>JTEE01000260.1:384008-394174 GCA_002896455.3 Chlorella sp. ArM0029B
GGTCGCCGCCGCCGCCGCCGTTGGCGAACGCGGTGCCGGGGAGGCTGGGCGACATGCTGGCTCCGCCCCCGCCGCCCAGGCCCAAAGAGAGGCTGCCGGGGCCCAACAAGTTGTTGGGGGCGCCGCCGCCGCCGCCGCCTCCAAAGGACAGGCTGCCCCCCAGGGCGCCGCCAAACGGGCCAGCAGCCGAGGCTCCCACTGGAGGGCCCAGGCTGGGGAACAGGGAGCTGCTGCTGCCTCCCCCGCCACTCATGCCCATCCCGTGTGTGGCACCGCCGTGGCTGGCGCCGCCGCCATTGCCAAGGCTGCCCAGCTGGCCAAACAAGGAGGTCTGCCGGGCAGCGGCAGCCGCCCGGCTTTGCTGGTGTGCCAGCAACATCTGCTGCTGCTGCTGCTGCATGAACGCAAACTGTGCGTCGCTGCCCACTGGGAGGCCCGCCTGCTGCTGCTGCTGCTGTGCCTGCTGCTGCTGCTGCTGTGCCTGCTGCTGTGCCTGCTGCTGCTGCGTCGACGGTGGGTAGTGCCCCGCCCCTGGCTGCTGCTGGAGGTCGTACTGCTGCTGCTGGGCCTGCTGCTGCTCGTACTGCTGCTGCAGCTGCGGCGCCTGCTGGTGCCCATACTGCTGCTGCAGCTGCGGCTGCAGCTGGTGCCCATACTGCGGCTGCTGCTGCTGCCCAAACTGCTGCTGCCCATACTGCTGCTGCTGCTGTTGCCCATACTGCTGCCCAAACTGCGCCTGCTGCCCATACTGCGGCTGCGGCACTGCCTGTTGCCGCACGCTGCCCAGCCCCATGTGACGCCACAGCAGGTCAACGATGGCTGCCAGCCGCTCTGCGGCGCGTGCAGGCTCGCTGCCAGGTGGGTTGGCGGCGTGGCACTGCACCCACATGCGCTGGATGTCTGCAGGCGGGGTGAGGGACACACAGGGGCTGATGGGGACCACAGGGCAAGCCGCATGACAGGCAATGGGAGGCGGGGGCGCCCCGCCAGTGTGGGATACCGTTTGCCTGAGGAGGGCAGGGCAGGCCCCCGCGCAGCCGCTGCAGCATGGTTGAGTGTCGCCGGCCGCTGCTGCATGCGCTGCCATCGCTGCCTGCCAGCGGTGCTGTGGATGCCTGCCCTGCCCCATGCCTGGCCCCAGCAGGGCATGTGCCGGCGCGCTGTGCGGTGCCACGCCCCGGAGGCAGGAAGAAGGCCAGCCCACCTGCATACACTTCGGGCGGGCCTGCATACGTTCCATCCATCAGCTGCTGCAGAATCCAGGCAAAGCAGAGGGGCTGCACACGAGGCAGGCCGGCAAGGGGGAGGGTGGTGGGGGCACATGTGAGGGGCATCGGCGAGAGGGCGCGACTTCCGTGGGTTGGTTGGGGTATGGCAGGGTACTTGCGCACGGTACCAGGTGCCCGATCCTAGGCATACCAGCGGCAACCGCCTCGCTGCCTGCTGAGCTGCCCGCTGAGCGGCAGCGGCTCGGCAGCAGACCATGCGGGCGGAGAAGGGCAGGGCAGGGCAGAGGGGTGGCAGAACGCACCCCGCCGGGGCCGCTGGCGGTGGCGCTGCTGCCCGGTGGCGGCGAGTTGAAGTGGGTTTTGGCCAAGTCATGCTGCACCACCTCCAGGATGACCTGCACGGCGGCAGTTGCATGCCATGATGGGGTGGGCAGCAGTTGCAAGCTGGGTGAGGCACAGGCTGGGCAGGGGCCAGCTTCACCACCGCGGTGTGTCTAAGGGCCACGTCACTGGGCGGGGCAAGCGCTCTGCCAGCCAGCCCTTGCCTGGCACCTGCTCCCACGTCCCAGCGCCACGGCCCGAACGTTGTTCGCCTGCACTCACCTGGTTGACGCGGCTGGTCCAGTGGGACAGCCCTGTGGCCTCGCCGTTGGGCTGCTGCATGGCGCGCTCGCAGACCCGCTGCCACAACGCTTCTCAGCGCGCCGAGGCGCCCCCAGCGGCTTCTCCACACGAGTGAGCGCGGTAGCAGGGGCTCAGGCCTCCTGCCACCGCATCGCACAGCGACTTGGGTGCCTGGCACCGCTTGATGGATGGCCCAATGGGGAAGTGGGTTGATGAATTGCACAAGGTGTGAGCGGCACGATCACGATTGCACCCCAAGTTTGCACAGCGCAGCACGCGCAGCAGCGGGAACTCCGGCATCTCTCTCTCCCTGCTTTCCGCATTCTGCGCTCCTCCTTTGCGATCACATGATGCGCATCTCTAGGAAGCACGCTTCCACAGCTGTGCAAGAGTAGCCGATCAGCGGTCAAGGCGCTATGCAGGCTGTGGCACCCCTGGACTGCCTGGCCTATCTGCCGGGCACCCCGGCAAAGGGCAACCGGGGCGCAGCCGCCATCCACGCGGGACAGCTGCTGGCCTATGCGGCGGCCTCGGCCGTGGTGGTTATCGACGTGAGACGGGGCGGGACGGCGTAGGTGCCGTGCGGCAAGGACAGTGCCGGAGATGCGCTTGCCTAACCCTACGCATCAGTTTGAGTGAGGTACCCATGCTGTTGGTGGCACTCGCAGTGCTGCAGCCCGGCAGATCATAACCCAGAAGCCGACGACGGTGTCCAGCGCGCTGGCGGGCAACCATCGGGCACCCTACCCACCGCTCCCTCCCCCACCTCTTCCTTCCCTGCTTGTCCCCCATGTTTATTTCTGACATCCACGGCCTGCACGCTCACCGTGCACCCTGTGCAGACCCAGCGCATGGCTGTGGCAACCACTCTTGCGGGGGCCCATCGCCAGGCAGCCGTCTCCGCCCTGGCTTGGTGGGTGCTGGGGCTTGGTGGGTGCTGGGGCCAAGCGACGGGCACGAGCAGGGGGCTAGCTACCGCAGAGGCTGCATAACGTGGCGCCCTGGCAGGGGATTCTGTACCGGCAGCGGCTAGTAGTTTATCGTGTGGCAAGCGCACGGTTGTTGTTGTTGTTGGGAGTGGCCTGTCCTGCTGCGACAAGGCGCTTGTGTACGGCCGGCTGCTGCCCAGCAGTTTGCGCCCCGTTGCCACCGGTGAGCCGCCGCTCCCCCGCTGCCCCTGCTCCCGGCAGGCACCCCGGCGGCGGCCCTCGCGAGCCCAAGGCGGCCGCGCAGCTGCGGCTGGCCAGCGGGGATGACGAGGGGCGTGTGATGGTGTGGAATGTGAACACTGGGGCGGTGATTGCAGCACTAGAAGACCCTTGGGGGTCGGCTCTTGGGGGGTCCAAGGGCTCCCAAGGGGCGCGCCCCCCCGTGCTGGGCCTGCAGTGGGCCACCGCAGCACCCAGCGTGCTGGCAGTGCTGCTGGCCCCATGCCTGCTGCTGCTGTGGGACTACCGAGGTGAGCCTGAGCGTGAGCCCAGTCGGGGGGTGTTTCAGGTGGGTGGACGTGCAGGTTTTGTTTCTTCCAAAACGCTGGGGCGACGCATCTGCGGCAGACACTGCTGTGTTGCTGCAGCGCTGTAAAGTGACAACTGAATGGACGTGCAGGTGCCAGGCAGCACTGCGCCCGGCTTGGGCGGGGTGGGCCTGCCTGCCTGCTCCTACAACTGCATGCCATGCTGCTGCTCTTTGATGGCACAACCCAGTTGCCACGTGGGTGCTTGCAGTCTTGATGCATGCTCATCTGACGAAATGGTGCCGAACCCTGCTGTTGTCTGCTCGTTTGCCCCACGACTTTCCTGCATATAAACACGACCTCCTGCCTGCCTGCCTAACTTTGGCTGCTGCCAGTGCAGTCCTGCAGCTTGCGCTGCCTGCACCCACCCTCACTCTCCACTGTGGACCCCTGAAGCTGAGGAAGAGGCAGACGATTACAGCCCGACGGCGTGGGGTTGCCAAAACCGACTTGAAATGCAGCCACAGGCACCAGTCAGTTGTCATCATTATGGCCTCTCCCTTTTGCTGCTGCAGCCGGCGGCGTCGTGTGGAAGAAAGACTTTGGCAGCGGGCCCACCGCCGAGCCCTTCACCAGCCTGCAGGTGAGGTCCGAAATGAGTTGCGGTCAATCAATCAACTACACTGTAAGTTGATGGGGAGCCAGCAGCGGCCTCATGGGGCAGGCTGTAGTGCTCTGTAGCCTTCAGCAAGAGAGCGATAACGACGTGCCTACTTGTCTCCTCCGCCCTGACGCACCTTCCCCGAGACAAGCCACCTCCTCTCCAGCCTTTAGCGTGATCGCTTGTGTACACGATGCCTGCTTGTCTCCCTCCTCCCAGGCTTTATAGGACCTGGACCCAGAAACCGCTCCCCAATGTCTTCAGGACATCTTCAGGAAGCCTTAGAACCAGAAGAGGCGATTGATTCAACCCATTACGTGCTTGTTCCCCTCCTCCCTGGGGCTTGCAGGTGACCCCCTGGACCAATTTATCGCCCTCCAGTTTTCAGGACTTTCCGGCAGAAGCAGACTACAATTCTCGGTCCACTTGCACGAATTCACACAGTTGCATGCTGCCTCCCTGCTCCCCGGGGCTTGCAGGTGGACCCGCTGGACCGTCGCCGCCTGGTGCTGTGCGGCTCAAAGGGATCCTTCATCGTGCTCGGGTGGGTGGGTGGGTGGGGAAGCCGGCTCTGGGGTGAGATAGTCTGCCTCAAACATTCACGAAACCCAGAATGTGTGGCGGTGAGATGTGGATGTGCGGCAGCAAAGGTTCTGTCAAAACTGCTCTTCTGGGTGCGGGGCAGGGCGAGATGAGGTCAAGGTTTTGGCTTGTCCACCGCCCCAACGCCAGCTGAAGCGCGGATGCTGGCAATGCTGGCACAGCAAACGTGGGCCGAAGGGCCCTGGCCGGTTGCATGCCTTGGAGGCCTTGCTGAACGCACGACTGCCCAACCGGGGTTTACCACGGGTGCAACCCGCAGCAACACATGCACTCAGCTGTGTCTACGCAGCCGACACTCACCTCCTCCTGCTTCCTCTCCACCCTCTACACTGCTCTCCTGCAGCCTCACCAACCCAGCCTCCTATCGGGTGAAGCAGCAGCAGGGCCCCGGCAGTATTCACACCATTTTTGCCACCCACACTCCGTCCCTGCAGCCTTCCCAACCCGGCCTCTTCTTGGGTGAAGCAGCAGCAGCATCGGGGCCCCGGCAGTATCCACACCATCTGTGTATGCTTGCACTGCTCCCCTGCAGCCTCACCAACCCAGCCTCCAATCGGGTGAAGCAGCAGCAGTACCAAGTGGACATCGGGACCGGCGGTACCCTGCGCTGCGCCTTCTCAGGCACCGAAGACCTCCTCTTCCTGCTGCTGCAGCGGGAGGTGGGCGGGCTTGTGTGGTGTGCTGTGGTCTGATTGGGCGGGGTGCTGTGAAGGGTGGTCCAAGGGTGGGAGACGGGCTGCCAAAGCCACGCTGCGCCTGCTGCAGCCGCAGCGCGAGGTGCGGCAACGGCACGCTTTGGGGCAGTATGGCGGTGCGTGCATGCTTGGGTGGGTGGGTGGGTGGGTGGGTGTGCTAGCAAAGGGCGCTCCCACTACCTGCGCCCCTTGCTGATGCCTTGGTGCTTCCCTGCAAGTACCCTCCCCACTCACCACCTGTTCTTCCCTGCAAGTGGATTACGCACACCCAACTGCCCCCCCCCACTTACAACCTGTTCTTCCCTGCAACCGAACCCTCACACACACATACTGCCCTCCCCGACCCACCACCTCTTCTTCCCGGCAAGAGAACCTCTAACACACACATACCGCCCTCCCCACCCTCCTGCAGCTCATTGTGTTCGATTTGGAGTACGGGCAGCCTGCAGCGGCCACCCCCCTGCCCGGGCCCGCCAGCCGGTCACCCTTTGAGGACCTGCTGGGATGCTTCGGGCATGCAGGTTGGTTGGTGCCAGCAGTTGGAGCGGTGTGGGGCGTCGTGTTGTTGAATCATTGAATGCCTTAGTTTAACCAAGCATTTTGGACGTAAGTTGTTGGAAGAAAACTTTTGGCGGGAGTGCGGGTTTGGCCTGCATGTGTGTTCTGTTGAGGTTGGCGAGGTCGTGTGCAGCGCCAGCTTTTTGAATCCCTGACCGCCCCGCCCCACCAACCACCCGCGGGAAAGGGACCGCGTAAGAGCGGCATCGATGCGCCGTGCTGCTCCCGCCCCCCGACTGTTTCTCACTCTCCCACCCTGTGCAACGGTGGGCAAGGCGGCATGTGAGGACAGTATTGATGTGATCCACTGCCTGCACCCCGCCTCGCCCCATCCACCCCCCTTGCGTCCCACCCTGTGCAGCCGCGGGCAAGGCGCTGCGTGAGGGCGGCATCGACGTGCTCTACTGCTCCCACCGCGACGGCAGCCTCAGCGTGTGGCAGCGCCACCCCCGCCTGCTCACATACGCATGCCTGGGGTCCAGCAAGCTGCTGCCCCCCGCCCCCAAGTTTGGATCGGGTGCGTGCCGGCCCCGCTGGGGTGCAGTGCTGTGCATGCTGCGCCTGGCACGGTGTTGTGCTGGCCGGTTGGCTGGCCATGTGGCGTGTCTTTTTCGGTTTTGACAGCAGAGAGTAATGGCCACTGGGGCATCTGTGGTGTCTTGCAAAACAATTGTGGACCCCAACAGCGCATCCCGCCTGCCCACCCGATGCTGAAATCCGCCCCTGCCCCATGTTCCTTCCTGCAGCACCTGCCATGCTGGCACTAGCGGCAGGGCTGTGGCGGGGCCTGGAGGCAGCACCCCCTGCTTCCGCCACCGGCAGCAGCTGGGAGGCAGCAGGCAGCGGCAGCGGCGGCGGCAGCCAGCTCCCTTCTGGGGACGGCGCTTCAATGCAGCAGACAGAGGTGGCTAAGCGGTGTGTGCTCCTGATGGGGGCGGCCAGTGACGGGAGGGTGTGGCAGTGGCAGGTGCCGCTGCTGGCGGGCACGGTTCCCGAGCCCAGGCCGGCAGCCCTGCTACCGGCGCCCAAGCCAGAGCTCTTGGGTGAGTGCCTGCTCCTGTCTGACATGCCTGCTGGATGCATTTTGCGATTCTCTGCTGCCATTTGTTGTTGGACTCCTCAGCCAGAGGTCTTGGGCATGCCCAATTGGCTCCCTCCCTCGCCCTGGCTCCCTCCCTGGCATGCACCTTTGCACCCCTGTCTGCCGCCCTCCCTCACTGTTGCCAAACGGCTGCCAGATTGTTGCCCAGGCTTAGCGCTGTGCTGTGCTGCGTTGGCTCCGCCTCCCAGTTTCTACCAGGCCAGCGCATACCAGCTCCCTGCCCCAGCAGCGCACACGAGCGCTCTCCCTTGTCCCCTTGCATGCCTTGCCGCCACCGGCACCGCCAGCCCTTGTGCCCTTGCATGCCCTTGGCCCCACCGGCACCGTACCCCCGCCCCCTGCCCCTCCCACACAGGCCTGCTGCACACCCTGCCCCAGCGTGTCACCGCCTTTTGCGCCTGCCCGCTGCCCGTGCCGCTGCCGGGTGGCGGCGGGGCGGTGACGGCGGTGGCGGCGGGCACGGCGGCTGGCACAATCGAGATTGCGACGGTGCAGCAGGGCGCGCTGCTGCCGCTGCACATGAGCGTCAGCGCCTCGCTGGCGGCGCACTCTGCGCCCGTCCAGGTGCTTGGGGCGGGAGCAGCGGGAGGGTACATAATGTTAGTTGCATGCAGGAGGGAGTGTGTGTGTTGGGCTCCGTCCCCTTGCCCCCCCGCACGGCGCGCCCGCCTGCCTGCACCCGTGCCCCTGCCTGCCTGCCTGCCTGCCTGCTGTTTCTGTCGGGACGCAGCGTGCCTGTGCTCCTGATCCTGCAGCCGCCGCCGCTCCCCAATAACCGCCCCCTATCCCCACCTTCCTGCACCACACGCGCTCCCACACCCACACATCACCTCCCCTCGTGCACCACACACACAGACACACACGCATGCACACACACATGCCCTTTTTCCTGCAGGGCCTGCGCTGGCTTGGGACCACCCCCCGCCTGGTCTCTTTCAGCGTCGAGAAGACGGCCCAGGGGCACAAGAACGTGCTGCTGATCACAGGTGTGCTGCCCTTCAATGGTCACTGCCAATGAGGGTATCGGTTCATCCCCCTGCCGACTGATTTAATAATCTGCTGATTGTTGGTTGTTGCCCGATTGCATGGATCCACTATTGCATGGATGTGTTGCACATGCTGCACTGTTTCGTCCGTCCTGCATTGAGTCCTACTGAGCATCAGCAGCACCCATCTGCCCACCCACTGCCTGCTGACCTCACCTCCCCTCCCCTCGCCTCACCTTACCACACCATCCCTCCCCTCCCCTCCCCTCCCCTTGCCTCACCCCACCCCTAAGCAGACGTGCGCAACCGTGTGAGCCTGCCCTTCCGGGAGGGCCCCTCCGACCCGGTGCCCCTCACAGGGGTGCGCGCCTCACCCTCGGGACGCTACCTGCTGCTGCTCTTCAGGTAAGCACAGGCGGTTGTGTTGTTTTGATGCCGCCACCACCGCCGCTGCAGCAGCAGCAGAAGGGAGAGGTGAAGCAGGACCACAGCAGCAGCAGCAGCAGCAGCAGCAGATAGCATTACCACCCCCGCCACCACCGCAGCAGCAGCCGCCGCAGCAGCAGCAGCAGCCGCGATGGGAGGCGATTACGCCCAGGTTAAGAGAGACGGTGGTGTGCGGTGGTGCAGCCCCACGCTGTCCTGTGTCGTGCAGTGCTGATTTTTCTTCCACACACCACAGGCCCCACAAGCCGTACCGCTGGCTGACCCGACCTCCTGCCAGCCTTCTTTCCGCCCCGTGCTGGCCATGCGGTTGACTGACCCCCCGCCCTCCTGCCAACCTTCTTCCCTGCCCTGTGCCGCCGTCCTCCCCCGGCAGGGGTGCCCCCTCTGAGATTTGGTCGGTGGGCGCCGACTGCCAGCCTGCCAGGCTGCGTCAGGTGGGCACCGGCAGGGGGGCAGCCAGCAACAGCAGCAGCAGCAGCAGCAGAGGAAGTTGTGGGGAGTGGCAGGGGACGGCCGCCACTAGTAGCAGCAGCAGAGCAAGTTTTCCTGCAGGATGGATGGCTGCCCTGCATGCGCAGCTGGCGAGCGCTCGGTGCTTATGCTTGGCTGCGGCGGAGGCAGCAGGCACAACTGGGTCAAGCCAATCAACTTGTCAAGCTCCCTGTTTCTCTCTCACCCTCTTGATTAGAGAGAGGGCTGATTGCTGCTTCTCTGGTGCTCCATATGTGTTACATCTCCATCCGTTGTGTTCCCACCCTCCCGCAGGTTGACCTCCAGTTCACATCTGTCGAGTGGCTGGCAGCAGAGGGGCCAGGCGGTGCCGCTGCGCCAGATGCCGGTGTGCCCTGGGCCGCCTCGCCGCAGGCAGCGGAGCGCGCAGCTGCCAGGTATGATGGAAGGCAGGCGGAGCGGGTTGGGACTTCTCGGCATGCTGGCCACCGCTCTATCTGGCAGTCCCCCGCATTGCCCGCCAGTGGTTCCGAACATCTCCCTGCCCCGTGCAGCTACGCATTCCAGGAGCCTCCTGGGGGATCTGAGGAGGCACCTGAGGAGCGCCTGGCTTTCTCCCTTGCTTAACTTTTGCTTGCTTCTTATCACCAATCTGCCCTCCCCCCTGCAGTTACGCTTTTCAGCAAGCCCCCGGGGGAGCTGAGGAGGCACCTGAGGAGCGGCTGGCCTTCTCCCTGGCCGACGGGCGGGCGGGCGTGCTGGGCATTCGAGGGCGACGCATCAGTGACACGCGGCCCCGCCGGCCCTCCTGGCAGGCGCTGGCCAACGGAGGTGTGTGGGGTATGTAATGCATGTTTGATTGCCACTGCCTGCCATGCTTTGCTGCTGGTTCCGGTCGCGTCCTCTCTCCATGGCTGCGCTCCTGCCGTTGTTATTTGCAAGTGATTTTTGCGTTGCCTATGAACTGGTGGAATGGTTGCCCCTACGCACGCCCGCAGGTCCTGGCAATCGCTGCATTGGCCTGCGCCGTTCCTGTAATATGCATGTGCCTACATATGGCTGCCCCTGTCCCGTCACATACCCCCGGGCGCTTTCCAACGCCTGCTGCACTGCTCTACCTATGACATGCCAATGTTCATCCTCTTGAACATGGACAGCTTCTGCACATTTTCTTCAGCGCCGTTTCCATCGACTTCTGGGTCCTGGCTTGGCTTTTCCCGGTTCAATTGTCATGTTCTAAGCATGTCATCTGATCCCTGCAGACTTCCGGGCTGTGGCCATCGGCTCCTGGGGCGCCTCTGTGCTGCTGGGGGATGCCGAGGGCACGCTGGTGCACTGGGACACAGGTGGGCGGG
>JTEE01000260.1:395972-406571 GCA_002896455.3 Chlorella sp. ArM0029B
CTTGCAAGCATGCTTCCGGCCCTGCCGCTGCTGCCGCGTGCCTGGGCGCTGCTGCTGCGCCTGCTGCTGCAGCGCGGCCTGCCGGTGTCGGCGCTGCAAGAGCTGGGCACCCTGGCTGCCGGGATCGGCAGGGCGGGACCGGTTGGGGCGGTGGATGCTGAGCTGGCGCTGGAGAGGCTGGAGGAGGAGGTGAGGTGGCAGGTGGCATGGCTTGCCAGGTGGCAGTATGGTACATTGTGGGGGCAGGGAGCTGCTTGGATGTTGCACTTCGGGCCGGCTTTACAGTCACATAGCCGCTCTGCATTCAAGCATGCCCTTCCAACCCCTCCGGCCTCCCCTTCCCTGGAATTACAACTCGACCCTTCCTGCATTCCCCGCCCGGCGTTGCCGTGCCCTGTGCTGTGCAGATCTGGCGGCACCTGCCTCGCCGCTGCCAGGCGGTGTGGGACGGCATGCTGGCTCAGCGGGAGGCGGGGGATGATGTGGGGTCGCCCAGCGGGGAGGGCGGGGGGGCCACGCTGCTACAGCTTCTGGAGAGCGCCGCAGACTCTGGTGAGGAGAATAGGATTAGGGTTTGGGGTGGTTTGAGGGTATAGGAAAACAGGGATTCTGGTTTGGGATTAGGGGTTCAGGGTTTGGGATACATACCCCAGACTCTGGTGAGGAGTGATTAGGGTGTGGGTTGTGTAGGGCGTAGTGGGTTTTGCTTTGGCTTGATTTCCCATGCGCCTACAAACTCCGGTGAGGAATGAGAGCGTCAGTCTGTTTGTTACAGCTTTTCACACCGCCAAAGAGAGGATTTGTGGCTCACCGTCGTGCATGACATGTCATGACATGATATCCTATTGTGCATGCCCTCCTCTCCCCACCACTGCCGCAGATGAGGAGGGCGAGGGGGCGCCCACCCCCGGCATAGCAGCAGCAGCCAGCGGCGGCAGTGCCATGTATGTGGCAGCCGTGGCTGCCTCTGCACAGCAGCCGGGCGGCGAAGGCGGCGGCGGGCGTGCCTCAGATGAGGGCTCTGCCGTGCGGGACGAGGCGGCAGCGGCTGCGCTGGGGCTGACCAGCCGGCAGGGCAGCGCCACAGCGGCGGGTGGTGGCCCTGGAGGCAGGCGGCGGGACAATGTGGCCGCCACTTTCAAGAGCCTGGGAGGGGCATTTAGGGGGATGGCCAAAGATGTGGCGACGGCCAGCAAGAGCCAGCTGCGGTCGCTGGCGGGGGGCGGGGGGCGGGCGTCGCAGACGCTGGTGACCGCCGTGGCCGGAATATCAGACGGTGCGCACGCACGCTTTGCACGCTGTGGTTGGCGTTACCCCAAGGTTGTGGTGGGGATTGGGGCTGCACAACTGCCGAGCTGCAAGCTGGCATGTTGTGGGGCATGGGCTCTCTCGTCGCACATTACCTAGTCTCACCTCACGCCCCTGCGTCATCCCTGCTGCTCCCTTTGCCTCCGGCCACCCCACGCTTTGCCTCTATTCCTCCCGTCCATTGCCCACAGGCTACGAGTTCAGCCAGAGCCGAATGGGCTGCGCCCTCCTCCCTACCCTCCCTCCTGGCCTCCTGCCTTCGCCCATCGCCGCCGCTGTCCCTCACATCTCTGCCTCGTTTCCGCCCTCCTGCTTCTTCTGGCCCACAGGCTACGAGTTCAGCCAGAACCGGGCTGGTTTCCAGTCTCTGGTGGCAGTGCTGCACGCCCTGGGCACAGCCCGGGGCCAGCCCTCTGTGCTGAGCCCTGCTGAGCTGGCGGCCTATGGCAGCGCGCTGAGCTGTCGTAAGCTGGCGCCCCGCATGGCCCTGGCTGCTGAGCTGGCAGGCGATCCAGACGAGGCTCGCTTCTGGCGCCGCCTGCCCGCCACCCTGCGCTGGCTGGCTGCATCGGTCCAGCCTGGGGCCGCGGCACGGCGGGGCGGGGGCACTGGCAGCGGCAGCGGCGATGGCAGCGGTGGGGCGGGCGACGCGTCAGGCGTCACCAGGGGCAGCAGCAGCAGCAGCAGCAGCGACAGCAGCAGCGGCAGTCGTCGTTTGTGGGAGGAGGGTCTGGAGATGGGGGAGGCTTTGGAGCGGTCGGGGTGGCATGAGCAGATGAGCCGACGCATCTTTGAGGACTCAGAAGACCTGCAGGTGGGTGTGCACGCCTGGCACCCTCTTTCCCTTACCGTCTGCCTGGGTTTTCTGGGTTGTCTGGATTGTTGCCGGGTTGACAAGGAGAGGGAAAGAGGCTTCTTCTGAGGACTGGGAACACCTGCAGGTGTGTGTGCACGCTTTGCGCCCTCTTTTTCTCGATTCACGCCACCATCCATCCATGGTATGCTCCCCCTTGTTGGGCTGCTGGGTTGAAGGACGGGCTCGGGATCACATTCGCACTCACGAGCCGTATGCGTGCACACTACTGCAGCACTACAACACACAAGCTGCCAGTGCAGGACGAGAAGCGGGTGCTGGAGAGCGGTCCAGAGGCAAATTACTTGAGCGCGTCACAGTCAGCACTGGCACATACACATTACATGCACGTATTCCCCTACATACACACACACTCCAACACCCACCTCCGTCTTATCCTGTCTGTGGCAGGAGAAGCGCGTGCTCGAGTACGTGTCCCTCGGCGACTTCCAGACAGCGGTCGGCTTCCTCCTGGCTTCCCCGCCCGACCGGAGCCAGCGGTACTACAGGGACGCGCTGTGCGTGCTGGGCATGGCCTTTGCCTGCGGCCTGCAACAGGCTGCTCCCGGCACCGGCGCTTCTGGCAGCGGGGCGGGCGCCGCATCCTCGGCAGCGGCACCAGGCCAGGCAGTACCGCCGTCTCAGGCGGTACTGCAGCAGGCGGAGGACTCCACGGCGCGCACCCTGTTTGTGCAGGCTGCCAAGGTCATCACCGCTAATGCGGCCAGTGTGGGGGACACGCTGCTGGGGGTGCCCCTGCTGTGCTCCACCGGTGAGGGAGGGGNGAAAGAAAGAGGGAGAAAGAAGGAGGGAGAAAGAAGGAGGGAGAAAGAAGGAGAAGAGAGAGAGGGAGGGGAAGGGGAGGGAGGGGAGGGAGGGAGGGGAGGGGGAGATTGAGGTAGTAGTGAGGGAGGGGGGAGATTGAGTGTGAAATGTATGTTTGAGTAAGTGAGCGAGTGACGGAGGGAGGGAGGGCTCATTTGTTTATGTTGTTCAACAGCTATTTTGACATGACTTCCAACCTCCCTGTGCCTCATCCGCCCGCCTTGCCTCCCCACCCCACCGCCCTGTGGTCTCCCCCTCTCCTTTGCATTTGAAAACATAAAAGTAGATGTCAACTGAGGAAAACGACTTTTGTTTTCCCACCCCTCCAGGTCAGCACGCGGATGCCGCCAGCCTGCTGCAGGACTCTGGCCTCTGGCGCTACGCCTCAGCCCTGGCTTCCCACTCGCTCAAGTAAGGAACCCTGACACTGAACCCTTAACCCTAAACCCTGAACCCAATTGGATGAGGACTGGCCAGCTTGGGAGGCAGTGCCGGGGTTGCAGCAGGAGGATGGGCAGGGAGGCAGCGACGGTCCACTAGGCAACCCTGGGCAGCAATGGGATACCAAGAGATATGCACGAGTTGGACACCACATTCAGGCACACGTGACGAACCCTGCTTGGCGAACGAGCCCTGCTGGCTCCGTGGGCCCTATCTGTATATGTACTCAGTTGATTTGATTTTTTCTGCACGTGCCTGTCGCCTGCAGGGCCTCCGAGCGCGCGGCCGCCATAGAGCGTTGGGCTGGGCATGTGGCGTCCGCCGAGGGTCGGCCATGGACGGCGGCGGGGCTGCTGGTGGCGGCGGGCGCCCTCAAGTCGGCGCTGCTCCTGCTGCGCCAGGTGAAGAGGCGGGGAGGCCGCTGCATGCTGTGCGAGCTGTGCGTGCATGCCACCGGCACAGGGTGGGGACTGTTTTGTGTGTGTGGTTGAAAGAATGGGACCCTGCTCTCGTCCCCGCTCCTCAAGTGGGCCCAAGTACCCTGTTGACCGCCCCCACGTGCCTGGAGACACGTGCTCCCCTCCTGTCCCACCCGCTTCTAGGCTGCTGCAACGCATGTCTGCCAACCCACGCTCCCCCCTTCCCTCTCGGCTGCACTGCGCACTCGAAACTCACGCTTCCCCCTTCCCTCTCTGCTGCCTCGTGTCGCTGAAACCCACGCTCCCTTCCTTCCCACCCCTCCCACCCGCACCCTGGCCGCCCGCAGTACGGCATGCCCGACGCCGCGGCAGCACTGGTGGCCGCCTGCCGAGAGGCGGGCCTTGGTGAGGAGCATGCCCACGGCAGCGGGGGGCAGGAGGGGGGCGGCGAGCTGCCCAATCTTTGGGAGGCGGCGGGGCGCAGCAGCCAGTCTTCGGGGGCACGCCTCAGCTCAGGTGTGTGCCACACACACAAGCATCTGCTGTCAAGGCTGTGTTTGTGTGGGTGCTCATGGTGTGTGCCCCATAGGGTGTTGGCTGGTGCATCTGTGTGTGGCCGAGGATTCAAGCTGGCAAGGTGTGTTTATTGATTGCCATGCGAGCGGCGGTGCACGCTAAAGCTTGGCAGCGGCAGGGACGGGAGCACGCGGCTGCTGCCGGCACGCCTCTTGCCCGTTTCTCAGCATGCGCAGCTCTCGACCTACCCTTGCTCTGTTGTTCGTCATCTCCTTCACTCGATTTTGTTGTTTCACATTCGTCCTTGCAGGCGGCGAGCTTCCAGAGGGGCAGCAGGCACAGCAGGGCGGCAGCAAGGGCGGCAGCCAGGCGGGCAAGCACCCGCCCCTGCGTGCCGAGCGCAGCGAGACGGCTCGCGACTTTGAGCTGTATGTGTGTGAGGTGCTGCAGCAGTTGTAGAGCAGCCTTGGCAGGCAGAGTGGCTGTCTGGCAGGCAATGGCTGGCAGCGCTTGGCAGCAGCAGCTGTGCCACGAGGCAGCCTTGTACATGAGCTGTAGAATTCAATGTGTATGTGCTAGCGACCACAAAGTGTAAGCAGTGATGCAAATGCTTCCCTGGCGGGGCTGGGGGTGGGGCAGTTTGGGTCACTCTGCTGGTCGTCACTCACCCCCGTGTGCTCGGTCCACCACTGCAGTAGTCGCGCTGACGAGCACTCCCTCTTCCCGCACTGCACTGCGCTGCTCTTCCTGCACTGCACTGCGCTCCTCCTCCTGCGCTGTACTGCACTGCACTTCATCATTTACAGTGCGCGGCATGCACACAATGCTGGACATGTGCACAGGAAGACGGGACGTGGTGACATGAGCGGCTAGGCAGGGAGGGCACAGCAGCAGGCAAGCAGTGATGCAGAAGCGGACGGGGTGTGCAGGCAGGGCAGTTCGAGCAGGGTGGTGGGGTTTCACCGCAGGCAAAAGCAGTGGTTGCTGAGGGACACACAGGCGCTAGAAGGGAAAGCAGGCAAAAGCATGCGTTGCTATTGGGACATACAGGCGCGAAAAAGGGAAAGCAGGAGGGGCGCGGGAAGCAGAGACAGGTGAGCATCTGGTACTGTCGAGTAGTGCTAGTGTAGTGTTGTGCTGATGTACACATGCTATGCTGCACACAGCCAGCAGATGGGGCTTGCCAGCAGTCTAGGTCCCCCAAAGCCAAGAGAGGGAGGGAGAGTCGCAAGCACCCGGCTAGTAGCTCATCCACGTCATTCTGGCCAAGAAATTTGGCGGTGCGACACGGAAAAAGGGGAGGTCCCAGAGGTGGCCCCAGGCGGTGGTCCCAACTGTGCCACACACATCACGTGCTGTAGGGGGGACCGCTGTACCAGTTGGGAGCTAGCTGCTGGTGTCTGTGCCAGAAAGGGCTCCTCGTCTGTGACAGGCCAGGAGGCGCCTCGGGTGTCCAACACCCGAGAGGAGCAGTGAGTGTGCCTGGGTCCCAGGGAGCGCCTTCCAAGGCAGGGCGCCCCTCTCACCGCAAACGGGAGCAGTTTAGGCCATCAGGGGTTCAGCACCTTGGGTGCGATGCCAGCCTCGGTTTTGCGGGAGAGGTAGGCGGCACGCACCTCCTTCCACTGCAGGCAAAAAGGCAGGGGGAGGGAGGGCAGGCAGGCAGGGCGTTGATGCCTCGAACAAGAATGGCGGGAGGGGGCGATCAGTTGTGCCGGCAGGGTGCGGGCAGCTGCAGGAGATTGAGGGGTGCGGGTGCAAGGCCGTACAGGGCAGGGCAGGCAGCAGCATGGATAGGGGAGGGAGCAGCAGTGTGGTGCCCACCGCCAGACTGCCACCAGCAGTCACCGCCACTGCCCTTTCTTCCCAAGATTCCCGCCCCTCCCGCTCAACCTATGCCCACCTTGGAGGTGCGGTCCGCAAAGGGTGTGTCGTTGTACCTCTGGTAGCGGTCCCCGCTTCCCCTCAGGGAGGCTGCAGGGAGGGGGGCAGAGGGGGTGGCAGCAGGGGCGCAGATTGGTCAGCCCGGGCAGCATGCCAGCAGAACGCTTGCTGGGGTTGAGCACAGCAGCGGCCACTTTGCAACCCCACGGCGCCTGGGAACAGGCAGCCGGAACACGCGCTCGACTAGTCTAAGAGGAGGCTAGGACAGAGAGCTGTCTCTCATATCTCCTCCCCGTATACATACACACACAGTCGAACCCACTGGTGATCGTGCTGCAACACTGCCTGATGCAAGTTTATGTGGAAACAACTTGAAAAGGAGCACCCACATGAGAGCTCCGATTCCAACAGCTCCAGGCGGGCGGCCCGGCGGCTGCAAATGGCCAGCAGTGCGCTCAGGCTGCAGGGCAGGTGGGGGGCGGCAGTAAGAACAAGTCAGCTGGACATGTGTGCAAGGGGTGGAGGCCGCTGCTGGCTGGGGTGGCAGGCTGGCAGCCTGCTGACCTGCATAGGCAATCTACTTGCTGTGCTTTGTCACAACGTGTTCCTTAGCGACATCCACCCAGTGCACCCCGCCCTGCTCAACCCCCGCCCCACTCACGTCCACAGCCCCGCCTGCGCCCAGGCCATGGCCCACACCGCCGTGCGCGCCGCCTGCTTGGACACACCGGCCTCGTCTGCCCGCACACCGTACACAGTGGAAGTGATGGCTGCCGCTGTCCACATCACTCCTGCAAACACGGCCAGGAACAGGTCCAGCCCGTAGCAGCTGCAGCCGCAGCAGCCGCCACGGCCGCCGCTGCCGCGGGAGATGCACTGCGGGACAAAGGCGGGAGGAGGAAGCGTGGGGGAGGTAGGGGTGAGTGGGGTGGGACGGAGGAGGGGCAGAGGGCGGGAAAGCCAGGCAGCCCAGCCCACCAGTCCATTCACCTCGAGCCCAGCACAGCACAGCGCAGAGCACAGCACAGCTCTCTGCCCCACACTTTGTGGTGGTCTTTGCTGGCTGCCTTGCCTGTGTCAGCACAGCCAGGCAGGATGCGGCCAGGCCCACCGCCATGACGACGTAAGAGAAGGCGCACAGGTTGACGCTGCAGCGGGGGGCGGGGCAGGTGGGGCCCAGAGCGAGGGGGGCAGATAAGGAGTCGAACAGTATGCAAGTGAGACGAGGGTGGGGTTGGGATGGGTACGCAGAAACATGCTGAGGTTGCTTGCACTCCAACATGTGCCGGGGCCGCTTGCAAGGTAGCCCCCTTCCCAGCGTCGGTGCCCGGACAGCCAGGAACACGCAGAGCGGTGGCGTGGCGACACAGCACGGCCAGCATGCGCGGCAAGGCAGGCAGCGCTGCACGGCGGGTGTGGCAGGCGCGGCAGGGCTCGCCAGCAGGCGCGGCAGGCAGGCAGGCAGGCGCGGCAGGCAGCTGCCAAGGCGGCACAGGCAGGCGGCTCCGTCCACCTGCGGGCTTCTCACCTGGTGCTGCTGGTGGTCATGAGGCACACATTGTCATCCGTGGTGTGCACCCAAGAGCTGCAAGGTTGGGCGGGAGGAGCAGAGGTGTACTGGCGTCAAGGGCAGGAGCAGAGGTGTACTGGCGTCAAGGACGGCAGGAGCAGAGGTGTGGTTGTTGGTGGGGGCAGCTGGTCCAGGCTCAGCACCCAACAATGGCGGCTGTGCGTCAGTATCCCACCCCACCATTGCCAGCCTACGGCAGCAACCCTTAGAAGCCAGCACGGAAGCCAGCCACGCACCTGGGCCAGGTCCCACTAAAGGTCCAAAGCTCTTGGCGCACCACGACAGCTATGGCCACAGCCAGGCCAATCTGAAGGGGTGAGATGTGGGGCGGGCAGGAGCCAGGCTGGAGTTGGGTTGGAGAAACAGAAGGCGGGTAGTAGTAGCGCGCAGCTGCAACCTTTGCGGCGCCCGCAACGCCCGCAACGCCCGCCGCCGTTCAAACGCAGCGGCGGCGGTAGCGGCAGAAGGTCGCCTGGGCGCAGCCCGTCTGCCTCGCTCCTGCCCCTGCAGCGCCCCTCAGCCAGCAGCTGGCCGGCAGAGCAGCCCAGTAGGCACCAACCAGGGCGGGCCGCGGTGAGCCAGCACCCGACGCAGGTTCCGACCAGCACTCGGCGTGCACGCCGCCCCTTACCTGTATGAGTGCCACCAGCAGCGCCAGGCAGCCGAGGGGCCCGGAAAAGCCCATTGTGCGTGTGTGTGCTGTGTGTGTGTGCTTTGCTTGGAAACTGCGGGTCGACGCCTCGATCGTATGGCGGGCGCAGAGTACTATTGCTGTGTGATGAATGCAGCGTGCGAACAGGGCGATAGGTGAAGGCAACAGACGAATAATTGCTCACCTGCGCAGCATGCACCGCAGGGCACGGCCTTCGGGCCACCGTCGCCCTCATGCCGGCATTCCTGGCCACCATTCAGGCCACGAGTGCGCCTGGATACTGTAGTGCTGTGTCTCCGCAGTACGTTTCGGAGCGGAGGGCGAGCTTCCCCAACACACAGCTTTGTGAGCTCCGCTCTCGCTCAGACCCTAGAGCGATCAGAGCGCATAGAATGCTGGGCCTGAGCCTACGGCTGAGAGCCAGGTGAGGCAGATGTTTCGGTGGTGAGGCGACGTGCTGTTTAGCGTGCCGGGTGGCCACCCTGCGCTCCCCCGGCCTGGGCCGCCCCACATGGCGTGGGTGCAATGCAATGTGCAAATTCTGGCGCCGTGCTGCGCGCCCCTGCAGGTGTCCCAGTGAAGGGCTGAGTCGCGAGGGGCACTGCGGCACTCCCCGCACGCCTTGCTCCCCCGTGACATGCTCATCTCACAGCCCCCGCATCTCGCGCCGCCGCTGGGGCGCGCCGCACGCGTCCCCCACCACCGCGGCAGAACCCTTGGCGCCGCCCAGCCCGCGCTCGCCGCCCACGCCCAGCGGCGGCGCAGAGCACTGCTTCAGCCTGAACAGTGACGCGCCACCAAAGCAGCAGCCTCCCGCCGGCAAGTCGATGCACGACTGTGTGGACATTATGACTCAGGTGGGTGCTTGCCCGGCCCCTTGCACGCATGGTACCGTTGCCGCCGCTGCCGCCGAACCCTGTCCCCGTGCTGCCGTCGAACCCTGTCCCCCCGCTGCCCTGCCCATCCTCACCGCCCCGCATCCTTCTCACCCTGCAGTCTCTGGCGGTCAACCTGACCCTGGAAGAATTTCGCCAGCTCAGCAGCAGCAGCCTGGGACAGCTGGCGTCGAGCGCGCCGCCCGCCGCCGCCGGCCCCGCCACCTCCCACCTCACCATCTCGTCGTCCGACCTCGAGAGCATGGAGCTGTGCAACCACTGCCGCTACCCTTGCTACCTCAGGTTTGGGGCGGGACCGAGGGATGGGGATGCTTGGCTGTGAGAAGTGGCCATGCCGTTGACCGTCCCGATACAACCCCACTACTGCCAGTCGGCTGGTTTTGCGGGCGGAACGTCCGACACCCTTGCAAGCACCTAGCTGCCGCCGCCAGCCCAGCCTGCCCTTCCCATGCCGCAATGGGCCGCACCCCACTGCCGTGCCGGCACCCTGCCAGTGCCTGTGCCTGCCGGCCGCACTCTGCTTGCCATCTTGCAACCCTGCGCAGCTGCCCGCCACACAGCATTGCCGCCAAACCGACCTCGCCTCGCCCCGCCCCGCCCTGCCTCCCGTGCCCCGCCCCTTGCCTGTGTGCAGCGGCATGCCCGCCTGCGAGGCTTCCCACTACCTGCAAATGTGGGATGCTGATGCCGTGCTGAAGCCGCGCGGCTTTGACGCCACCACCAGCCTGCGCCTCCACGGGGTGGCAGGTGCGGGCAGCGGCAGGTTGTGTAGCAATCGGATCCTGTTTGCAAGCATTGCACAGGCTCTAAGGTGCGCCGAGTGGAGCGTATGGAGCAGACGGTTACGACCTGCAATGCCAGCACCCTGGGTGAAAGCACCCAGCAGCAGTTGTGCCAGCCGCCGCCCTGCCGCCCGCGCCCGCCCCAGCACCCACCCGCTGCTTAGTACTGCCCCGCCGCCCGCAGACATTGCGGCAGTGTCGTCCGGCGGGCGCGCCAACGGGCAGTGGAAGCCCGACAACCAGGACAGCTTCCTGGTGCAGCCAACCGCCTCGGCGTCAGGCGAGGCGGGCACAGCGGGCACAGCAGGCGCAGCAGGCACCTCTGCGGGCGCTGCCGCCATTGGCGTGTTTGACGGCCACGGCCGGCTGGGCGCCCACGCGGCCGCCATTGTGCGGCAGGCAATGGCCGACCGGCTGGCGGCGCTGCGGGGCACAGATGCCGAGGCAGTCGCG
>JTEE01000260.1:406702-436504 GCA_002896455.3 Chlorella sp. ArM0029B
GAAAAGCTTCCAGGGAAGATGGGGCGGGATGAGGCGGGGTCAGAGGCAGCCTTGCGTATGGGGCGGGATAAGGCTTTGTGGGCAGGCATAGCTGAGGGAAAATATGGGTCGGGATGAGGCGGGGTGGGCAGGAACGCCCCAGGGTGGTGGGACGGGGCGGGATGGGGTGGGTTGGAAGTCCTCAGGTTAAGTGGTGGGGACGCTGCTGGTGCCATGCCGCCGCTTGCCACCCCCGTCAGCCCCTCTCACCGGCACCGTTCTTGCCCCCACCCCCTCTTTCCCCTGGCTCCCTGTGCACACCTGTGGTGGGCCAGCTCTTCAAGGGCCTGCTGTGAGCCCATGCACCCCTTCTGGGGCAGCCAGCCTCACGAATGCCACCCCTCATCCACGTCTGCCCTCCCCTGCTTCCCCGCCTCTGCAGTCCTCCGGCCGCGACTGGTCCAAGAGCGGCTGCACCGCTGTGCTGGCCTTGCTGGACCGTGACAGGTGTGTGTGTGTGCCTGGTTGGGTGGCTGCTTGGGTTGCTGGGGCTGCCTGCTTGTGGGTGGCTGCTTGGGTTGCTGGGAGGTGTCTGGGCTCTCACGGCTGGCCGGCTGCAGAAGAGACGAGGAGGGTCAGTGGTACGGGGATGTAGGACGCTGGAGTGAGACATCATGTGCTGGCAGCGGGACGGCTGGAAGCCTGAGCTGTAGGCGGCAGATGGGGGCGGTAGCGGGCCGTGGGCGCAGCAGCTGCGCATGCCTGCAAGGCGCCATTGTATGGCAACTGCACACAGCACCATGCTTCCATGCATGTGCACCCTGCCTGGCAGGGCAGGCCACCAACCTCCCGCAGCCTGGGTCCCCCCCCCGACATGCCCGCAGCCCCTGATTCCAGCTCTCTCTCACACCTCGGCTCCTCCTCCTCGCCATCACGATGCCGCCGCACCCCACCCAGCGCCTCACCCCCTTCCCCCACCTTCTAACCTTCACCTGCAGCGTGTCTGTTGCCTGGGCGGGCGACAGCCGTGCGGTTCTGGGCGTCTGCGACACCTCTGGCGCCGTGCTTGCCTCACCCGCCACCTCAGCAGGCGACAGCTCAACAGGCCGGGGCGCCGCCTCCTTTTCGGCCGCCGGCAGCGCCAGCCTGTCGGCAGGGTCGGGCAGCTTTGACGGTTTGGCTGCCCCGCTGTGCGCCGCTGTGCCGCTGACAGAAGACCACAAGCCCGACAAGTGAGGCGGCGGCTGGCCAGGGATTGAAGGGTTTAATGTTTGAAGGGGTTAGAGGCCGGAGTGGCAGGGCAGCGGGCAGATGCATTCTTGTTTGTGCAAGAGTGGCGTGGGGGCGCCCCCTGTGCCGGCATGCGCTGCACCCGGCCTCTGCTCTACTCTTCCCCGCTGTCGCCTTGTCAACCCTGCTGCCCCCCTCCCTGCACCTTTGCTCTCCCTTCGTCAAACTCACTGCATTGCACCCTCGCCGCCCCACCTCCCCCGGCTCTGCAGGCCCACCGAGCGGCAGCGCATCTGTGCCGCGGGCGGCCGCGTGACGCGCCTGGCCACCGACCGCTACGGCAACCCCGCGGGCCCCTTCCGCGTGTTTGTGCCAAACTGCTGGAGCCCGGGGCTGGCGCTGAGCCGCGCGTTTGGCGACACACGTGAGGCGGGGGCGGGAGAGGAGGGCGGGACATGAGGAGGGCTCGGTGGGGGTGGACGGGGCAAGGCACGGTGGGGGAGGAGGAGGGCAGGTCAGGTACCAAGGGGAAGGTGGGCGGGGTGTCTGGATGGAGGAAGAGGCTTTGGTTGGGGACACACGTGAGGCCGGGCGGGGTGGACAGCGGTGTGTGGAATGGCATGGTTTGCCAGTGGGGCAGGAGGGCAGTGTTGAGGCAGCGGGGCAGGATGGAGGCAGTGCTAGCCTTTAGTTTGGCAGGTGGCACGCCAAGGGGTTCCAAGCATGGTCACGGTGCTGCTCCCCTATCTTGTCCTGCGCCACTGCTAACTCACCTGCCCTCTCAAGTTCCTGAGCCTTAACCACACCCGCCTGCCCTCCTAAGTTCAGTAAGCCTATACCACACCCACTGGCCCGTCCTTCCACCCCCCTTGCAGTGGATACCTTGTGAAATCCCCCACCATCTGTTGGCAGCACGTCGAATATCAGGACGTTGTGTAACAAACGATTGCCACCTGCCCTCCTTCCCCCCTGCAGTGGCCGCCAGCGTGGGCGTGACCTCCAAGCCGGAGGTGACAGTGCTGCCGCTGCCCTTGGCCTCCCAGCCGCCGCCACCACTCAGCCACGACCTGGCCCTGCTGGCCTCCTCTGGAGTGTCCAACGGCAGTACCGCCTCCTGCTGCTCCCTGGATGCCAGCGGAAGCCAGGCGGCAGCTGCCCGCACCGAGCGCCACGTGCTGATTGTGGCCAGCGACGGCCTGTGGGAGTGGGTGTCGAATGGCACGGCGGTGGCCATCGCAGCGGCCGCAACCAGCGGTGCGTTGCATGCATGCATGCCCATGTGGGGCAGGGCTGGGGGATATCTCAGTCGGCAATGGGCTGCATTGGGCGGCAGGACGGGGGCAGGAAGGGCGAGGCGTGGCGGCGCCCCAGTTCTGGCCAGCTGCTGGGTGAAGGGGCGGAAGAGCAGGAGCGCCGGATGTCTTTTTGTTGACGCCGGTGGGGCACCCTCTACGGGGTGCAGCGGCCCGAGGGTTGCGCCTTTATTGTTAAGGGTGACCCGCCCGCCGCCTCAGGTGTCCCAATCCTTGTCTCTGCAGCCGCCGCAGCTGCATCCCGCCTTCCCACTTCCTTGTGCAACCCCTCTTCCTCCCCTGACGCCGCAGTGGGAGCTGCACCGTGCCCCCATCCCACGCACGCAGCAAACCCTCTCCTCCCCTCCTCCCCTCCCCCCGCCCCTGCGCAGCCGAGGATGCTGCACACGCCCTGGTGGAAGCTGCCCAAAAACAATGGGCGGTACGCTACAGGGGGCGCAATTGTGACGACGTCACCGTCGTCTGCGCCTTTCTCGACCGCTGAGGGGCCACAAGACAGCTGAGAGGCCATCACCTTGCAGGCCACCGCGGAGAGGCCGGCAAGAGCCCCGACCCATCATGTCAGGGAAGCATGTGGCTCGGGGCACACCTTCATTCATGCCGACACGCCTAGCTCCTGAAGTTGCACGCGAGACGGCAGCCCGCACCTGAACACCAACCCGCATGCACCCGCGTACTACACATTTTTGTCATCCAGAGCAGTTGTTTCCCTCCGACCCACCCCAAGTTCTGCACCCATGTGCTTTCTTTTTGTTATTGTACAACACATCCCGCATCCATCCATTCGCACCCATCGTACACCAAAGCACGATGATGGTTGTGCGCCCCCATGCTCCCAGCAGCAGCCTGCCCCGCTCCGACGCACCCCAGTTTTTCGCAGCGGGGCCCACCCCACTTTTTTTCTGTTTTACGCCTCGGGCTCCCTCTCTTATCTCACTTGGCTGGCCCCCTTTCCATATGCCCCTTGCCAACCCCCCTATGCAGGGGCGCTGGGCCCCCAGCACCCCTTTCCTTTCTCATGTGCCTGTGCACCATTCACTTGCCCCGCATGTGTTTTCCCGTGTCATGCCGTCCCACGCCTTTCACGCCTCACCCCACCCCCCGCCGCCGCCATCTGCCCCCTTTTGGGGCAGAGCGGGCCGGCGCTTGGCCGCCACTCTCTCCATGCCGCCCTCGCCATGCCACCTTCAAAATGTCCCCGCCTCCACGCCCCCTGCCTTCCCCTTTGTCCCAACGCACCCGTACCCTGACCTGCCGCCCGCCGCTGCCATGCACGCCCTGCGCGTGCACAGCGCGGGTCGGCACAGTTTTGACCCTGCCTGTCCGCTCTCTGATTCATGGGCTCCGTGCCTCCCCTGTCCGTACCAACAGCTGCTGCCGCTGCCATGCTTGTATCCCAACTTCCTGCCGGCCCCTGTCCTTGCGAAGAACACCTAGCTACACCACCACCACATGCCGCCGCCTTTGCACCCTCTCTGATCTTCTTCCCCACTGCCTCTTCCTCCCATCCACCGCCGCCCTTGCCCTGCCCCGCTGTGCGGCAGCCCCCCAACGGCCTGTGTTTCCCGTCCCCACTTTCCTCCACGCTGCCACTGTTTCATGTCTCGAGTGAGCTTCCCACACACGTCTTTCTTCCAGGCGAACAGCTTTTATGCCGCATTGCCCAACGCATGCATGCCAACATTTGCCCCACCCGCCGCACTGTAAGGTGATTTTCCCTTTAACGAAGTGAGCGGTGCGGGTGCCTGCTGCTCCGCCTGCCCTGCCCGTCTGTGTGTGGTTTGCTGGGGGCAAGGGAGAGTGGAGTTTCAGAGGGCCGATGCAGCGGAGGGAAGCTGGGAGGATGTCGCAGGGCACAGTTGAGCACAGTTGATCCTGTCTAGAACTGAGCCTACACAACACACAGTTCGTGGTTGCACGGTGGATGAATGCAGGTATGCTGGCTGTGCGCGTGGCTGAGCACTGCCTCAGCGGTCCCAGGCCCCCACAGGCCATGTCCCGCAGGTCCCCGCCTCCACCTGCGCTGCCAACTTGACAAACACACACACACGCCCCCGATGTGTGTCAAACACAGCAGCTTGCTCTTTTGGGCTTGCAGTCGGTGCAGCTTTACAGTCGGATAGCAGGGGGGCAGCAAGATGCATGCAAGTAAAGGTTAACCGCGCCGGGCACGTGCGCGCGGGTGCTCAGCCGCCCCAGCCGCCCTGCCCCCCCACGGCCATGGCGCGCAGGTCTGCCTCCACCTGGGCCACCAGGGCAGCCTTGTCCCGCTTCTTCAGGCCGCTGCTCTCAGCGATGCACCCCGTCAGCGCCAGCACCTGCGGGCATGGGGGGAAGGGGGGTACGGCAGAGGGAGAGGGAGAGGTGAGAGAGTGAGCAGGTGGGTGGTTTACATGCAACACAGCAACATATGCTTTTGAAGGTTGATGGTGTGGTATCTCAGGTTAAAGCAGCCTGCCACCCCCGCCTTCCCCCATCCAGCGCCCATCCCCCCGCCCCGCCCACCTGCTGCGCCGAGTACTCTGGGTGTGTCTGTGCCCAGTGCGGCAGCTCGGAGAGCGGGATGTAAAAGGCCTTGACGTAATTGTCCACAAGGCGCAGGGTGCCCGCAGCCTGCACCGCGGGCGGCAGCACATGAGCCAGGGCGCGCCCCACACCCTGCGCAGGCAACAGGGGGGCGAGAGGTGTGGACGGGTTGCGGGATGAAGAGGTGGGGAATACTTGGGACAGCTGTGGGCAGTAATGTGGGCTGGAATGGATGGCACTGTCGCAGGCGGCATTGGCCCAACTACATGCGTGTGTGTGCTGCCAGTTGCCAGATGCTGCTGCTGCTGCTGACGGATGCGGTGGCACAGGCGGTTGTCATCACACCTTGTGCGCAACCACACTTACATACAACATCCCCAGATTGCTGCTGCCCTCAACAACACCCCTCAAAACCTCGTGCCCTGGTGTTCATCCCACCTGCTGGCCCAGCAACAGGCATGACCACAGCACTTCACACGTCAACCCGAAAACCCCCTTGCCCTTGTGTGTTCATCCCACCTGCTGGCCCAGCAACAGGCATGACCCCCACAAACAAACCCATGTCTTCTGGTGTCCACAACCCACCTGCAGGTCCAGCGACATGGCTGCCCGCCCCTCCAGGCTGCACCGCTTGCAGCGTGAGAAGCCCTCCAGGCACCCCTCTGCCACGTGGGCAGCCGCTGCGCCCCACAGGCGGCTGGCGGCTGCCGTGTCCAGGCTGGGCACCTGCGGGGCGGGCGGGTGGTGTGTGTGTGTGTGATGGAAAGTTGGTGGAGCATAGGTGGACAGGTAGGTAGGGAGCGTTATGGGTGGCAGGTGGGGAGGGGGGTTGTTTCCTGGACAATGGACAACAGTTCTCAAATAGGCAAATGACTGGAAATCTGTAATGATTGCAAGCAGTCTTTGATCTCATAACAGGCGGAGAGGGAAGAAAGGGGCAGGTAGTGGGGAGATTTTAGGGCGGAAACGAGGCAGGTGCTGGTCAGGGGAGGGAGGAAGAATCTACCCAGCCCACGATACCTTGTGGGAGCCCTTGACATCACCCCTCCCCCACCCAGCCTCCACACCCGGCCCAGCCCCCCACCTGTGCCAGCCACCGCGCCAGCTCATCTGCCCAGCCGGCAAACTCTTGGGCGACTGATTTGCCCCAAAAACCTTTCCTGCAAATCTTCTCCCAACCCTGGCCTGGCCCCCGCCTGTGCCAGCCTGTCCCGCATCAGCGGCATCCAGCTCACTATCCAGCCACACCACCTTGTGCGCTAGATCGCCCCCAACCCTCCTTCCACCCTGGACCAAAAGCCCCACCTGTGCCAGCCTGTCGCGCAGCAGCTGCAGCTGCCGTGCCAGCTCATCCACCCAGCCCCCGTGCCCCGTGGGCGGCTCGCTCAGCACCCAGCTGGCGGCACCCAGCCGCTCCGGCACCCAGTGCAGCGGCAGCAGCAGGCGCACGCCTGCACGCAAAGAAATGACAGAGGGGGCGGCAGGGTAAGTGGGTGAGATATAGGCTCGTGGCCCTAACACAGGTCGGCCTCAAGTAGGCAGCCAAGCAGACAGGCAGGCAATCAGAAGCGCTCCACCAGCTTAGGCCAACCGCCATTTGCAGTGCCCGCCCCACAGTGAAGCGTCACCTAGAGGCGCTCCTGCCCCACACCTGCCTGCTCAGTTCACCACACCCCAGCATCACCTTGCACAAGCAACCCGCCTACGTCACCACATGGCCGCCGTTTGGCGTCAACAACACCGCCAACCCACCGATCTGGCTCTTTTGCCCATTACTGCGCCTCTACCTGCTCAGTGTGCCACACCCACCAAGCATTCACCCCAACAACAGAACCCACTCCTCCCTCACCTGCCCGCACCACTAAGTCCCTCAAATCTTCTGCCGCCCCCACGGTGCGTGACAAAAAGGAGTCCAGGGCGGCCCCCTCCCCCGGCGGCAGCGCATGCGCCAGCGCCCCCCGCGCCCGCTGCAGCTGCGTGGCCACCGCAAGCAGCGACTCGGCAGCTGTGGTGCGTTCCAGCAGGCCGTACAGGTTGCCCGCATTGCTGACCACGCTGATTTCGGCGGCCGAGTGCAGCGGCTGCGGCACGCCCGCCGGCGCCCCTGCCAGCGCTGCTGCTGGGCCGTTGCCGCCGCCAGGTGCTGCGCCTGCGCCCGAGGGTCCCACACCGGGCGCTCCGGCCGGGCTGCTGCTCACCCCCGGCATGGTTCGCCGGAAGTACTGGGCAGCGCTGCTGCTGCTGCTGCTGGCGCTGCTGGACGCGGGCATTTGCCTGGCACCAGCCTGCCCTGCTGCCGCCGCCGCCGCTGCCGCCGCGCTCCCGGCAGCCGGCGGCGGCTCCAGCGCCCGTGCAAGCCGGGACCCCGGCTGGGCCGCAAACAGCTGGCGGTACTTGCCGATGCTGTCCCCCGAGATGCGAACCAGCGTGGCCCGCAGCCGGGGGGTCAGCGCCGCATCCACCGCACCGGCGCCACCCCCACTGCCGCCGCCCATCAGGCTGCCCAAGGTGCCCTGCTGCTGCTGCTGCGCCTGCTGTGCCTGCTGCCCTGCTGCCGCCGCCTGCAGGTATGCCAGGCTGGTGTCGCTGAAGGCCACAAACACGTGGAGCATGTACAGGTCAAACAGCTCGCAGAGGCCGCCAAAGATGGCGGGGGCGGCGGCACGCAGCGGCCTGCACGACACGTGTGTGTGTGTGTTGTAGGGGGAGTTGGAAGCAGCAGGTGGGGCTGGGCAGGGGCAGAGGGACTGTGTGGCGAGATTTGCGTGGTTTGCATGGGGGCCGGAGGAATGGGAACGCTGACAGCAGCAGCACCAGCAGCTCAAACGCCCATCAAGAACAGTAACCGTGCCAAGCCTTTCCATCATTTGCACCTGCGCCGGCCCAGCTCTGCCCAGCCCTCCCTTGCCCCTCCCATCAACCTGACTCATAATCCACTACATCTCCTTGCCTCTAATGCTGCCTGCAGTCCTTCACTCACCGCATGAGCGCAGCATAGTCCCTCATCCACTTGTACATGCGCCAGGAGGCGTTGGTGATGGCGGGCGGCGGGTCGCCGCCGCTGCGCCCGCCCCAGCTGTGGCTGTCGCTGGCGCTGCACACCTGCTGCGTGTCCTCGTCAATGAAGTCGCCTGCAGGGGGAGGAGAATGGAGGTGGGGAGGGCAGGGGAGGGGGGTGGCATGTGAGACAGGTGGAAGGGCAAGTGATGCAACCATGTCTGCCTGGCTGGATGTCCAGCAACTGCAGGCACATGTCAACCGTTCATTCATTCACTCTTGTACAGCGCCGCATTAGCACACAAAGGTGCCGCAGATGCGCCATCCCAGCATTTTGGACAAGCACCTGCCCACCCAGCCACCCGCCTGCATTCGCTCACCCCGCCTCCTGCGCTCATTGCATGCATCCACGATTCACACACCCAGCCGCGAAACACTGGAACGTCCTCCGACTCCCGCACCAGCAGCACAGGCCGTGCGCATGCTCTGTTCCATACACGGCCAGGTGCAACACGACACAGCTGCACTGACAACGCCCACCCCTCCTGCCCCTGTCCCTGTCGCACTTCCCCCCACCCACCATACACATCCTCTGGCTCATCCATCAGCAGAAGCTCCCCATCCTCCGTCCCTGCCCCCGCCTCCGACTGCTCGCTGCCGCCGCCCCTGCCGCCCGCCGAGGGCGTGGTGCTGGCGGTGCGTGGCACGCCATACTCGTCCACCTCCAGCGCCCGCCCCGCCTGGCTGTCGTCCAACCCGCTGCCTGCCGCCCCGCCAAAGCCCAGCTGCGGCACACCGCCGTGGCGGCGCCGCGCGCGCGGCGACGTCTGCCGCCGCCACGGGTTGCCGTTCACCACCAGCTGTTCAAAAGGCGGGAAGCCGCCGTTGCTGTGGTGGCCGGCGGCGGCGGCGGCAGTGCGGGTGCTGGGCATGCTGCTGCTGCCCCCGCTGCCCCCAGGCCATGTGCCCACCTCGTCGCTGCTGCTGCCGCGCTGTGTCAGCACGTCTGCCAGGCTGGGCAGCTGGGCGGGCAGACGCTTCCACACCTCCTTGTCAAGCATGGAGGCCAGAGCCTGCGGGTCGAGGGTGGGGGTGGGAGGGCCAGTTTGTGCCAGTTCAAGGCCACTTCAAGCCCCTTCCCTCTATTTCTCCCACAACCCAGTTTCCTCCGCCCCACATCCTTACGTCCACTTGAGCAGTCCCACAACCCCACACCAACTTTCCCTCCTGCACCCTGTATCCCACCTCACTCTGCCCTGCCGCCCACAGCTCACCTCGACGTTGGAGTGGTGGTAGAGGCGGAAGAACTTGGCGCTCTGCCGTTCCAGCAAGGCACGCAGCGAGGCGCACTCGGAGCCCGAGAAAGACTCGCCCACAGCCAGCACGCGCTGCGTCCAGTCCATGACCTGCGGCACCGCGCACGGAGAGGTTGGGATGCGGGGAGGGGAGCATGAGCAGACCATCCAGGGAGGGAGAGGGGGGAATCTGTACATCATGCCAACGCAGGGGTGGGTGACGGGCGTTGTGTCCACTGGAGTGATGGAGGCAGAGGGAGAGGGCATGGAAGGAGGGGAGGGAGGCAGCGAGGCACAGTTCGGCGCCTTGGTGAAGGACTGCGCTTTGGCAGGCATGTTAAGCCGTCACCTCAGAACTGCCAGCCCATGCAGCTGGGCGTCACATTGCTTGGCCCAACCCCACCTTGCAACCAGCAGCCGCTGGCATGGCTGCCCAGCCAATGCTGCATGGGCGCATACACTGTATTGAAACTATATCATAACCGCACCTGCAGGAAGTGCTCCCCCTCAAAGGCTGCAGGGCTGCTGAGCAGGACGCCAATGCGGCGCGACGCCTCCTCCCAAATCAGCTTCCGCCCAGACAGCAGCCCCGTGTGCACCGCCTGCGACGCAGGTGAAGGAAAGCAGGAGGGGAGCGGGGAGGCTGGGTGATGTGGGGGTTGGCTAGGCAGGATGGAGTAGGGAGGCAGATTGGCAGCAGCACAAGGTTTCGCTGAAGAATGAGCACCCCGGTTGGTGAACCAGCAGTGCAGTGCAGCATCAAAGCCAGCCCCCAACCTCTCAAGTCCCCACCCAACGCCCCGCCCGCCCATTCAACTCCCCACCCAATGCCCTCCCCACCTGCAGCACCGAGCCCCACTCTGCCTCATCTGACGCCCGCGCCTCCAGCTCTTCAAGCTCTGAAGCCGTCCCCCGCTGCAGCCCCATCACGGCACGCCCCGTAACCGTCACGTCATCGCTGCCCGGCGAGCCCAGCGGGGGCAGCGCGCTGCTGCCCTCTCCCGCACTCGCATCCACATCTGAGTGTTGCGCCTGCGCCGCCATGCCGTCGCCAGGGTCCCCGCTGTGCAGCCGCTCCGCCAGCGTGCGCCGCGTCGTGGCCAGCGCGCCCGCTTCGGCTGCATGCCGCTCCAGGGCTGCCTCGTGCCAGCGCACCATGTGGAAGTGTGAGACCAGGATGTCAAAGAGCACCATGAGCACGCGGGCCAGGCAGGTGCGGAAGAGGTCGGAGGGCAGGAACCGCACCAGCTCCTGCCGGGGGTGTGATAGGAGGGGGGTGGAAGCAGGGCAGGGTGAGGTGAGCAAGCAAACCAGGTTCGAGGAGGTGGATGGGAGTGGGGTGGTGTGGGTGGACTGTTTTGGGGGCAGGAGGTGGAGCAGAAGGTGGCGGGAGCACAACATATGCCTACAGTGACATGTGGGGCAGGGTGCAGCGGGCAGATGCGCACTCCGGCGCCTGGCTCCTGCCTGCTGCCAGGCACCTGCCTTCCCGAGTGCCCGCCCTTTGTTGCATTTTGCACGAGTCAAGCCTGGGCTGGCACACACCCCGTACCTGCAACCCCTGCCTGCCTGCTCTCACCCTACCGTCACACCCCATGCCCGCACAGACCTGCTGGCACCAGACTGCCCACCCACCCAACCAACCTGCAGGGTGCCTGCCACTGCTGCCTTCTCCTCGAAGCCGGGCCGCGTCAGCAGCACGCCGCGCACCACCTTGGCTGATGAGGAGCCAATGGTGGCGATGAACGCGCTTTTCACCTCGTCTCCCAGCTGCAGACGTTCACAGACGGAGTGGCCAGAAGAGGGGGTTGGTGAAAAAGGGTCATGGCAGGTTTGTGTATCGGTGAGAGGGAAGGCCAGTGCTGAGACCTGCACACTGCTGCCCATCTATCGCTGCCCCCCTCCTTATTGAACACACCCAAGCACCCTATCAGCTAGCACGCACCTGTGCCACGTTGCCCAGAAACATGTACCCCTCCAGCACTTTGGTGTAGTGCCCCGGTCGGAAGTCGGCGCACACTGCGGCCAGCGCACCCTCCAGCCGCTGCGTGGTCTCAGCATACAGGCGGTTGATGGTGGCGGTGAGCTGTGGGGGAAGGCAGGGAGGGAAGTGGGGAGGAGGGGGAGGCAGGGGATGTTTGGTGGTTGAGGTGACCGGCGAGCCGTGGGGTGCCGCCGCTGGTGGTGGCACTTGTCAGACGTCAGGGGCACAGTGTGCACACCGGCCGCGCAAGTTCAGAGGAGCGCCCACTAAACGTGCGAATTCCCCCCTCCCAAGCCTGCTCCTCCACCCCCACAATTTGCTTCCCTCCCATCACTGCCACCCTATGAACCTGCATAGCGATAGTCGGCTCCGTCTGTTGCAGCCTCACTGCATGTGCTCACAACCTGCTCCTCGCTTCCCCCACCTCCAGTGTTCCCTAATTCCAGGCATCAAATTCCTTCAAAATTGAACCAAGTCACATATTCATACCGTGAGCCATCCATACACTGCCTCACCTCTTGTGCCACCCTCAGCCCATCCCCCAGCTCCTCCATCGACTGGGTGCACTGAGCACACAGCCAGAAGGCCTCGGCATACTCCCCGCTCTCCTGCGCCTCCCTGCAGGCAGGCACGAGGTGAGGTTTCAACCAGAGGAAGGGGTGCCGGACGCCAGGGCAACAGACAGTTGACACCTAAATTGCAACGGTTGACAACAGTATCCTGCCACCACGGTGTGCTCACGACCACAGCACAGCACAGCACAGCACAGCACAGCACAGCACAGCACAGCACGACCTGCGCCTGCGCCACCCTCCCCTCCTCCACATGCCAAAAGTGCCCCGACACCTGCCTATCCCGGCCCACGCTTCCCGTTCCGTCGCGTGCTGCCTGCTGATGGCCTGCTGGCAGCCTCGGCAGATTTGCACACCGTCTGGGTCATACACAGGCACTCCTCCCCAAGAGTGCGCCCCTCCTCCTCGCTTGAGCGCGCGCTGCAGGTTGTTGCCTGCACAGCCTCGGAGCACCGCACCCTGCTGGCTATACAACAGGCACCCCTCCCCCTCACTCACTTGAGCGCGCGCTGCAGGTTGTTGGCCTGCTGCAGTTTCAGCAGCACCTCCAGCAGCGCCGAAAGCCCCTGCTTGCGCCGGGTGTCCTTGGCAATTTTGAGGTTGGTGGAGACCTGGGGACAAGGGGGGGCAGGGCATGTCAAGGGGGTGAGTAGGAGAGGAACAGGCGATGCATCTGCAGCCCACTTTTGTGTTGCTGCAGCGCTGTTAAATGCATGGATGATTGGGGAGGAACGGGCTTCCTGCGCTATACTGCATTGTCGCCTTTCACGCTGATCTTCCCTCCCCTCTCCAGCGCCGTCTGATGGCCAACGCCTGCCCTGCTAACCTCTTGCACAGTCATCTATCGTCAAAACGTTGTGCCTCCACTTTCCAGGACATACTATACTAGGCCGCCTTCCTGCCCACACCCTGGCCCCCTCACCTCTCGCAGCGCCAGCGCCAGCCGCTCCCGCGCGCACTTGGTGGTTGTGTGCGCCACCTGGAGGTCCGCCTCCACCCGCACCACCTCCTCCACCCCCGCCACAAACTTGCCGTAGTTGGCCAGCACATGCTGACTCAGCCGCTCGCTGACAACCTGCGACGCACCCAGGGCAGGGCAGGAGCAGCAGGGGTGGCGGGCAGGCAGAGGAGCCAAGGGGCAGGCAGCGTGCCGGCAGTAGAGAGCAGGAGCGGTGAAGATGAGGGGCAGAGATGTGGGCAGGTCGGTTGGGACTGGGAACCGGGTGCTTGCAGAGGAGCGGGTCCAGCGGCTGGCTAGAGCGGGTGCAGCGGCTGGCTAGTGCGGGGTAATGCGGCGGGAAGAGGGAGGGGCACCCGGCGCAAGGTGGGTGCTGCGCGATGCGGCGGGAAGGCGGCCGACGCAAGCGCGCACACTTTCGACCTGCACCCAGACCCCGCAATATTGCACTGCCCACCAGGGAGCTGCCACTGCCCTGGTGCTGCCTGCACCCAGCAGCAGCGCACCTCCAGCACTGCGGTGCGCTCCTCGGCCACCGTCTCCAGCTGCGAGCCGTCAAAGTTGACAGGCAGCTGTCGCAGCTCGTGCTCCAGCGCATCAAACTGCTCAGGCTGCTCAAAGTAGCCAGGAAACAGGGATGCCAGCGCCTCCTCGCCAGTGTCGTGCTCCGAGGCATCCGAGGGCCCGCTGGGGAGTGTGCCGTACTTGCCCTTGCCGCCAGCCGCCCGCGCGGCGGCACCGCCGCCGCCGCCNCGCCGCCGCCGCTGCCGCTGTCGTCGTCCTCGCCGGGTCGGCTGCCGCGCCGCAGCGAGGCCGACTTGGCGGCCAGCCGGTCGCCCAGGCTGCCCAGCTGCCTGCCCAGCTTGCCGAACGGTGACGCCATTTTGCCCCCCTGCCTGTTCCGCTTGTGATCAGATCTCGATAGCCAGCAGATGCATGCCTGCTGGTCCCTTTGCGCGCCGCTGTGCCCAAGCCGAAAGGCCGCTGTCCAGTCAACCTCGAGGTGCCGCAAGGCGCGCTTTTCTTCTTCCTCTGCGGCTACAGCAGCAGGCTTGCTGGGCGTTGCTGATCGTGCGGCGATCTAGGAAGGCAGACCTTCCGAGCGCATCGATGTGGCGGACACCTGGCCAAGCGGTGCGAGGGCTCTCCCAGCCACTGGAGAAACTGGGCAGAGTTCCCACCAAAATTCATCTGGATATCGACGCTCCGGCTCGGTTGTATCGCTTTGCTGGCCAACCTCTCCGCTCGCACAGTTCTCCACAAGGCCCTATGCCCTTGCCCGCCTCCATCATGAAGCTGCCGGGCGCCCCGGCCCTGTGGGCAGCGCCGCCCAGCGGCAGCAGCAAGAGCAAGTCTGGCAGAGGCGGCCCGGCGGCGCGGCTGACTGCGGCGCTGCCGACGCTGCGCCGCTGCCCAAAGCAGCTGCGCTCCCTGCTGGTGCACGCGGTAGACCTGCAGTCGGAGATCAACAAGATGGAGCCGCAGCCAGCGCTGACGGGGAGGTGGAAGAAGTGCAAGTGAGTTTGCTGGGTGCCGCCAGGACTGGCAAGGGGCGGGGCGGGCGCTGCCAGCAGTGGGCAATGTCGCTGTCGGCGGCTTGTCGATTGCTGCCCCATCTGTGGTTGGGCCCTCTCGCGACGGCCTGTATCCCCGGTCTACATTATGCGACCTTCTTTCCCATTGATGGCCGCAACCTTCTCTTGTTGCTGCTCGCCGCCCTCCCCTCGCTGGCCCTGCTCATCCACCACCACCCCCCAACAACCACACCCCCACCCTCCCTCTATGTACCCTGCAGAGAGGCCAGTGACCCCATGGACGATGCTTGCGAGATGGTGGCGCTGCCCTGGGTGCTGCGCAAGGCCATCGGGGTGCTCAACAATCTGGAGGTCAGTGAGAGGGCGAGCGGGGCTCGCGCTCGTCACAACCTTTTCACATCTTTTGCTCAGGCAGCCATCAGCTGGCCGAAAGACCCTGACCCCAGAGGGGAGCCTGGAGATTGAGGACGTCCGCTTGCCCCCCATTTAGCTCAAAGCTTGCCATGGTTGCCGTACCGATCGTTTTTCAGCCCGCCCCCCCGTTGCATCCCTGCCATCCCAACTCCCTGCCCTGCTAGGTGGAGGACACGGAGCAGCACTTCCGCACAAACCTGAAGGCTGGCGGGGTGATGGACGTGATTGAGCAGGTGGGGTGGCGGGCCGGGGGTGGGGGTGCAGCCTTAGAAAGTGGTTTACAGAGGGTAGTTCTTTTTGAACCTACAAGGGTATGTTCTCTAAAACTTATAAGGGTAAAGTAAAGTTAGGCAGTTGTCTCATCTGTCCCCCGTTCCGTCGCTCCGCGTGCCCTCTGATGATGGTGCAGCGCTTGGGGAGCCAGCCACTGATGTGACAGGACAGAAGGTCAGCATTACACTTGGGGTGCGCAGTGTGCCCGCCGCCCTGCTCTCAGGCCCTGCCCGCACGTGCTTGCCCGACCTCTCCGGGGAGGCAGCACCCTTGTACTGGCTGCGACATCTGTGCACCAGTGTCCCACCTCCACCCCCATCTGTCACCCCTGTTCCCCATTGTGTAGAGAAAGAAAACAGTTTACCACTTTTCGTGTTGTGAACTAAAGGCAAGATGCCCGATGTACACGCACCCCTCCTGCAGTACCCCTGGAGCGGCGAGAAGGTGGTGCACCCTCGGCGGGACAAGCGGCGCGGGCAGCACACAGCGCATGTGATGCGCACCGAGGAGGGCCACCCCTGCATAGTGTGCAGCTGGGAGGACCCGTACGGTGGGTGCACAGAGGGTTGTGGGGCGGGGCTTTGCAAGCATGTGGTGGGTGACCCGATAGCTGAGTGTGGCAATAGCCAACAGCCGCTTACTACAGCAGCACTTGTTGAAACTTGCAGGCGGCAGCGGGCGGCAGCCCGGTTGATATGAGCAACCCTCCCTGACCCCCTGGGACCCCTTTGCCTGCTTGCCCCTTGTAGGAGGAGACTGCACAGATACTTTCGAGCTGTCCCCCAGCGGGGACACGCTGACGCAGCTCACGGACATGACCATTCGTAGCAGCGGGCGGCGCACGCAGTACAAGTGAGAGGGCGGTACACACGGAAGGCGGGGAGGCACCTGCGTGGGAGGTAGTGTTGTGCAATCAATGCGGAAGCGCTGGCATGCTCTCCTGCTTGCGTGCATGCTGTGTAGCCGCCTGCCTGTCTCGCGTTCCCCTCCCATCTGCCTGCCTGCCCCTGCTTCCACCTGCGCAGGACGGTGTTCCAACGAGTGCACGCCAGTTGAGCAGGCATGAGCGCGCAAGGCACCGGTAGGGCTACCTCAGCTGGGCTGCACCAGCAGAGCTACACCAGCTGCGCCAGCCCTGCCTGCGCGTTGTTGTTTTGAAGTGGCTGACCCACCCCCTGATCCAGCCAACTGTGGGCTCTTACAGCTTGCCTGCAATTCAGCACCCAGATCCCACCCCGCTCTGCTCGCCCTCGTGTACGCCCTCCTTCAGTGCTCCTCTGTAAAGTTTTTGCCTCTCATGCTGGCCCTGCCATGCCCTGCCCCGCATGTTCACCTCTGAATGCATATGTACATGAACCGCCCTTGTAATTGACACTCTGATGTTCACAGTTACATGCTGAGTTACATGCTGGGGCTACCAGCAAGACAGGGACAGAGGGGACATAGAGAGCGCATCGCGGACAGGTGCATGCTGCATGCCGTGAGATGGCAGAGCCTCTGAGGGCGTGTCCCCAGGCAGTCTTCCTGCCACAAACACAGCACCGCTGGCGCCACTGATAGCGCCCCCAGCCCGGGCTACAGCAGCACACGAAGGCGAGGCACAATGTCTGGGAAGGTGGGCCGTGCGGCAGGGTCCTGTGCCCAGCAGTCCCTGCAGCACAGGGGCGGCATGGTGGGGCGGCATGCGGCACTTTAGGTGGGTGGCAGTGCTATGGCTTTGCCTGGGAACAACTCGGCAGTGCTTGGGTGCCCCCCACACATGCGGCTTAGTGCGCTCCTGACTTGCTCACGCATAGCGCGCACGAAATCAAGTGAGGGTGGGGAGGGAAAGAGCAGACAGATAGGCAGCATGGAACCCCCGGTGTTGTTGGCCGGTGAGGACGGCATGCTGGCAGGGGTGTCAGGAACTGCACATTTGTCATTGTATAAAAAACCTTCATGAAATTTGTCATTTTAGAAAGAAAAAAAAATAATGGTAGCATTGCAGCGCCCTGAGCAGGGACAGGAGCAGGTCGGCGGCCTAGCACGGAACAGGGGAGGGTGGATCAACGGGCAGTTCAGTGATCAAAGCGGCAGCAGGCACAGCAGGCACAGCAGGCACAGCATGCAGCGCACCTCATCAACAGGATGAAGGCCTCCAGCCCAGCAAAGGAGGCGGTGTCTGGCCCGGGCAGCTGCTCACGGGGGGGCACCTTGGGCCTCTCGCCCTGCAGCACGAGGTGTGCCACCTGTACAGGCAGAAGAAGAAGGGGAAGGAGACAATTACAGCTCGGGGGCGTGGGGTTGAGGAAACCGACCTGCAGAGGCACACGTGCACTCCTAGCTAAACCCGTTGACTGGCTGTCAAAACCCGCCAGCGTCCAGGGACAAGTCTTTCTAGGGAAAAGGGAGAGGCTGCCATGTGGCTGGCGGCAGCCGCATCAGGCGTAGCCCGGCATAGCAAAGCGCAGGCATTACCCACACAATACTTGCATCCACTGACGTTGACTGACCATGCAGCACCCGAACCATGTGACCTGCCTGCTGTGCACGTTTTCGTTTGCGGAAATCATACCGTGAAATCTCAAAGGTAGTGCTGGCAAGCGCACCTGGAAGGGAGGCATCCCCACCCAGGGCAGGTTCCACGTCATCAATTCTAACAGGACGCAGCCGTACGAAAACACATCCGTGGCGGCAGAGGCGCGCTCGCCACGCAGTAGTTCCGGGGCCTGCAGGTGAGGCAGATGAAGGGGAAAGAGATCGCAGCCTGATTGCATTGGGGTGAGGAAAAACAGGCCAAAGGCACCAGTCAGCTGCCCTCAGGTGATCGACCTACAGGTGCTGGTCGGTGGGTGCTGGGGTGGGCAGAGCAGCAGTGTGCGTGGATGTGTGTGCGTGTGGCAGGCAGGAGGGGGCGGTGCAAAATCTGAAAAGTTGCTGAGCTCTTCCCGAGGGGGCACTGCCAGCGGCTGGCATGCATGCTTGCGGCCCGGCCGACACAGCTGGACAACCCCACCCCGTCTGCCAGCCGGTGACAGCCCCAGCACCCCCGCCTGCCCCACCACCCTCGGTGCCACTTGCCAGCCACAGCGGGTTCGCGGCCCCGCCCGCGGACGCTGTCGAGGTGGTGGCCGTGCTCCCAAGGATCTTGCTGCAGGCAGGAGGTTCCAGGAGTGTGGGGACAGGTGGGCGGGCAGAAGGTGGGGTGTTCAAGACGGGAGGAGGCAGTGGGCCGCAGGGTCATAATGCTGCTGCAGGGGGTAGAGCGAGGGGGGAGGTGGGCACGTGCAAGAGGGGATGGCCAGGGGCGGGGCATTGGCGGAACCATGGCTGGCGAGCCTGCAAGACCTGGCGCTCATGGTAGGCAGTGCACTGGGGTACAAGCAGCGGGAGAGCCGACATTAGCAGAGGCTCCCAGGCATCTTTGGCAGCGGCCAGTTAGAGCCTAAACCTGCGCTCCCCGCAGGTGGCAACTCCTGCCAGCCTGGCACACGCTACCAGCAGCGCAGAGGTGGTGGGCGGTGTGGGCGTGTGGGCGGGACCGAGGGAGAGGAGCGGGCACTGGTGCATGCCCGAGCAGCACACGAACATCACTCCACTCCTCTGTTGCCTTGCCTTAGGTTGAAGTCCGCCACTTTGACGGTCCAGGCTTTGTCCACCAAAAGGTTGGGTGACTTGATGTCCCGGTGCAGGATGGGTGCCGACAGGGAGTGCAGGTACCTGCCACGTCATGTCACGGGGAGGTTGGGTGCAGTGGGAGCAATCATGCCGGGCAATCACACACGGTTTGCTGCCATTGTGGGCGTCCCAGAGCAGCCACCAGGTCGGCGATCGCACCACCACCCTCAATCATGCCGGGCAACCACACACGGCCTGCTGCTGTGTAACCCGTGGACCGGGCCCACCAAGAGCTGCCTGCCTGCTGAGCTGGGGCACTCCCTGCACTGCAAGCCGCACCAGAGCCGGCGGCGGCAACCAGCGCGCATCGACAAGCATGACACGGCATGGCATTTCATGACATCGACATCGACATGCATGTACCAACCAGAGCGCTCACAGCATGCCCACAGCGGCATCCAGGGCCATAGAGATGCGCAGGTGCCACGTCAGCTCGGCTGCCGCGCTGGCGTCCTGCCGCCCACGCCGCAGCACATCGTACAACGAGCCACGGGACGCGTACTCTGGAGTGGGGTGTGGCAATTGTGGGGTGCTGCGTGACATTTGCGCTGTGCGGGGCACTGCAGCCTACACAGGGCAGCCCACACAAGGCACGGGCAGCCCCCGCCATGACATACGTCATACCCTCAAAACCGCCGGCCCATCCCCTGCCGCTGCACGCTCACCTGTCAGCAGGCAGGGCGGCACGGAGCAGAGCCCCATGAAAGAGACCAGGTTGGGGTGCCGCATCCTCGACATCACCGCTGCCTCCTGCGCGCAGCCAGCACGGCCAGGGCAGAGGTGCAGAAGGTGAGTGCATGGGGACCAAGAGCACGGCTCAAATCCGCTCCCGGTCGCAGTTGCAGCAGCTTCCCAATGGCAGTCGCAGCTGCATCGGCGCCACGGCAGCAACAGGCAGCTCACCTCCTGCAGTTGCCGCATCGTGTCGCTGGGTAGCTCCAAGCTGGTGTGCTCTGCACCCCCGTGATCTGTGCATATGTGTGTATTGCAGCGCACAGGTTGCGCAGGTCAGTACAGAAGGCTGGGATGGCAACGCGCGCCCGCACCCGCCACAGGCTGCTGCACGGGAGGAGTCGGGAGGCTTCCCCGCCCGCAGGGGGTACCAGCCCGTCCCGCCCATCCAGGCTAGCTGCCGCTACCCCAGGGGGGATCAAACCGCCCAGCTTGCTGCCAGGCTCTTGGTGCAAAAGTAACCAAATACAGTATGTGGATACAAACACAAGTTTGGTGTGTACAACAACGGCCTGGCTGGCGCAGCCCGCCAGTGCCCGCATCGCGCATTTCCTTTTCTATGCTACAAACTACATTCTGATACACTCACCCCTCACCCTGTCCCATGAGACCTTGCTGGCTCCCCCTGGACTTTAAAATGTAATTGATGGGTTGATTGAAGTTCACCTGCTTCCAGAAGGATTTTGCAGGCCACGTATGTCTCCCTCCATCGAGCCAAGTACACCTTTGGGGAGAGCAGACAGCCAGGGGAGGAGGGGAGTGAGGGCCCACGACTGCTGCTGCGTTGCAAGAGAGACTGGCTTCCGGGGCCGCCCTTGCACCCAGCTGCTTGCACACCTGGCGCACTGCCCACCCTCACCCCCGCTGCTTGCTTGCACCCCATCATGCCATGATGTGTGCTGCTCTCTGCCTACTGAACCCACCCGCACAGCAGGGCATCAAGTCACCCGCCCGCCCATGAGATCCCCTTTCAATGGGGGCGCACTTTTTCTCCACCCCCGCCCATCCATCCCACCCTTCTTACGGCAAGCCGCACCCACAGCAAGCTCACTCACCCGCCCATAGGACCCTCCCCCGATGGGGTGCAGTATCTCGACGTCACTCCAGCTGACCTCCCATTGCTGCATGTCCGGCGAGAAAGGACCGCTGCTGCGGTGGCTGGTGGGGGTGGAAGCTGCCCGGGAAGCTGCGCTGCCGGTGGCGCCGGCGCCCGATCCCGAGCTGGCGACGGCGTGAGGCCGCAGGGAGGCGGGGGGCAGGCGGGATGCGATGAAGGTGAGGACAGGGTCGCTCTCCAACGAGTGGAGGCTGCGGGAGGGGGCCAAGGGCAGGGAGGTATGTGCAGAGGTGTGGGGCCGGTGTGGTTGTGGAGGCGCGTGGGGTGGCAAAGCACGTGACAAGCCGGACAGGTGGGCCGGGGTGGCTCTATTCACGGAATACAAGTTCTCAGTCACAGCTCGCTTGTGGGGGACAGTCGGCTGCCACGGTACGCATCCCAGCAGCGCCCCGCCTGACCTCAACCCAGGCCCCGCTTCCTCTTGCTCCCATCCCCTCCAGCCGCATTGCCAGCGCCCCGCACCTCATGCCGACCCAACCCACTCCCCACTTTACCTGGCCATGGGGATGCCCGGAGTGAAGCCAGGGGCAGCAAACGCGCTGCCCTTGCTGCCTCCAGCAGTGGCCGCCCCTGTGGAGATCCACTCCGTGCCGCCAGCGCTGGTCACAGGGCTCCCAAGCGCGTTGAGCGTGGCACCCCCGCTGTACTGGCTGAAGCCGGCCAGGCTGTCTGTCGGCGGCGGTGACCCAATCGAGCTTGCAAGCTGCAGCAGGGGCGCCCTGGAGTCTGCCGCTGCCGAAGAGGGCGCGGCTGCTATGGCTGGCGGCAGGCTCACTTGAGCCTGAGTGATAAACACGTCCTCCTCCAGCGGGGCACATTTGCTGGTACCGCTAAAGAAGTCGCCTCCTCTGCCGCCCTCGCCCTCCGAGGCGGTGAGAGGCAGCTGCTGGCCTTTCACACGGCGGGCGCGCAGCCCACGCTTGCGGCGCAGCGCCAGGAAGGCCAGCGCAGCCAGCAGCACTGCACAGGAAGGGGGTCGAGGGGTGATTCGTGACTGGGTGGGGGGCAAGCCTGGGAGGCATGCATGCACATGACATACCTACCAGCAGCAGCAGTGAGTTGGGCTGTAATAGGCGGGTCCGTCCTTTGGTGGTGCTCCCTCAGCTGCCATGCACCACCCCTGCAGCCTGTTGAGCCCGTACCCGCAAGCGAAGCAAAACTCACGCAGCCCGCCGATGACGCCCCCTGCAATGGCTCCCACGGGCACCGAGGATGAGGAGGAGGGGGAGGGTGTGCCTCCCAGCACTGCTGCCCCATTGGGAGGCGGCCTGGGAGGGGAAGGGCTGGGTGACGAGGGTTGGGGGGCCGGAATTGGGCTTGCAGGAGGAGACGGTAGCGGCTGCGGAGGGTTGCTAGGAGGAGACGGTAGCGGCTGCGGAGGGTTGCTGGCAGGGGGCGGGGCAGGCAGTACCGGGGGTGGTACCGCTGGCACCACGGCAGGAGCCGGCGGGGCAGCACTGGGGCTGGGGGGCTGAACAGGCGGCGGCAGGCCGCATGCCAACTCCTGCTGCCCGCCCGCTGCTGCCTGCAGGCTTCCAGGGACGGGACCACACAGCCCAGGGTTCCCACCCACATGCCTGCAAGGGTGCAAGGGGTGGAACATGTTCATCCAGCCACTCTATCTGGTGGCAACAGTGCACAAAGACGTGGACCAGCAGGAGTGATGGGCAGCAGCGCCAGACTTGGCAGCTAGCGTCGAGTGACAGAACATGCAGCAGCATGTGCATGGCACCTACGACTCACAGCTCCTGCAGCTGAGGCAGCACGCCATCACCGCCCCCCCAGCTCTGCGGCACGCTGCCGCTCAGGCTGTTGTCGGTGAGGGACAGGTTTTGCAGGCTGGGGAAGGCGCCTGGGGTGGCCCACGCCTCGGGTAGAGGGCCTGCAGCATCACAGTGAGGCGCAGGTGAGGGGAAAGCCTCGCAGCCGGACATCGGACCAATGCGATCGGCAGATGACCCTCCCCCTCGTATTACCACAAAGCTGCCAGCATTGCAGCGGCTCCCTCCCACATCTGTTTGCACCCCTGACACGTCCCTCCCCGCTCCCCCTGCTGCCTGTGGCTTCCAGTTCTGCGCCACGCCCTGCCAGGCGGCGACCCACCCCACCCATCTCACCAGTGAGGGCATTTCTGTCGATCCAGAGCTCTTGCAGGGCCTTCCATGTGCCGTTCTGGCCCCACTCGGCCGGCAGCTGCCCGGTGAAGGCATTGTCCTGCCGGGCAGCGCGGTGCGTGCGTTCCATGGGAGGGGTAAAAAAGCATGAGCCAGGCAAGGCCGCCCCCTCCCCCCCCGCGCCTGCTGCCGACAGACTGCCAGGTGTCACCTCTCACAGGTTGACCCACAATGCAAGACTTGGTGCATGCCCGCCCACCTGCAGGTACAACTTTCTGAGGCGGGGCGCCGGCGCGCCGGGGGTGCCCCAGGCTGAAGGCAGGGGCCCTGTGTGTGAAGGGGAGGAGCAGACGGGGGGGGAAGCATGGAGGTTGAAGAAGGTGGAATGGAGGCAGGCCGCCTGGGGACCCTTGGGGAGGTAGAGGCCCTATAAAGCTCTGCCGAGCACCACTTGTTGGTTGCCGCGTGCGCCAGAGGGGCATGGGGAGTGGGCAGCGCGGCTGCAACGCAAGCCCAGTGTGGCCCAGGGGCTTCATCTGTTGCCATCCATCAAGCGCAGGTTTTCCTTGGTAGCGGTGCTGTTGCTGGCTGGAAGATGCTTCGCGCGGGTTAGTATTGCAGGACTGCATATTGCGGTCATACGAGGCATTGCTCCAATCATGAAGAGGACCACTCACCCGAGACGTCGGTGGCTGCTAGTCCACTGCAGCAAAAAGGGGCAGGGGGGAGGGAGCAGCAGCCTGAGGAACCGCCAGGTGGGAATGGAGCGAGGGCATGTTGTGAGCACAAGGACCCTGGCAGGGCTGCCTGTGGGTTGCTTGTGAGAAAAAGCGGGGCTGGCCTCCGCGCATGCCTGCTATGACCTGCGGCAAAGACCGTTGCCCAGCCTGCTGCTTACAAGGTGATGAGAAAGGGGAAGGCGCCGGGTTGAGTCCACGAGCTTGGCAGGGTGCCGTTGACGCGTGGCTGCCCTGGGAGAGTGGCCGAGTTGGTGATGACGCTGCAGCCCAGCACAGCGCAGGGAGGCAACAGCGGGGCGCATGACCACAGCAGGAGTGCACAGCATGCGCACAGCCGGCCATGCGCTGTCCGCTCTTGCATGCACACATGGCACAGCACAGCACAGCACAGCACAGCACAGCACAGCACTTACAGAATTGCGAGGCGAGGCAGGGTAGACCAAGAGGCAGGCAGCGTGCCCTCCAGCTGCGTGGCGTTCAGGCCGCTGCACGGCACGGCAAGGTGGCAGGGCAGGGGGTGCGCCTGTATATAGGAGGGGGTGAAAACCTACTCCACTGCCACAAATCATCCTCGCCTGCACATGTTGAGGGCACCCGTTGACATCCGGCGGACTTAAGCAGGCAGGACGCAGGATCCTGCGCAACGCAGCTCATCTGCAGGCTGCATCGGCGGGCTGCGTAGGGCAGCGCTGTCTACGCGGGCTGTATTGGCATAGCTGCAGAGCAGCAGCGCAATGCATTGCCGCCTCATCAAGCGGGTCAGCTATTCGGCCACGCAGCCTCACATGACTTTCAGCTTGGGGAACAGGCCAGGAGCAGCCCAAGATTCAGGGATCGTGCCTTCAGGGGCAGGGAGTGGGCAGGGTGCAGTGTTTGGCTGGCCAGCTGGAAAGCCCGTGGGATGGTGAGGCGGGAGGCAGGCTGATCCGGCATCCCTGCTGTTCCCATGCATGGCTGCAGCTGAGCACTCCCTGCCGGAAGTGGCCTGCAAAACGTGGATCAAGTCCCTCAAGCAGCCCTCCGGCAGCCTATACTGCAGGCCCACCTGTGAAGTTGTTGTAACCCAAGAGCCTGCAAGAGGAGCGGTTGGCAGGAGAAGAGTGGGTGCGTGCACGGTCAAGGACGGAGGTGCACAGCAAAGAGCACTGGGCGGCTGCCGTTCAGCGCGTGCGCAGCACGCGCCCTGGCCGGTAAACAGCACTGAGTGACACGTGCAAGCGGGACCTCAGCAGGGCTCACAAAGTCTCGAGATAGGAGGTAGACACGCTGTCACTCCACTTGGGCAGGGGCCCTGCGGGCGGGGGCGGGGCCAGGCTGTCAGCGGGGGCACAGGGCTGCACGAGTCAGCAGCGGGATGGGCAAGTTGGCACGACACTGCCGGCAGAGACAGGGAGGCAGGCAGGCAGGCAGGCAGGCAGGCAGGCAGGCAGGCAGGCAGGGTGCAGGCAGGCAGGAGGCGGGCGGGCAGGCAGGCAGGCAAGCAGGGTGGCGAGTCGGGCGGCCGGGCAGGCGAGGCAGGCAGGCAGGCAGGCAGGCCGTCACGCAGGCAGGGTGGCAGGCGAGAGGGCAGGGAGGCAGGGAGACAGGCAGGCACCTCCCACAGTTCCCTCTGCTGCTGGAGTGCCCCACCCTTGGCCGCACCTGAAAACCGCTGGTCTCTGATGTCAATCAGCGTCAGGGACCTGCGCCCCACAAACACGAGGCAGCAAGCTGGGTGGTATGACTGTGGGCAGGCATATGGGCCCCATCGGCGGCACGCACCAAACCGCTGCGGCGTCAGCCAGGAAGCCAGCAGTCCTGGCCGGCTGCTTAATATACCCCCTTGTGCATATGGCGACGAGGCAGCACCGCGGCAGGCAAAAGCCGCCGAGCACCGTCACATGCACAGGGCGGGCCCGCTCACTCGATCAGTGCAAGGTCGGGGAGCAGGGTGCCCTGGGCGCGTGTTGAGCAGTACCCCAGATCCTGCCAACAGGCCAGGTTCCTGTGTGGGGAGGGGCGCCCGCATGCATGCATGTTGGGGGGGAGGGAGGGTGAGAGCTTGCATGCATGCATGTTGGGGGGGAGGGAGGGTGAGAGCTTGCATGCGTGCATGTTGGGCGGAAGGGGCCACCCGCTGCGTGCATGTTGGGCGGAAGGGGCCACCCGCTGCGTGCATGTTGGGCAGAGGGGAGGGTGCACCCCAAAGCTTGCATGTTGGGCAACAGGAGGCGGCCAGGATGTGCACGGGTGGGGTTGGTGAGGTGGATCGGGCCATGCAGGGACAACAGAGCGCACTGCAGCATCCCTGGCAAGCGCGCAAGCCGGCGCAGGAGCAGCTGTCGCATAGAAGAGTGAGCGGCCTTCTTATCAAGCTCACAGCTCCGTGACGTTGCCGGATGCATCGCATTTGATGCCCCCCCAGCTGCACAGGGGCGTGCCAGTGTCCCATCCGGCAATACCATTGTCCAAAGCAAAAGCGGGCCAGTTGGTGATGGCCGCCTTTTGATCCAGCAAAACGTCCACTGCAGGGACCAGGTGGCGGTACATGTACACTACTTGGCTTACAGGAAACCCCGTGTGTATGACCAGCTGCACACGAATGTTTTCTCCCAGGTAGCATGGGTGAGCCGTGCAGCAGCGGGATGCTGCGGGACGGCTGCAGCCACAGGTTGCCTGGCAGCAGCAGCGGCGGCAGCAGCGCACCGACACTGTCGAGATTGCTGTCACGCACCGGTGTCCGCCAGAGATCTTCCCGCCAGCATAATGAGCAGCATCAGCCCAGCTGCCCGGCGCCGACGCGCCGTCGGTGCGAGCGCCATATAGGCCGGAACGCACCGAGCGCCGGGCTGCCCGTGCTTCAAGTCGAGCAAGTAGGGCAGAGCGCCAGCGAGGGGTATACCAGCCCGTCCCTTGCCAAGACAAGCCTGGCCGTGCTCCTGAAGGACAGCTGGCCGTGCTGCTGAAGGACAGTGCTCAGCAGGACAGTGGTACTCTAAGTTTGAACTCCTTTTGGCATCCAGGTTCTGCAGAAGATGCCGAGAGGCAACACATTGGGCGAAGACAGTACTGCTGGCACCAGCTCACCACGGTCGCTTGCCAGCTCACCAGGCTGCGAGTCTCATTCAAGCAGACTGGGCAAACTTGGGCTACTTGACACCGCCTGACGAAAGCCCACTATGGTCTATGAGATGGTCTCATGAGGCCTCTGTGGCAGCAGCACATTGTCAGAACTCACCGATTGCTGCAGTGGCGGCAACGGCAGCAGCACCGGCAGCGGTGTGCTGCGGCAAATGCTCGGTCCGGTTTAGCTGTGACTTACGAGGCGTTCGGAGCGTCCACCCTTCATCACAAACTTAGAAAAACAGCCTCTGGCACACACCCATGGGTATCTGGTATGGTTTGTATGTGTGCTGACGCTACTCCCCTAGCACCACCGGCAGCACAGCGGTGCCCCTTGGCAGCAACGTTTATGTCTGGCCCCACCGTGAAATGCAGATGGAGAACACAGATTGGCTGTTATGTTACACCCCTATCCTTTCACCTGCTGTGTGGCACCATCGTGCTGCCTTCCTGCCTGCCCCGCCGGACAATGTGACCTGGCACTAGAGTTCCCTGCGCCTTCTTGCCCTCCTGATCATGAGCACATCAGCAACTTGCACGTGTTCATCTCCGATGATTACAGAACGCAACGGCTTGGCAGCACATCGCCGTTGTTCCGCTTGTCCAGCTTGTGATGGAAAAAGTGGCCGCAGTGGGCCCGGCGGCGGCGGCGGCGGCGGCGGCAGCAGCAGCATGTGTTGAGCTGCAAGCGCCAGCCACTACACCCTCGTGTGTGTGTAAAATCTGGGATATCGTTCGTCATGTGTCATGCGACCTACATCCCCAGCTTGTTCATCACGCGTGCTATGAGCTCGTCCTTCTTACCCCCCAAAGCCGCGCCGTGCGCCCGCAGCCACGCTTTCAGCTCGTCCACTTTCAGGCCCTTCAGGGCGTCGGCGCCCTGCGCCGCCTTGGCCTGTGGGGCAAGGAGAGCGGGAGTGTAAAGTAAGGAGTCGGTGCAAGGGCGGGGAGGGCACAGGGCCTGGGCAGGTGCAGGTGGGGCCAGCAGGCCAGCGAGAGAGCCAAAGTGGGACGAGGATTGGAGGAGGGGTGGAGGCAGGATTTGGGGTTCCGTGAGGTGGGGAGGTGTGTAGCCAGGCAGTGCCGGGGCAAGGAGGAGGTAGGACGGGGGTCACTTAGCAAGGACGAGGGATTGTGTGGCCAGAGAGATTGTGTGCCCAGAAGCCCACATTGGGGGCAAGCAGACGGCGGGCCAGGCGTCACTTAGCATGGGCAAAGGTGCTGTGCAGACCTGTGCAGGTGGCAGCATACGCAGGCTCACCAGGCAAGCTGCAACAGCCGACCAACATGTGGCGGCCCCAGCCACCTCCCTACGCTTTCCCCTGCACTGCTTTGCCCATCCGTTGACCTGCCCCCAAAGACCTTTGCCCCCACCTCCCGTCTCGACTACACCCGCCGGGCGTGCCTCAACCGCCTCAACTGCCAATGCAGCCTTTACTCCTGCACCTGCATCCGCGCCCCCTGGCACATGGCGTGGCCTCTGCCTGGCACCACGCGCCCACCGCAACTCCCAGCAAACCATCCGCCCGTGCACCTTCAGCCCCGCCCTGCAACAGCCGGCTGCCCTGGTGTCCTCCCATCATGCCCTCTCTCCTCAAGCCCTCACCTCGACTCCTAGACCCGCCACCGCCTCTGCATCCACAGGCTCGGCAGGCTTGCGCTTGGCGGCTGGCTTCTTACTCTCGTCCTCGCCCAGGCCCACAGCATCCTGCGGCGGGGAGGGCGGTGCAAGAGGCTGGGTGCGGAGGGTGAATTGCGAGGAGCGGGGCAGGCTGCGGGGGGGCGCACTGCAGGTGGGTAGCCTGCAGCTGTGGGGGGGCAGGCTGCTTGAGCCACTATTTCCCAAGCACCGCCGGCATGCTGGGGCAGGGCGGGTGGGGCAGGGCATCGCATGTGGGGCAGTTTGGCGCCAGGGGAAGGTGAGGCAGCCAATGCAGCAGGGTGCACGAGCGGGTGGCTTGTTCCCCACCTCCTTGAATGCACGTGCATTCTGTGTGGGGCATCATGTGTTAATGCAGCGATGCAGGTGAGGCGGCACCGGGGCGGCGGCGGGCGCAGAGCGTGCATGCCAACCGTGCCTGCCGCGGTGCCCACTACCGCCTCCCAGTACCGCCCACGCCCTGACCGGTGAACCCGGGCAGTTCCTTCACATGATGTCTGTCCATGGGAGGCCGGTCACGCCCTCACCTACCCCACAGCTTCCAAAAAGCTCCCAACCAGCCTTCAGACAGCTTCCACACAGCTTCCCCACCAACAGGTTCACTGCCAACCCTCCCCCGCCACCTACGTGGAAGGCCCGGATGATGTCCCAGAGCGTGCGCTCCCCCAAGCCCTCCTCCGCATCCGCCTCTGCTGCCTTGTCGTCATACGCCGGCTGCGTCTCGTCGTCGGCCAGGGCGTCCTCAACAGCGGGCGGCTCCTCATTCAGCGCCTTTGACTCCAGCACCTGGAGAGGGCGGGGGGAAGTACGACGTGGGTGTGATTTCTGGAGGTGGGAGGCGAGGGGTGGAGAGGAGTCGTGGGAATAGCATTGCTGGCAACAATCCCGGCCAGGGAGGGTGCTTGTGTGAGGGGGCAGGAGAAAGCAGCGGGTGTCAAGTAAAGATTTCTTGCTTTTCTTGTGCCCTGGAGAGAGCCTGTGAGGAGACTGCTCCAGCCAGCTACCGCACACCTGCCGCAAGTGGCCAAGTCCCTGATCAGTGCTGCCCACCACGCTCACACCCACCACAGCCCCTCAATACTGCGACTCGTGAAATCGCCCTCGCCCGCCCACCCACCTCGTAGTGCCGCTGCAACGCCGGGTTGCGCACCCCGCCAGCGTAGAAGTCGGGCAGGCGCAGGCTGGCGATCACCTCCTCAGCCGCCGCCACCGCCTCCTCCGACGGCTGGGGGCGCTGCAGCGGGGCAGTGCAGCAGCGGGAAGGGTGCGGGTGCACAATCAAACACAGATGGCGCGAGGGCCGCTGGCTATGAACTCATGGGTACTGCATGCAAGGCAAGGGTGGGCTGCTAAAGCAGGGGCATAGGCATGGGCATGGTGTGTGCTTCTGACAGAGAGAGGTGCAGGGTGAGTATTGAGACCAGATACCCCTGCACATGCTGCCAAGCGTGCAGCTTGGCACGCCCCCTTTTGCCCCGCCCTGGCGCCCCAACTTGCGCCACGCTGGAACTCACGTCTGTCCCTGTGAAGTGTGAGTCCTCCTCGGGGCGCCGGATGTCGTCAGAATAGGGCAGGTAGAGCACGTGCATGCCGGGGGGGTCCAG
>JTEE01000260.1:442680-468227 GCA_002896455.3 Chlorella sp. ArM0029B
GGCGGGGGCGGGTGAGCGGCAGGAGATGAGCGACGGGGCTGGGCGGTTGTGGCTGGGTGTGGCTGGGTGTGGCTGGGCAATCGAAAGAGCAGGACGCGGTGCTGCTGCCTGCAGCAGACCTGCGATGCAGCGGTGCGAAATGTGCCGCCCACACCCACCATCCATGCCCTGCTACACCCACCCCGCCGGCCCCATCTGCCCCCATGTCGCCTGCCACCCAGCACGACCAACAACACGATGCACCATACGATTTCAAACGTGAATCCACCGCGACGGCAGCAGCCGGCACAGCTTCACTGCACCCACCTGCCAGCCTGCCTCCACCCCCCAAGACACAGACACCTGCCGCTAGCTGACCGCCAGCTGCGCCTCCCGCCCAGTCTACACACGACACGCTAGCAACACACCCCGTGCACTCCCTCCCTGACTCGCGTCCCCTGCCCTCTCCCTCAGCTCAGCCAACGGCCCGGCCTGGACATGCCTCTGCTCAAATTCAGCGCCAGCATACTCCGGTGGCGCAGCGTGACTGGGAACCTCACATCCCCGCCCAGCCCACACGCAAGACCTCAGTAGCAGGCAGTGTCGGAAGCTCACCGCCGGTATCTTCTGTGGCTGCAGCATCTGGTACAGTGTCACTGCGAACTTCACTTCCCCGTCCAACCCACAAACAAGGCCCCGCCCAGCCGCAACCACCTCCGTTCAAACTCTGGGTCTGTGTCACGAGTTTCTTTGCGGATAAACCGACTGTAAGCCCGAAAAAGCAGCAACTCACCAGCGGTATCTTCTGCGGCTGCAGCATCTGGTACAGCTTCACCGCCAGTTCCACCTCCCCGCCCAGCCTGAACTGCACGCTGGTCAGCGCGCGCTTGCGGTGCGCCTTGCTGCGCACAAAACGCAGCAGGTCCTGCGGAGCGAATACAGGTGGGGGGCTTGGCGTGGTGGTAAGAAGGCGCAAATCTGAGCGAAATGGTGGGGCGCCTTGCCGAGTGCCAGTGAAGACGGCTTCCAACTGTGTGGTCAGAGTTGAGGGGTGGACTCGGGATGCACCTTGAGAGGAGCAGAGCACATCAGGGCGTGCAGTGCTGGGGTGGGGGGTAGACGAGTGACTTGCGCGGGAGGGGAAGTGTTGGCGAAGTGTGAGGAGGAAAGTGTGACGGAGGGATGTCCGCGCATGTCCACGAAGCACACCAGTGCATTGGGGGCAGGTGGGCGCACGGCATGTTGAAGCGGCCAGTGGAGCCAACAGAGCGCCAGTGCATGTGAGGTGGGCAGAACAAGACGAAATGATGTGATGGGAGCACCAAGCGGCTGCAAGGCACTGACCTCCCCGTCCCACCGTGCACAGCCTTGGAGTCGCCCCGCCCTCCCAACACCCCCGCCCCACCCTCTCGCCGGCGTGGCACTGGCAGACCTAGAACAAACGGCCAAAGCTCACTAGTCTAATCTAGTCGTTACATCTGTTCACATCCCCTGGAAAAGGATTCAACTTCAGGACGAACCAAATCGTGAGGGGGTGACGAGCTCACCCCGATGCGCCCCAGCTGCTCCTTCTCGTCCATTGCCTCCTCATCCTCCCCCTTGAGCTCACACAAAACCTGGGAGGGAGGCAGGGCAGGGCAGGGCAGGGCAGGGTGGGAGGAAAAGTGCACGATGCAAAGGCCAGGCGGGGCGATGCTGCAAAGCGGTGCACCGCTGCAAAGCAGGGATTCCGTGAGCAGGAAGTGAGTAGCAGAGGCAGAACAGGGCTGCCAAAGCACTGCCTGCCCCACCGGTGCCCCAGCAGGGTGGCAGGGCATGCCCACAGCACAGCAGACCAGACCAGACCAGGCTTGACCAGGCTCACCGCGCCCCAGGCAGGCAGCAGGGCATGTGAGACAGCAGCGCAGACTGGAACACGCTCACCGCACGCCAGAAGGGCAGCAGGTTGAAGGGCGGGTCTGCCGGGCCCATCATGGGGTACAGCTCCAGCGCAGCCCGCCCCTCACGCAGGTTCTTCAAATTGTGCTGCACCTTCCTCCTGCGGACAGGCCGGCCCCAAGAAGCGGTGGCACGCAGGTGCATGTGTGGCAGGGTGGGTGGATGGGTAGTGGGAGGGGGGCGCGGGCACAAGAAGAAGTGCAGGCAGATCGAGGTGCGCCACAGACGGTGCTCCCAAGCTATGCCTGCGCCTGCCTGCCTACTCGCCCTACACACCAGTCGGCCAATGGCCTTCATTTCACATAAGCTTGAACCCCACTGTCGCATGCCCACCCGACCCCATCCCACCCATGCCACGCCACGGTCGCCCCTCACCAGTCTGGCGACGGGTCGATGCCCCGTGTGTAGCGCTTGAAGGGCTCTGGGTCGCGTGTGAAGAGCAGGATGCGGCGGTCGGCGGGGGCCTGCGGCAGGGGCCAGGGGTGGGGGCAGGGTGGGCACATGTGGGGTAGACGGGAGGCGGCCAAGCTCGGGCGGCACGCGAGGGAAGGAGGGGTGCAGGAAGGAGGGGCTCTGAGGTAGGAGGGAGGCAAGCGGGTGGGCGAGCCACACAGGCAGGCAGGTGGGTGGGTGGAGCAGCAAGCCCCTCCGCGGTTGCCCACAAGCACTTCCCTGCAGCGCCCGCTGTCCTGTCACCTGCCTCCTTGCCTGGCCAAGCTAGACACACAGGTTGGCTGACAAGCCACCAAGGCGCCCCCTTCACGAGCAACACAGCACTGCCTCACATTGCGGCCAGCGAAGCGCAGCGAAGCGAAGCGCAGCGCAGCGAAGCGAGGCACAGCACAGCACAGCACAGCACATCGTAGCACAGCACAGCACAGCACAGCACATCAAATCGCAGCGCAGCACAGCACTGCACTGCACATCAATTCGCAGCGCAGCACAGCACAGCACAGCACAGCACAGCACACCTTGTTCTTGCTGGCGTGGTCGAACAGCACCTTGGCCACCCAGAGGGCGGACTTGAGGCCGTGAGCCTTCTCCACATCGGGTGGGGCCGAGCCTATCTTGCGCTCAAAGCTGTCCACTGCAAGCAAGCAGTGGACACAGGCAAAGCTGGGTGGCTGGGTGGGTTGGCGGGGGTGGGGACAGGACACTGCTCTCCACGATGAAGGAGGCCGGCCGTGCTGCCAGCATTGGAGGGCTGGGAGGGGTGCAAGGTGCAAAGAGCACGGCGGCTGGCCCTGTTGTCACTCAACCCAAATTAGTGGTGAGGGATTGTGTCCCCAGGACGGCGTCTGCGCAGGACGGCGGGCGGGCTTCTGCAGAAGGACGTGCCCACCGGGCGGCATTCAAACGGGCAACCAAACGAGCACCATAGGTTCATTGTTGCGAAACCACATTGAGCTGGGCATGCCACCCACATGTGCCCTCCACCCATTCCGGCACCCCCTCGTGTGACCAGGCAGCATACATTCCTTCATTCCCAGCGCTGCAGCAACACACAAGCATGCCGCTGATGCGTCAGAACATTCTGATACACTCGTCCCCCACCCTGTCCCATGAGACCTTGCTGGCTCCCCCTGAACTTGAAATGTAACTGATTGATTGATTGAAAACAGGCACCAGCGGCTTACTGTTAAAGGCTTCCAGGCCGGAGATGGACTCGGCATTGGGAGCCTCCAGCTCGTGCAGCTGCCAGGTGTTGGGGAAGCTGCCCGATTCGCCTGCGGCCGAGGCCTCGCGCTGCAGGGCAGGCAGGGAGTGGTGTGGCTAATGGGCTGGCGAGGGAGGGTGGGGGAAATGGGCTGGCAGGTCGGGCCGGGTGAACAGCTGGTGAGCGGCTGGGGCGCAGAGGGGAGCAGCGTCCGTCTCTACTCGCCATGCTATCGCGCAGCAGCATCCCGCTGTGCCGTGCCGCCTGCCACCAGTGCACCCACCCACGGACTGGCGCAGCCGCTACCGCCGCTCCGCTGGCCCTTGCACGTATCCCCCACCCCACCCCACCAACCGCCGTCTCCCCGAGACAGCGCCCCGCTCCTCCACACCTTGCTATCACCCCAGGGCCCACCCACCCACCGTTTGGTAGAGCAGCACCGCCACCTTGTCGCCTCGAGCCCCCACCACCTTCTGACGCATCACCGTTGCAGCTACTTTGACCACCGCAGCACCCAGCCAGGTCAACCCCTGAAACTCATCATCCGCAACCTGCAGAGCAGCATGTATGAAGTGAAAATCATGGCTCACAGAATGGAGGAACCCGAGCAGCACCAGCCAGGTCAGCCCCATGAAATCATCATCCGCAGCCTGCAACAAATTAATCAAACAAAACGGCTCACAAAGCCAAAAAACCAAAGAAGCGCCTAGCTAGGTCAGCCCCTCGAACTCCTCCTTCCGTGCAGCCTGCAGGGAACACATAACAAGCGAAGAAGGCTCACAGAATATAGGAACCCAAGCAGCACCCAGCCAGGTCAACAGCTCACACTCCTCATCCGCCACCTGCAGGGAGAACACATTGGAAGAGGCCACGTGAACAAGAACCGAAGCAGGGATCAGCCAGGACATCCCCTCAAACTGCTCGTCTGCAACCTGCAAGCCAACAGGGAATGAACTACAACGGGGCACAACAGAGTTGGAACGCAGGCGGTGCCCAGACTCCTGGTGCTTGCTCCAACCGCATTGCAGGGGGGTGCGCCGTGAAGATGAGGCCAAGCACCTAGCAGGCAGGAAGGCAGGCCCTGCGCCTCCCTGCCCTGAATCACCTCCCCTCCTGCCCCCTACCCCCGCCTCATGTCCTCCTCCCCCTCTTCCTGCCCCACACCCCTCTGCCTTGCCGACTCATCCCCCTCCTCATCATGCCACCCTACCCCCGCCTTCCCTCCTCCTCCTCCTCCTCCCTCTCCTCTTCCTGCCCCCCATCGCCGTCCGGGTCCTGCTCGCCATCGCCCCCAGCCCGCACCCGCCGCCGCCGCTTGCGCACGTCTGCCGGCTCCAGCATGGATGATGAGGCGTCTATGAGAAAGACCAGCTGCTCCTGGGTGCTCACAAAGTCCTGCGGGCAAGCAGGCAGGACACGAGGAAGAGGGCAGGGCAGATGCATGAAGAGGCGTCTTCAAGGAAGGCCAGCCAGCTGCTCCTGGGTGCTCGAAAGGTGGCCAGGGGGGGAAGAGGGTTGGGACGAACAGAGAGGCGGCATACGAGCCTGCTGGTACAAATAGACAGTGGTGAGCACAGGCGGGGCAGAGGAGAGGGGATGATGTGAACGCATGGGGTGCACACAATATTGGGAGGGGCGGATGAGAAGAGGGTGAAGTGTATCGAACATGGCTGCCTTTTCAAGTGCACACTTTCAAGTGGCAATGCATGGCAGCAGGGGGAGAGGATGCGCCCCCGCTGTGCAGTCTCAAGTGCTGCGGTGCTCACACTCACAACTAGCCAAACGCAAGCCAGGTGTGGTGCGGTTGCAGACACGCATGCATGCACAATCCCGTCAGAACATAGCTCCCGGTGTGCGCCCTCAACCTGCCACACCACACGCCCACCCGCCGGCCGGCCAGCCAGCCGCCCGGCCGCTGGGGTGGGACTTGCCCACTCACCTCGTCAGCCTCTTCCTCGTCGCCAAACACGCCCTCATCCCATCTGTCCGCCATCAGGCCCCCGCCCCAGACCCAGAGTGCCTGGAGACGCTGGGATCGCTTTCGGAATGGGCAGGGTGTGTCGGCGGCTGGTGATCCGGTGAATTGCACGGTGTAGATATGCTGGAATGTGCGGTAGATGAGGAGCGCGCCCGCTTAGTTGAGAGTCCTCTGCTGCGCGCCTGCTGCGCTGCGCCAAGTCGCCTTGCGCTTCCCTACGTGCCTGCATTCATTGCAACGAGGCCGCCAATTTGACTTTGCAACGACTGCGGCATGGAGGACCTCCAGCAGGCTTGGGCGAGCCTGCAGGCCCTGCTCAATGGCAGGTGAGCGTAGCGGAGGGGCTGGGGCGAGCGGGGTGCGCCGCAGCGCGCTTCGGGCACCTGCCAACCGCCGATCACGGCCACAATGGCGCCCATCGCCGCCCGCTGACCGCAGCCGGCCACTGCGCTTCCCGCTCCCTCTGCAGGCTGCAGGAGGTGTCAGCGCGCGAGGCCACCCTGTCTTCCGTGGACCAGTCCCTGACGGAGCGGGAGAGCAGCCTGGCAGAGCGCGAGGCCAAGCTGCAGCAGCGGTGCGCCGCCGCCTGCGCCGCCGCCTGCCCGTGTTGAGTGTGTTGGGGCGTTCGCCTGCCCGCTCTGACGTGTGCCTGCCCATGAGCGACATGCATACCTCGACTGACGCCTGCACGCACCAGCATCCGGAAGCACACTGCGCAGCTGCCGCACCGCTGTCAGGGCCCCTTGGCTGTTGCATTTCCCGCCTGCCGGGGGCTCCCCGTCGGGCGCAAGCCTCCGCTGGGCCTCTCACTGCTACACAACCACAAACTTCAAACCACCACGCTGCCCTCCTGCACGCATGTCGTTCACCACGTCCCGCCCCTGCCCCTCCCCGCTTTCCTTCCCCCTTATGCAGGCAGCGCGCCGCCGACAAGGAGGCGCAGCGGATGCAGCGCCAAGCGGCGCAGCTGGCTCAGCGCGAGCGGGCGGCTGCCGAGGCCGAGACGTCGGCAGAGCAGCGGTGTGCCTCACTGGAGGAGCAGGTGGCGGTGCTGAAGGATCAGCTGGCCGCCAATGTTGTGGAGGGGGAGGACACGCGGCAGCAGCTGCTGCTGCGGGTGCAGGCGGCCACAGCGGAGCGGGACAACCTGCATGCCGCCATGCTGCAGGCGGCGCAGCAGGTGCAGCAGCACGCGCCGCGCACCCCGGTGCTGCTGCACCCCTATGCCATGCCACCGCCCGGGCTCGGTGGCGGCATGCAGCCGGGGCACGGGCCGGCAGCGGGGCAGGTGCAGCAGCAGCAGCATGCGGGGCCGCCCGGCGCACCCCAGCCGCCACCTGTCCAGGGCGGGCAATTCATGCAGCAGCCCTTCCCACCCTTCCTGGTGGCAGGCCCTGGCCCCATGGGGATGGGACCTCCGCCGCAGCAGCAGCAGCAGCAGCCCGGCGGGCCCGACCACCAGCAGCAGGCGGGCAGCCCGCGTGGTTCGATGGTGGGCGGCGGCGGGCCGGCACCGCCGCCTCCGGGCGCCATGCAGTGGCAGCCCATGGCAGCACCTGGGGGACAGCCGCCACGCTGGCAGTTTGTGCAGCAGCAGCCGATGGGCATGTACGGGCCTCCGCCCCCGCAGCAGCAGCAGCAGCAGCAGATGGCGCAGGGCATGCCGCTGCAGCAGGGCATGATGCTGCCCCCAGGCATGGCCCCGCAGCAGCAGCAGCAGGGCGGCTTCCAGCAGCTGCAGCAGCGCTTTGTTCTGGACCACCCCCCGACAGGCACCTGGCAGCCGCCGCCGGGGCCGGGCCTGGCAGGCAGCTGGCCGCCGCCGCCACATCAGCAGCGCCTGTCCGGCGGGCTGGGAGACGGCGGCTCGATGCCAGCCAACAGCGGCGGCAACGAGTGGGGGCAGGCGCAGCAGCAGGCGCAGCTGCACGCACAGCAGCAGCAGCAGGCGGCAGAGGAGGCAGAGGAGGAGGAGGAGGAGGAGGAGGCGTATGATGAGCAGCAGGTGGGCTATGAGGAGGGGGAGGGGTACGAGGAGGAGGGCGGCGAGGGGATGCAAAACGGCGGGCAGGGGGAGGCGTACGGTGGCGGCGGCGGCGAGGGGGAGGAGGAGGGCGGGGAGGAGGAGGAGGAGGGGCAGGCGGTGCATGGCTACCGCGCCGCGCTGCAGCCGCAGCAGCTGCAGCCCCAGTCTCACCCACAGCAGTACCAGCAGCAGTACCCAGCGCCGCCGCCGCCGCCTCAGCAGCCCCGGCAGCAGCCCCAGCATGAGCAGCAGCAGGACAGCGGCCAGCCCCGCAAGGCCTCCAAAAAGCAGAAGCAGCGCGCCAAACTGGAAGCGGCGCAGCAGCAGCAGCAGCAAGGTGGCAGCGCCGCCGCCGGGGGCGGGCGGCCTCCCTTGCCGTCACAGCAGTCTCAGTTCAAGCAGCAGGCGGGGGGTCAGGAGGGACAGATGGCCCCCCAGAAGCAGCAGCAGCTGCAGCAGCAGCAGAACAAGCAGGGCCAAGACAAGGGGCGTCCGTACGAGCCGCTAAAAAACCGCACGGCTGGCGGGCCCAGTGCAGTCAGCCAGCAGGGCGGCCGGGGCGCTCGCCCCGGCGGCCGCCCCGGCCACGTGCCCTACCAGCACCCTCACCAGGGCAGGCCCTACCAGGGGCAGGGGCAGGGGCAGGGGCAGGGGCCGCGCAGGCCCGGCCCGCCTGGCATCACACGCCGCCTTGACGCCGATTACCGGGCACCCGCCCCCGCAGCCGCCAGCAGCAGCACCACCAGCGAGGGCGATGGCGGGCTGGAGACGGCGGTGAGGATGCTGCAGGAGGAGGTGCAGGGTGGAGCAGCTGGCGGCACAGGCGGGGGCGCACAGTGATGTCAACAGGCACCTGTTTTGCCCAAGCCCCTGCTGTGCGGTGGCATGGCCGCCACCGCTTCTGCTTTTCGATGCAATGCTGGTCCCGCCAACTCTGCATCGCCCCTTGCATAATATAGCGCCCGATGCCTACAAGACGCATGCTTCCTCTGTCTAGCTGAGCTCTCTTATCCCACCACGCGCAACGCACCCTCAGCCTTGCACCTTGCGTCTGCAGCACACCCACGTGTTCTCAGCGCTGCCTGTACTCTTTCAAGCTGGCCCCACGCCTTGTAAACGCACCGATCAAAATGCTTCGCACCTGGGAGAGGTGAGCCGGCTGAACGGCATGTGGGTGTACCTCGGGGTGTCGGCAGTGCGGGCCTCCTGCATGTGACCAGGCACATTCGGCCCGGCCACACGATGTTGAATGCCTCAACCAGACCCTGGATGCAGCAAGGCTCAGGCATCGGTGGGCATCTCTTGGTATTGCCACTCTTTGAAAGAGGGGTGGCCACCCGTCGCTGCATGCGCATGCAGCGACCGGTGGCCACAGGCAGGCCCACACAGCTGCAGGCATGCCCACACAGCTGCATGCCCCCACACACTCTCCTCTGGTCTCAATTTTGCGACATGCCTGCAAATGGGTGTGCACACTATGCAATCCTCTGTTAGTCAACTGTCCGACGCCAGCCCCTGCTCTGATGGCAAGGTGACCTGCTGGCGGCGGGAAGCGGCGGCAGCGGCTGGGCGGAGCCAGCGGCGGGGATGAGCTGGCATAGAGGAAGAGATCCAAAACTCTGCGCCAAACAGGCTACGCACAGTGAGCAGGAGCTGCACGGAAATTGAGCGCAGGCAGCATATTGGAATACAGAGTGATTTGGAGGGAAGTGACGCTTGGAAGATCGAGAGCTCTTGGGGCGCTGTGCCGCGTCCTGTGGCCGCTCCCATCAGAACTGTTTATATCCCAAACGCGAGCATACGCAGCAAGTAGTGAGGTGAGGCCTGCATTGGTCACAAATCCGTGAGCGCCGTGGCTGAGCTCCTGGCAATTGGGTGATTATGGCCAGCAATTTTGAAAGTAAGACCGCCTTGGGAGGGGGGGATGCAATGCCGCCCAACTCTCCTGCCGCCGCCGCCGCCGCCGCTGCGCCGCCGCCGGGCCAATCTTGTCATCACGATGTCAGGTCGGACTGTGAAGTGGCTACCTGCAGGCTACCTGCGTGGTACGAGTCCGATCGAGCAACTTGCTGTGCATATTTCTGGGATGCCCCTGGCCACCCTCCTCCTTGCTCCTTGCTTCTGCACAGCCCGCCACCAATAGGTGTCCAGATCTGAGGTCACTGTCCACGCTCGAGTGTCTGCTGGGGTTGCGTGGAATTGTGGGTTTCACCCATGGCATCATGCGGATCCTTGATTGCAGGGTCGCAGGGTACATGGCCCGGATCGAAAGTGCCCGGCAGAGGCGCTGGCCCGTGTGGCTGGCGGCAACGGCTCTCCTGCTGGCCTTCTTCCCAGCAGCCGTCTACCTCTCAGCAGGCGCGGCGCGGGCAGCGGAGCTGGGGTCGGTGAGATGCTGCTGCCGGCCCCTGCTTGTGCTGCTGCCCATGCGGCGCATGCCCGAATGGACGCCCACAGTCACCCCCTGATTTCAGGACAGCACCCCCCGCTGCCAGCACGCCACGACGCACTGACACACTGCTGCCTTGGTACTGCTGCTGCCCTGCGCGCCCATGTTGTGCCGTGTCTGCTGCTGCTCTGCACTCTTCCCGACTGTGCACTAAATGCATGCCTCCCCTGCGGCTGCAGAGAACGACACCAGTCTCACGTCTGTCTAGTGTGCAACTCGCAGCCGCCGGGGATGACGCTGCCGCCAGCTCTGCCCCGCTCCGCTGCCCGCCCGCCTCTGAGCGGGTAGCGGTTGATGAGGCGGGGGGCACGGCGGCAGCGGCCCACTTGCCCAGCTGGCGGGACAGCCCGCATGCTGCTGCCACCAATTACACGGCGTCCCTGACGCCACGCGAGTTGGACAAGGGGCTCGTGACGTCAGGGGATAGGAGCAGGGCGTGGCGGGTGGCGGCAAAGCTGCTGCGAGGGGAGCCTGTATCGGTGGCCTTCCTTGGGGGCAGGTGAGGTGCTGGCATCCGTGTGTTAAAGGGGCCTAGGTCGCGGTTGGCAGGGTGGAACGTGAGCTCACCTGCCAGGCATGAGCTCACCCAATCTGTTTGGGCTGGCTGCCAACATGCACGCCAGGCAGGTGACACGGAGCGGCAGCACAACCTAACCCCGGCTCGCCGGTGCTCGTATGTGTGGCTGGTGGTGGCAGGGGCCCGGGGTCCCAGGGCTTCCTGCCGCACGTGCCTGCAGCCACCTCACTGGCATGCCTCCCTGCCTGCCCGACTCCCAACCATGGGCCCTGACACCCACTCCCCTCGCCGCCCCTCTCCTTGCAGCATCACTTTGTGAGAGGGTCGGTGATGCCCCACTGCAGCACATGGGCAAGTTTTCCGTCGAGTGTGTGGCCGGTAGCACATGTGTTGGCCTCACCGTGGAAGGGCACACCGCTGAGCCTCACTCCCAAATGAACCTTGTCTCCATGGTTGCCAGCGCTTCAGGTGGGCGCTGGCCATGGCCACACGCAGCTCCCAGCCAGCACGATGCGTGCAGACAGAACACATACTTCGCGGATGGGTTGTAACTGTTGCACCATCTGCCGTCCCCCTTGGATGTGCACGCTTTCAACCCAGCAGAAGCAGCAGCTAGCTGTCCCCTGCCCTGCCCTTACTACCGACACACCGCGCCTAATCGCGCCCCGACTATGCACTGACCCTCTCCTCCCCCACACACCGGCCTCCCCTGCAGATGCCTGCCAGCTCAAGCTGACGGTGCTTGGCTAGACGCAGTCTGGGGAGCACAAAGTGAAGCTGCTGGGCATTGTGATGAGCGAGGACTCCGGGGGCTACCTGGTGGATGAGTTGCCGGTGAGGCAGCAGGAGGGCGCTAGGCATCATTGACTTGCAGTGTGCTGCTCCCGTTCGTGCACGGTAGGGTCCGTTGCAGGCCTTGTCTTGCCGACCTTGTTGCACGAATCAGTGCAAGTGGCTGCTTTGCGGTGCCAGCGGCGGTACTGCGCATTTGGCGGATGGCTGCGAAGCAGGCACGAGGTGTTAATGCTCATCTGGAGTGCATGCAGGCGGGCGCATGCCATCTCATTCTCTGCCCAGCATCCATCAGAGTGGCCGCCACGTGATGCATATGCAGGAAAGACGAATGACGACCATGTTGGAGATGGTGAGATAGGCCATTCCCTGATCCCCCCACTTCCACCTCCAGCAGCGAGTACAACCTTGCTATGGGGCTCATCAGGGTTGAAGTTCGCCTCTACTTGTTTAGCTTGCGTACATTGTTTCAATAAACTGATAGCTCCGTGTAAATCATCGTGGCCGAGATTGCACGAAGCACAACAGTGCCGCACTGCCCATTTCTTTGGGTAGTTACAGATATGGGCAGTTCAAGTTAGCATTTACGCTGCCGCCCAACCACCAGCATCTGCGGTTGCAAGCTGAGGCGCTTCTTCTGCCTTGCTACTGCAACACCGCCATACAATTTGAATCCAGTGTGCACACAGCTGGCCGACACATTCCCGGCTCATCCACCTGTACTAAGATGTCGTTGCATCCGGTCGTTTATAATAGCATGGGATTGAGTTCGGGCTCACTGAAACCATGTACTGCTTCTGATTGGCAGGGCAGGGGAGGGGCATGCGTTTGCAAAATTCGTTATCAGGGGGCGCTAAAACTACAGGCGGGCAGGTGGCACGTTCAGGTGGATCGTGGAGGGACACACGTGGGTGGGGAAGAGGGGGCAGGCCAGGTGCTGCGGCGTGGTGGGTATTCGGGGCATGCGTTTATAGGGCAGAGTAGAGGACGGAAATCGCCATTGGCACACTGGAATTGGGACATGAATTGACATCAAGACAGCACAGGTGGTCGATGGTGCGGGCTGGCATAAGAGGGGCAGCGGGCACCCGATGAGACACACCCAGGAAGGGCGTCGCCGGCGGGAAGGCGTGGGTGGGAGTGGCCAATCCCGTAACGGGGGAGCCAGCAGCCCTCTGGCCACGAGGCTTCGCAACCAGAGGAGGACCTGCTGCCCACGATGAGCCACTGCTCGCTTTCCTCACACCACCAGTGCGTCCAGCTCAGCATCGTCATCCTGTGCCTCCCCGCCTCCCTCGCCCCGCAGGATGGCGCTCACGTCCAGGAACCGCTCCCCATCGTCGTCGCCCCCATCGCCGGCAGACCGTGGCCTGGCTTCAAAGGCTGCCCGCAGGTCTTCACGGGTCAAAGTTCCCTCCATCCCGGACATCATTGAGTTGAGCTGCTGGCTGACGGACGAAGTGGCGTCTTTCGCGCTGGCGCCGCTGCCGCAGCCGCCGCCAGCCTGCAGCAGCCGGGCGGGGAGGCAGTAGTCAGAAGAGATTGGTGGGTGCGCAGAAGGTGAGGGGGGGTCAGGCGGGGATAGTGCTGACACGGCGCATTAATAGGGTGTAGGGCCTATTGGGCTGGGATAGAGGGGCCCCAGGCAGCACCCCCAAGGCGGGACCTCACAGGCGGCACCTGCCACAAAACAAACCTGTAATGATGTACTGCAGAACAGCCAGCCCGCAACAACCAGCACCCCTCATGGAGAGGCCCAAAGGCAACACGCCATATGAGCCCCACAGGCAGCGGCACACAGGCAGCACCCCGCAAGCAAACACCCTAAGAGCCCACAATTATGACTCAACGTGGAGACCCCCACAGGCAGCACCCACAGCCACACAGGCAGCATCCGACAGGCAAACACCCAACGAGCGACACCCGCACAACCAGCCGAGCCGAGAGACTACCCACACTGGCAGCAGCGCCTCACCTCGGCCCCGCTGCCACCGCAGCAGCCGCTGCCGCCGCCTACGTCCACAGGCTGAGCTTTGGCCAGCAGGTCGGCTGAGATGGACTGGAAGCGCTGGACAAAGGAAGCGCCCACGTCCTCCTCGCCGCCAGTGTCGCCGCCACCGCCGCCGCTGCTGCTGCGCGCCGGGCCGCAGCGTTGCACGGCATGCCTCACGATCCTGCCAGGCTTCTGGTGCGCTGCCTGAGAACGGGCGGCGGCCACCGGGGCAGCAAGGGCGAAGGCTGACATGCTTCTTGCTGCTGGTCGCTTCTTTGCAGGGTGGAGGGCAGCACGTGTCGAGCAGCAGGTAATTATGGCACCAAGGTAAACAGCCACGATGCCACCTCCGAAACACTCCTGCTGCGCTCCTTATCACGACATCCGATCACGCAGGCACGCGCCGACGTCTCGCGGTGTTTCCCAATACCCCTTCACCTCAAAGAGCTTATTTCAGGGCGCAGGGATCCCGCCAGCTGCCGGCCAGACACTATCTCCGGCACACCCGTCGCCCTGCAGGCTTGCAACGCCGTTTGCACTTCATATCTGGAACGTACCAGTTGTTAGAGCAGCTATGGCGCCGGTAGGGTGCGCCGCTCTCGCCGGCACACCGGCAGCAGTGGCCCGGTCGCTAGCTGCAGGTAACCGCACCTGCGCGGGTGCCTCCACCTCGTATGCACACGCACCAGCCCCCGCAACGCAGAGGGGAGCCCAGCAGCAGCGGCAGTGGGGCGAGCGCGCCGCCGCCGCTGCCGCCGCCAGCTTCGCGCCGCCTCCTGGCGGCCGTGCCATGTCCTCCCGGCGCGCCTCCTCTGCTGTGGCCGCGTTCCCCGGCTTTGGGCAGGGCGAGATTGTGGAGGTGAAGGACCTGAAGGGCATCCGGGTGCTGAAGAACGAGGACGACACGCCACGGGTGGAGTATCTGGTGGAGTGGAAGGACGGCTCGCCAAACACCTGGTGCGCACTGCCATCGCTGCATGGTACTATGTGCTGTGCTGTGTTATGTGCTGCACGCTGCTGCGCTTCTTTTGTCTTTCTGTTCTGCTCTGTGAGGTTCTCAGCTGCTGCAAAGTGCCGCTCTGCCGCTGCACGCTGCTGTGCTGCCGCTGTGCTCAGTCAGCTGCTCTGTGCTGCATGCCATCGTCTATTTTGCTGCCAGCTTGGTGGTGCGCTGCTAAGCTGCCGGTGCCAGTATCGTGAAACCGCCCCTGCTTGTCTTTCTCTGGCCCCGTTGGTGGCTACAATGCTGTCATGGCCCCCTGCCCATCCGCTCCTTTCTGCCATTATCACCAGCACCTGCATTGTGAGAGCGTTCATTCCCAACGAGCAGATTGATGGATTCCCTGGATTCTTTTAAGTCCTCGGATGCCTGGTTCCAGCAGCAATCTGCCCCGTCTTGGGGTGCATGGCCCCCTTTCCTTCACCTCGTATGTGGTGGCGTGCCGCCCGGGCTGCTGCAGGGAAGTGGCCACAAACCTGGCCGACAACCTGCTGCGAGACTACCAGCAGCGCTGGTGGAACGCTGTCAAGAAGGTGGGGTCCTGGTGGGGAGGAGGAGGAGAGCGCCGGGTATATGGGGGCGCGTCGTGTGCACCGTGCGTGGAGCGGGTGTGACCTCTGGGTTGCACGAGTGCTGCTGCTGCTGCTGCAGCGGGCAGGGGCTGAGGGAAGGCGAGGATAGTGCGTGGCAAGGGGTGCCTACTCGCTTTCCCTGCATACATGCGCATTGATGCAGGCACGGCAAGGCTGCCTGCCCTGCCCTGCTCTGGCCCACCCAGCCATCGCTCTGCCCTGCCCTGCCTCTCCGCCCCTGGCCCTGCCCCGACCTTCCGCACCGCCCGTGTGTTCCTCATGCGTTCTACGATGCATACCCTCTTGGCCTCGGGATCCCATGCAGGCAGATGAGGTGCAGATCGACAATATGATGGAGGCGGGGGGAGACGTGCTGGCTGTCACAGGTACGAGCGCCACGTGTGCGCACTGCTTGCTTGGGATGGCCCCCGGCCCGGCCGCCGCTGCACCCGCACCCGCGTGCCTGCACGCAACAGAGTGCTGTCTGAATTTTGCGAGAGAGTCATAATTCCGACTCAAACGCAAGCTTGCCTACATGTACGCTGGTGCCAGCCCACCCCTGCTTGTCGCCTCGCTACCTCGCCCCAGATGAAGTGCCGTCGGCCTCGCCCCACCCCACCTGATCCTCCTCCCCCTCTTCCTGCCTCCCACCACGGTGCTGCCGCAGTGGACGAGAACCGTCGGTCGGCGCTGCACTTTGCTGCGGCCATGGGCAAGGCGCCGCTGGTGGAGAAGCTGCTCAAGGCGGGAGGGGAGGTGGACCTGGCGGACAAGGAGGGTGAGCTGGGGATTGACACAAGATCTTGACAAAGTTCTTGCTCATCCCCTCGAGCTTATTGAAGGCGGGGGTCAGGGGAGCACAGGGCATCACACAGGCCATCCCTGGCAGCCGGGCTGTGCTGCGCTGCGCTGTGCTGTGCTGTGCTGTGCTGCGTCGGTCTGGTTGCTAGGGTGTGTGTGAGCTGGGCTGCACCCCTCATCCCCCTCAAACCGGCGCCCCTCTGGTTACACCCTCTGTTCACAGGCTACACCCCTCTGCACATGGCGGCGGGGTACATGCACACCACCACCATTGGCGCCCTGCTGGCGGGAGGCGCAGACCCTGAGCAGCAGGACCGGCAGGGGCGCAGGTGCGGTGCAGGGCAGGGGGAGCGGTGGGAGGCACAGGCAGATGGGAGGTGGGGAGGCAAGGCATGAGGGTTGGTTGTCGGGGGAGGAAGAAGGTATGCATGCGGTGCAGCATGGAAGAGGGTGGGCTGCGGCGAGAGGGGAGCGGGGAAATACGGGAGATGCACACGGGACTGGGGGATGGCATGATCGCATGTGCTGGGCAGGGCGGTAGGGAGGAGGAGCGGCGGTGGGGCAGGAGGGGTTGCAGGGAGGAGGCTCCGACCCAGAGCGGCAGGGGCGCAGATGCGGTCCAGTCAAAAGTGGCGGGGGCGGCACGGGGTGAGGGGAGGGCAGGTGTTTGAATCTGGAAGCCACGTCGCCTGGTTGGCCTCCAACATGGCCGCTCTTTACGCTGGGCAGCCCCACCCTGCCTGCCTTCTTGATTCACTTCCTTAAAAACACCTTTTGAAGTCGACAGGGCCTGCAGGCATCCTCCATCCGCCACCCCCTCTGCTGCTGCCACAAGTCTCCTCTCCTGCTGTTGACCCTTCCTCCCCTCTTGCTGCCCCCGCAGCCCTCTTGAGCTGGTGGAGGGCCTGCGAGACGGCCTGCCCCCCGGCAACCCCCAGCTGGTGCAGCGGCGCATGGCGCTAGAGAACGTGGTCGCCATGCTGACCGGTGCGTGCGTGCAGCCCGCGTTTCTGTCCTGGCACACCTGTTGAGGGTGCCGGTGCTGTGCTGTGCTGTGCTGTGCTGTGCTGTGGTGGTGGGCACATCTTGTGGAGCCTGTGTGCTGCACACGTCTGGGTGGGCCCGCGAGTGGGCTGCAGTGCTCAGAGCTGGGTGCTCGGCACGTGCTTGCGACTGGGGGTTCAGCAGTGCCGGCAGTTGATGTTGTGGCATGCGCACTGGTGGGGCTGTTGCGCTGGTGGGGCTGCCGCCACCTATATACTCGTGTGGGCTAGTGTGCATGTGTGGGGCTCTGCTGTGCCCAAGCCAGCAGCTTGCTGGGACAACTTGCGGAAGGGCAGCCTTGTGTGTGCCTGCGTTCTTCTCACCCGATGCCCCTCGCATCTCCCCCCCACGTTCGCCTGCCTTCTCACCCCATGCCCCTCACGCCTACCCCCCACGTGCGCCTGCCTTCTTCTCACCCAATGCCCCTCGCATCTCCCACCCACGTGTGCCTGCCTTCTTCTCACCCCATGCCCCTCACACTGCCTCCCTCCCTCCCCCCGTGTGCAGCCAACATGTTTGAGGATGTTGAGCCGACGGCGGTGCTTGCCAAGCGAGAGGTGCGGCCGGGGCAAGAGAAGGAGGAGGAGGAGGCGGCGGCAAAGGCGGCTGCTGAGGCAGAGGCGGCAGCCAAGGAGGGAGAGGTGGGGGAGGCGGCAAAGGCGGCTGCACACGATGCGGCAAAGGCGGCTGCAGACGCCGCGGCAGAGGCAGCAGCCGGGGAGAAGAAGGAGGGAGAAGAGGAGGCGAAGAAGGAAGGGGAGGAGGCAGAGGCGGAAGCGAAGAAGAAACAGGAGGAGGAGGAGGCGGCAGCAGGGCCCGTGCGCACCGAGTGGCTGGTCAAGTTTGGGGAAGAGGAGGAGGTGAGGGTGCACTGGGGATGGGCGGGGGGGTGGGGGCAGGGCTTTCGGGTTGGTGCGGGCGATCGGGGGTGGGGCAGGGCAGCGGGGTGGGTGGGGCGCTGCCGCTGCGGGAGCTTCCTGGCACCCGGGAGCATGTGAGTCCTGTAGGGGTGGGCTGTCACTGTACTGGCGGGAGCTTCCAGGCCTGGGAGCACGCGACTTCCGTAGGTGACACATGTTGACGGTACCATTCCCTGCCTCTCCGTGCGCCTGCCTGCGCCACCCTGCCTTTTTGCCAGGAGTTTGCAGCTGCCTCTCTCTTCTCAGTACTGCCCAGCCTCCTCAGCACCCCTCCGCTTGCTACCCTTCCCAACCCAACCGGTGTGCTCCTGCAGCCCTCCTGAGTGGATGCAAGCATGTGAGCCAGAAGGCAGAGGGTGGCTGCCCTCCCCCCTTTCAGTACTGCCCTGCCCCCTCAACTTCCCTCCCCCTGCTTCCCCCTCCCACCCCCCGCAGCCCATCTGGGTGGATGCCAAGTATGTGAGCCAGGAGGTTGTGGACGACTACGAGTCTGGGCTGGAGTATGCGCAGGCGGCAGAGGTGGTGGACTGCCGGCAGCGGGGGACGATGCGCAAGTACCTGGTCAGGTGGGTGGCACAGCGCTCCGCCAGTCCATTCATGCATGCATTCAATCAACAGCGCTGCAGGGAACACGCACACAAAAGTGCAGCAGATGCGTTGTCCCAGCATTTTGGGTGAGCAGCGGTTTGGGGTTGAGAGGGAGGCACAGCGGGACTGAAGCAAAAATACAGTGCGCTGCGCCTGGTGTGGGCTGCTTTGGTTGGGTTGAGGCGGCAGCCCAGCTTGTCTGCAAGCTCGCCTTGCTGGCACCAGGCCACAGGTCATGCTGTGCTGCCACACTGCCTGCCTGCCAATTTCTGCAAGCGCCCGGGCAGATGCGCCTCTCCTGGCTGTGCTGGAGGCGGGCGGTTGCTGTCAGGCGGGACCTTCATAGAGATGCACATGCCCTTCTGATTGCGGCAGCACTGTTGGGCAGCAAGGGCAGGCAGCTTGCCGCTTTGTGCTGCCCGCCCGTGCCCAAACCCTCGAACCTGCCTGAACTCTAGACATGGGTCAGCGGTTCGGGATCAGTCTTGCACTCCCTGCTGCTCCCCCCTGCTCTGCTGCATTCGTCAGGACGACTGCACCCTCCCCTCCTCGTTGCCTGCACTCCCACCTCCTTGCTTGCTGCACTGGCCCCACATGCTGGCCCCCGTTGTGCCCCCTTCCACTCCTCTCTTCTGCTGCAGGTGGCAGGACAACTACCCCGACACCTGGGAGCCAGAAGAGCATGTCAGCCCAGACCTGGTTGCCCAGTTCGAGCAGAAGCAGAGCGAAGGCAAGGAGGACGGTGGCAGCGGCAACGGCAGCGACGGGCCCGGCGGCCTGCTGGCGGCCGACAGCAGCAGCGGGCATGCAGTTGGCGGCGCCGCAGCCGCAGCCACGCCGGAGCCCGCAGCACAGCTGCAGAGCACCACTGCATGATAACCCCGGTACTTACGATGTCTTGTTTTGTCAATTGCTGCTGTCTCCCCTTCCTCGACCCCCCTTGCTCCCGCTCTTAAGATGCCGCTTGCACGCGGCATTTTGGGCGCGTCATGGTTGACCACCCAAGCCGTGCTTCTTCTGATCGCCCTGCCATTCCTGCATTGTGGCAGCCATGCGGTGTAACATGATGCGAACGGAAGCGGCCCGGGAGGCGGGACGCGAAGAGGCCGAGAGGGCCGACGACGTGGCCCTGACAAACAAAGGGAGACGTGTCACCAAATTGAATTTGGGTTGGTCCCAGCACCTCGCGCTCACAATTCTGTGGCTTGGCCTCTGTGCAGCCCGCCTGCTCCAACTCCCCGCTGCCACCATCTGCACCTGCGCCTCCCCAGCCAGTCGCTAACCTTCTCAGGCAGCAGGTGATCACGGGATCACATTTACACGCGCATTCTGTCTGGAGCGGCAGCGGGCGACAGTGCGCCGCTTTTGCACTCCTGCCCAGCGCCTGCCTGCGCCCTGCCTCTCATTCGATCGCTCCTATCGTTATCTTCACCCATAGCGAACCGCGCAGGCACAGAGGATGGCGCGGACACGCTCCTCTGCCGCCGCCCCGGCAGCGCCGGAGCCGGAGCGGGAGGACACAGGGATGGTGCTGGAGGCGGTGCCCTCAGCAGATGACCGCAGCCAGGACCCGACGGTCAGTGATAGAAGGAGGCAGCTGGAGGGTCTCTGCTTCATGTGTCCGACGCGCTGTGTGTTCATTGATCTGTAGACTCTGATGTGCTCTTACCCCCCGCCTGCAACCGCCCGGCAACCGCCGTCGCCCGCCTCTGCTCCCTGCCGCCCCCCACCCCATGCTCCCCCTCTCCTGCTTGAACCGGCACCCTGTGCACCCTCCCTTGCGCCCTCCCGGAACCTGGCCTCACACCCTCATGCCCCTAAATCCTTGGCAGGTGTGGGACCTGATCATTGTGGGCGCGGGCGTGGCGGGCGCTGCGTTTGCGTACCAGCAGGGCTGCTGCGGCCGGCGGGTGCTGCTGCTGGAGCGAGAGCTTTCGCAGCCCGACCGGATTGTGGGCGAGCTGCTGCAGCCGGGGGGCTACCTGGCGCTCAAGCGGCTGGGACTGGCGCATTGCGTAGACGGCATCGATGCACAAAAGGTGCTGGGGGGGGGGGGCGCCTCTTGGCTTGTTGTTTGGTGGGGCGTACCGCCTGGTTGTGTCCCTTAACTTTAGCCGACGACGGGCAAGCTGGAGGGGCGGGTTTAAGATGTTGCAATGAGGGCTGGCACACTGCGTGGGCAGCGGGGGGGTGCCGCCTGTTGGGCGAGAGCGGGCACGCTGGGTGGGTGGGCTGCAGTGAAAGGCCGTGGGTGGGGCGAGGCAGGGCAGCATGCTGATTGATTGGTGAGGTGTTTGCGGTGGAGGGCAGTGAGTGGGGCGCTAGTGTGCCTGCGGTCACACGGGCTTGCAAAGGGTCGGCGTCGTCTCGCTCCCCTCTGCCCCGCCCCGCTGCTGCCACGCTGCCCTCTCCCCGATTTCTGCTGCCCCCCTTCATCACCTGTCTCCCTTCCTGCTGCCCCCCCTCTGTGCAGGTGCAAGGCTACTGTTTGTTCAAGGAGGGGCGGGAGGCCAAGGTGGCCTACCCTATGGAGGGGCAGAGCGAGGATGTGGCGGGGCGCTCCTTCCACCACGGCAGGTGAGGCACGTTTGGAGGCACAATCAAGTTGCACTGTTTTGCATCGTCGCATCAGTGGCAGGCAGTGGGGTGATGTGCCTTGCGGGTGGGCGCCCATTTGGAGGCCCAATTAGGTTGCACTGGGCTGCACCGTCTCAACCGTGGCAGGCAGAAGGGTGCTGTGCCCTGTGTGTGTGCGCCCGGGATTGGGCGTTGAACGTGGGGGGGCCGCAGCGGACACCCCTGTTAGCATGGCAGGTGTGCGAGGAGCGATGTGGGAGCTTGGTGTGGAGAAAGGGTTGGTGCAGAGGCTGCAGTGTGCCATCGCCTGCCATGGAGTGCTGGCTTCACGGATGGCGGAATCTGTGCGTACGTTTTTGCTCGCCTGCTTGGCGCTCGCTGCCCAATCATTGCACCTCAACACACCCCAGCACACCAGACCTCCTCCCAACACCTGACGCATACCCCCCTGCCTGCCTGGGCTCCCCTGCCTGCCCCCCTCTCCGCCCTGCAGGTTTGTGCAGAAGCTGCGCCAGGCAGCCGCCACCCAGGAGACCGTCACTGTGCGGCAGGCATACGTGCGCAAGCTGGTCAACGGTGGGTGGGCGTAAGGCATGCATATGCACAAACCTGGGGGTGGTGTGGGCAGGTGTGGGCTTCCTGATGGGTGAGTGGGAAGTCCCAAGGAAGCACGGCTTGGGAGAAGCAGGGCTAAGCACGCAAGGCGTTTCACAGTGGGACGGGGTCTGGTTGGCGGGCATCGGATGGCAGGGCACTAGGGCAGATGCAGCCACGAGCGTGCCACATGCGCCCTGCTCTCGTTTATGGCTCTTGGGAGGTGGTTGCCGCGCCGACCTCTTCCCTCCCACGCCCGCCTCACTGCCCCGCCTCCACGCACCTTCCTGCCTTGACTGATGTGCCTGCAGACCAGGGCGGTGACTGGGAGGAGGGGCAGGTGGTGACGGGCGTGTGCTACAAGGGCAGCGATGGGGAGGACCATGTGGCGGCAGCGCACCTCACGGTGAGGCATGTGGGGGCATGGCAGGCAGGGGCAAGGGCGGGGCGGGTTGCAGGGCATAGCAGCAGGTAGCGCAGACGCGGGGGCATGTGCAGCTGGCAAATGGTGGCTAAACACAGGAGCTACCGTCGTGCCTGCGTGTTCCTGAAGAAGAGGACCGGGGGTGTGCATTGCATGACAGGGCCGTTTGCAAAAACACTCGGCGCCCATCCAGCCTCGCCCTCAATCACCGGTCCTTCCCCTTTGCCCCCTGCCAAAGATGGACACACTGTGTGCGACGGCATGTACAGCTCCTCGCCCCTTGCCGCTGCCTCCCCACCCCTCAACCTGCTTCATCCTGTGCATTGTCTCTCCATCCCCCCAGATTGTGTGCGACGGCATGTACAGCTCGTTCCGGCGCAAGCTGTCGACATCCGACATCAACCACCCCTCCTTCTTCATTGGACTGCTGCTCAAGGTGGGGTAGGCTCACGCTGCACACACCTGCACTGCGCAACTTGCTCACAGGGGGGAGGCTCGCAACCTATGCGGGGTGCTCTGACCCCTACTTCTCTCATTGCATAGTGGCGTTGAGGTGCTAGGTGTGGGGGCGGCCCTGCATCACTTCTCTGCCCACTGCACTGCCCCGCCCGTGTCTACCGCTCCTCAGCACTGTTACCTCATTGCCCCGGCCTCTCTTCTCTGCCCCACCCCGCTGCTGTCGCCCTTCCCCGCAGGACTGCCCGCTGCCGCACCCCAATTACGGCCACGTCGTGCTTGGCAAGCCCTCCCCCTTCCTCTTCTACCCCATCTCACCCACAGAGGTGCGGCATGGGAGGTGGCAGCCCGAGGGGATCATTGACAGGCGCAGCTGGACAGCTGGGCGACAGGCTGACAATGCAGGCCTGGCAAGGGTTGGCGGTGCCCCAATGGCACACCAAAGAGGGCTAGGGATACCCTCACCCTGGCCTACTTCTCGACCTCCCTCCTCTGATGCCTTCACCCTCTGGAACCCCTCACACCTACCCCCAGGTTCGCTGCCTGGTCGACTACCCCGGCGAGAAGCTGCCCAGCGTGAAGGGAGGGGAGCTGGAGTGGTACCTGCTGGACACGGTGGCACCGCAGGTGGGTGCACCGCCTTGTACTGCTTATGTGATTGGTACTGGAGAGGGCCAGCGTGAGTGTGCAGGGAGCTTGGGTGTACCTGCTGGACACAGTGGCACCGCAGGTGGACGCTGGTGCTTTCAAGGGGCCACCTTGTTGAGTGGGGCTTACTATCTCCAGGGGGGTGGTATAATGGCACATGGCAGGCTCAGCAACCTCGGCGGGTTGTGTTCCCTCCTGACACACTCGTCCCCCCACCCCTCCCGGGGACATCATCCACTCAATCGCCGCCCCCAAGTGGCGCCCCCAAGTGTGCGCCCCTCCTGTAACGCAACCGCATGCTCCAACACTTCCACCCCTGCCTCTCGCCTGCTGCTATTGCTGCCGTCTCCACCTCGCCCTAAGAAAACTACACCCTATACCCCTGCAGATGCCCGCCTCGCTGCGCCCCGCCTTTGAGACGGCGGTGAAGCATGGCCGCATCCGGTGCATGCAAAACAAACAGGTGGGCAGGGCAGGCGTGCTAGTCACTGTGCTTACGGCCAGGCGGCCTGTTGCGTGGAGAGCTGGGCGTGGGTCCGCCGATGGACATCGGGCCTGGCGCTGCCCAGACAGCCCACCGCTTGCCCACTCGTCGTATGTGTTGCTGCTGCTCCCGCTGCCGGAGCTGCTGCTGCTGCTGCTGTTGCTGCCGCACACTCACCCCAGCCACGGCAACCGAGCTCTGACTCCCAACGACCTGCATCGCACCTCTGCCCCCCACCCACCACCCCTGCAGGTCACCAGCCAGCCGCTTCACCCCGCGGGCGCCCTGCTGCTGGGAGACGCGTTCAACATGCGGCACCCATTGACAGGTAGGTGCCACACAGGCCCCAGCCCGCCTGGCCTTTGACGAGCAATCCATGACGAGGAATCATTGAAAGCAATGAATATATTACATGTCAAGTCCACGGGGAGCCAGCAGGGAGGGGACTGTGCAGGGCAGTACACAGCATTCAGCAGAGGCGGCCATGAGCACCACCCATGCGTTCTCCTCCTGGCACTCGTGGTCTCCACCGCCTGCCTGCCTGCCTGCCCGTCTTTCCAGCAACCAGCCGCCGCCCCTGCTGTGTGTTGGCCCCTGCCTGCTTCAATCCCTTTTGCCCAACCCCCCTCCTGCTCCCTTCAGCGCGGCTTCCCCCACCTGCCTGCATGCTTCATTCCGATCTGCACACACACCCCTCCTTGCTACCTCCCCACCGATCGTCCCTCACTGTCTGCAGGCGGCGGCATGACTGTGGCCTTTGCCGACACAAACCTGCTCTGCGACATGCTGCGCCCGCTGCACAGCCTGGCCAACAAGGCAGCCACAGCGGGTGCGCACGTGTCAGGGGCTGGGGGGCGGGGTGGGTGGTAGGGGGCTGGCCAGGAAATGAGGGCACCCGCGGCGTTTCGTCGCTCCTTTCAACCCTGCTGCCCGTGCTGCCCTGTTGCCCGCCCCATACTGCCCCCCTGCCAAGCCCCACTGGTGCACCCGCTCAGTCCCCACCTTCTGCGGGCCTTCCCTCCCCGCCCGCAACTGCCACCTCTCCCTTGCGTGCCGCCACTGTTCTTGTGCCCCAACCCCGGGGGGCGCCACACCAGCCACATGTCCCCTCCCCTGCCTGCCCACCCGACCCTGTGCTTGCCGCACCCACCCGCGGACGCCACCTCCGCCTGCTATGCCCGCCTGCCGTATGAATGCACCAAGGCCGGTTGCCCTGTTGTCTTGCCTCGCCTCACCCCCTGACCTGCCTGCCCACCCGCCCCTGTGCTTGCTCTCAGACGCCACCTCCGCCTTCTACGTGCGCCGCAAGCCCGTGAGCGCCACCATCAACACGCTGGCAAACGCGCTGTACAAGGTGAGGGGCAGGGGAGGGGCAGGCAGGGCAAGGTGGGGCAGGACAAAGGGGTGCTGGGGGGCAAGGGGGAGGCAGTCAGGGGAAGCCCTGGTGCGGTGTGAAACCTGTGTTGGGGATCCCTGAACGGAGGGAAGGCATGATAACAGAAAGCCTGCAATCCTGGTAAATGTGCCACAATGTGAGGCGCCGTGCAGAGGGCCAGTGGGGAGGCGAGGGCACACGTTTTGTGTTGCTGCAGCGCTGTAAATTATATGAACATATGTTAAGGTGAGGCCTGCCAGCATGGCTGACCTTGGTGCGTTACCCACTTGCCGTGCCTCACTGCCTCCTCACCCGCCGTGCCCCCTCCCCTCTCCATGCCTCCTGCCCTCCCTCCCTGCCCTTGACAGGTCTTCTGCGCCAGCGACAGCCGCGCGCACGAGGAGATGCGACAGGCGTGCTTCGACTACCTGGCACTCGGCGGCATGTACAGCGGTGAGGGCTTGGTAAAGACATCAGCCAAGCTGACCCTTGGACCCAATGATTGACTCGTGTGGGGGTGGAGCATGCAGCTGAAGGTCCTGCCCGCCCGTCCTCCTTCCCGCCTGCCTACCAGGCACCCGGGTGTTCCTGTACCCGCCCTCCAGCCCAGCCCCCCAGTAGCTGGCCTTCTCAGATCACCATGTCCCTGGCACACATGCCCCACTGTGCACCCAATATCGAGCAGGCGCACTCCGCCCCCCTTCCCCATGTGCCCTCCCCCCGCCTATCATCACT
>JTEE01000260.1:499434-515305 GCA_002896455.3 Chlorella sp. ArM0029B
GTGGCTTTCCCAGAGTGCATGCACCCGCATTCCTGAGTTTCTTTCTGTTTGTTTCAAAGCCCACAAAGATAAGCTTTCCCTTCTCCGTCCCATGAGTCCTGCTGGCTCCGTGGACCCTAAATGTAATTGATTGATTGATTGAACCCAAGGTGCGGGAGGGCGCAACTTATTCCTTGCTTCCCTTGCTTCCCTGCCCGCGCCCCTTGGCCGCGTGCGCACCAATGTCATCCAAACGCGAGTACAGCCACTGCAGGGGCGGGTGCAGGGTGGGCAGGGCACATGTTGAAAGGCAGCAGATGCCTTCACACGGCACGCATGCTCTGCGCCAGAAGTTAAAAGCAGCAGGTTGGCCCATTGGCAGCAGATGGGTGGGCAGTTGTCACGGCCCGGCAGGTGACCATCATACAAAAGCTACCCCCCATGCACAATAGGGCACAGGGGCGGCTGCCCATCATGACCCCGCTGCCCTGCAGGAGCCATGGGACGAGTGCCGCCCTGCGCCCCTTCCCGGCCCTGGCCACTGAACCCTGACAAACAGGAGTGTTCTCACACGATCAAGCAGGCCCAATACCGCCCCGTGGCCCGACAACGATTGTTGAACTGTCACTCGGCTGCACCTGCTCGAGTGAGGCGGCCCCCACAACACAATTCTCATATGGCAAGCTCCCGAACCCCAGCCATGCATGGTGCTAGCTGCCTGCCCACCTGCATGAGGGTGGAGAAGGCGTCGTCCTCCGCCGGGTCGTACGGCCCATCCAGCGCCGGCTGAGCCTTTGCAGATGGGTTGGCCCCTCCTGTCTTCTTCTTCTTCTTCGGCTTTGACTGCTCACCGCCCTCCTCCTCCTCCTTCCTCTCTTGGCCGTCAACGACCACCTTCGCCTCCTGCTGCTTTCCGTCGCCCTCACTGCCCTCCTCCTCCTTTCTCGCGCTGCCCTCACCGCCTTCCTTCGCCTCCTTCAGCTCGCTGCCCTTTGCGACTACCTTCGCCTCCTGCTGCTTTTCGTTGCCCTCGCCGGCGCCCTCCTCCTCCTCCTTCCACTCATTGCCGTCATCGATCACCTCCTCCTCCCTCCTCTCGCTGCCCTCCTCCTCTTCCTTCCTCTCGCTGCCCTCCTCCTCTTCCTTCCTCTCGCTGCCCGCACCGCCCTCCTCCTCCTCCCTCCACACATCGCCGTCATCGACCACCTCCTCCTCCCTCCTCTCGCCGCCCTCCTCCTCCTTCTGCCTCTCGCTGCCCTCACCGTCCTCTGGGCCCGCCTCTGTCTCCCCGTCAAATGGTTCCTCGGTCAGCTTCCTGCCGCCTCCGCCGCCTCCCTCTTCTGCATCCCGCCCCACCCGCTGCAGCAGCTCTTGCGCCTGCTGGTGGTACATGGGGGTGGTGGTCCACATGTACCTGCAGGGGAGGGGCGGAGGGGTGGGGGGCATTGATGTGAGGCAGAACTTCAAAGATAGGCACGGGTGCCGTGGTGGACGAAGAGCAAGCACAGGGTCGATGCGCCTGCTGGCCAAGGCGGGGTGGTGTGGGTCACAAGCAAGGCGCAGGGCAACGGGGGTGAAGAGGCAGGAGGCAGAAGCAGGTGTGGCGTTTAGGCACAGAAGTGGTGGGCTCTTGCCCCAGACGATGCAAGGGGCGGCAAACCCTGCACCCCACATTTCATTAAACCCCTCCGCGTTCCCCCTTCCCACCATCCCGCCCTGCTCCGCCTGCTCCCCCTGCAACCTTGCCCCGTTCTTCCATCCGCCACCTGCGCCACCCTGTCTTCATTTCTGGCTTCGCATCTCCCTGGCCGTTCGGGGCAGGCCTGTCCTTGATAAACATACTTCCCCCTCACTGCCAGCATGCATATGTTTGTCAAACTCAGTACGCGCTCGCTGTTAGACACGACACGCTTATTCCCCGCCCCCCGCCCCTTGTCACCTGCGCCACACTTTCTTGATGTTGGCCTGCATCTCCCGGATCCTCTCGGGGGAGATGGCTTTCAGGATTTCGGGGATGCGCGTCATGTCCTTCTGCTCCACACGGATGGAGTAGCTCTCAATCTCCAGGATGGAGGACCAGGCCAGCTCCACACCATCTTGGATGATCACAGGGATGCAGCTGCGGGGGCACAAGAGGAGGGCGCACGTTGGTGCTGGGTAAAACACATTCAACCACAAGTGACGGCACACGCTGTCATGGGTGCTGCTGCAGGGAAGATGGGGGTGCCAGTGCGTCCTGGCTCCAGGCTCAAGAGGGAGTGAGGGTACGGAGGAAGGCAGGGCGTTCATGAATAGTGACCGGCAGTTGTGGCAACACGGAGATGAGGCGCTTGGTCGGATGCAAGTCTGGAGGGCAGGGGATGGGCAATGCGCTGATACTGTTCTGAGGAGCCTGCCACAGCCTACCAGGCGCACAACACTCGACCCACCGCCCCCACCCCCACCCGTCCGTGCACCTGCCGTCCTTGAAATCAAGGCGACCAGCCCAGCCTGAGTAGACCGCTGCAGGTGCTGTGCCGCTCCCGCCCCCTCACCCATGCATCAGCCCATTCTCAGAAAGACGAGCAGCCCACACCCTGAGAAGAACCCTACAGGTGCTGTGCTGTGCTGCGCCTGGCTGTGCATATGGCGCATGCCCCTTGGAACACTCTGTGGGTGCACCGCCTGCTCACCCGTGCATGAGCCCGTCCTCAAAGCGTGAGGACCACCCGTCCCCCATGATTGCAAAGCTGAAGATGGACGAGGTGAGCAGCTCCGAGTAACTTTGATGCTCGCCTGCAGGCAAGTAAAGCGTGCACGTCAGTACGGCTGGTACGTTGCCTTGCGCATCCGTGTGGGTGGGAGCGCGTGTGTGCAGAGGGCATGGAGCACACGGGGGCGTCTGTGAGTCATCATTGGGGGAGGGTGGAGCTGGGAGGCGTTTGAGGCGTGGCCCGGCCCGTCCAACCCTGGAGAGCTGCGCTGCATGCGGGCTGCCAGCAAAGAACTCAGGGGCATATGACGGCGTCTTCAATGCAGGGCGGGGCAGTGGGCCGGCTGTGCTAGCTCACACACGCCAAGAGCTCCCGCCCGGGCACGCACCTGCCGGCCAGCTGTCTCCCAAGTGGATCCTGTGCTTCCCCCACCAGTCGTGCTCCTCTGCAGTGCAGCAAACGTGAGAGGGAGGGGAGGTGTTGACATCAGAGTCCAGAGGGCACGGAATCTTCGAGTTGAGGAAGCCAGCGAGAGGCTGTGTCTTGCAGGCCGGGGTTGGTGAAACCGCACGCGGCCAGCAGCTGCCCGGCTGGGGTGTGCAGCGCTGGCCTGTGAGTGTGTGCGTGTGTGGTACACGGCCTGCCATGCACTGCGTCCGCCTGTTGCACCAGCACTCGCTTTGCCCCACGCCCACCCTCCAAAACACAACGTGGTGTGTTCACTCCACAGCAGCATGCATGCAGCCAGCAATCAAGGGATGACCCTGTGCCACCCCACTGCCCCTCCCACGCACGGCTGTAGTTGGCCAGGAACTGGCGGATGCCCCGGCTGTAGACCGGGTTGTCGTGCTGCAGGCGGCCTGCCGGCAGGAGAGCGGGGGTGGGGGAGAAAAAGTAAGCGGGGCGGTGGCTTACACATGCAGGTGGGGAGGCGGGCAGGCAGCTAAGCGGGCGCTCTGACAGCATCACTCCCTCGGCTGCTATCCAACACACCTCCGGCGTGCAGGAAACCCTGCAGTGCCGATGGATCTTGCCACCCACCTTGACCCTGCTGACACCCCAGCCTCCCCCACGCCTCCCTACACTACACCAGCGCGTGTGGTGGTGTGGCATGCAACTCCACCAACAGCTCGCCCCGTGCCTGCAGCAGGCCACCGGGCACCTTGGTTCCAAACCACGTCACCCCCGCAGCACGCTCACCTCCTTGCCGCAATCAAATGGCGATCTGCTAACACACTCCTACTGCTAGAGCAGACGCCGCCTGACTACCTGTGACCCCCTGCGCTCCTCGGGCCCTACGCACAACAGCCCAAACCGTGCCTCTCACCTGGCGCATCCCTCATTTGGGGCACCGCACCACCAACACCGCCCCCATCCACACAAGGCTTGGCAGCACCAGGGCGCCATCCTCACCCCAGCCCCTAATCTGCACCCCACCCTTGGCCCACCCTTGAAGAATCCCAGGATGTGCCGCTCGCGGGTGGGGGCCCCCAGGGCGGGTGACTCCCGGTACTTGCGGGGGGAGAACATGGGGGGGATGACCAGGTCCTGGAGGGAGAGGGGGCACGCACAGCAGGGCACACGGTGTCAGCATACGCATGCTCACTGAAGGGGTGGCGTTGGTCAGGCGCCAATCACCTGTGATGCATTGTAGCGCATGCCCGCCCCCACCCCCCCTGTTCAGCGCAGTGCCGCCGGCCCGTCCAGCCCCCACCCTGCCCCACCTTTGACGGATCGTAGCATGGGAAGTGGCCAATCTTGCCCACATTTCCCTCGGGCTGCCACACCGAGTGGTTGGATTGGGCTGTGTAGTTGTCCGGCCAAAAGCTGCGGGGGTGGGCGAGTGCGAGTGGGGCGTGGGTGAGGGCGAGTTTGCGTTGGGCACATTGGTATAGGACCGTTGGAGAGGCCAAGATTGCAAGGCGGTTACCAGGCGCAGGCGGTAACCAGGCGCATGCATGTATGCGCATGAAGTAAAGTGCACATGCGCATGCCCTGGCATGTCTGTGGCGACGGGGCGCCTGTGCTGTGGTCAGGCCATAGCTGCTCGTAGCTTGGAGATACGGTACTAAGCCTAGGTATTCGAGAGGGAATGTGTGTGCTGCAGGGAGGGGCAGTCAAGTGGTCGCTCCGTAGAGCTGGGAGGGCAACTCACTACTGTATGCCCACGCGCACGCACTTGCTGTGTCCCCCCTTCTGCCTCACCCGGTGCCGCTGACGTGGTCCAGGTCGGTCCTCCCCCAGTGGGTCAGCACAGTGGCGGGGCGCAGCTCCTTGGGGATCCAGCAGCTCCCCTCGTCGTGCACACTCAGCTGCGGGGCAGCACGGGTGCAGGCACGCATGGGGGGCATGAGGAGACGAGGGAGGACGAGGGAACGCAGGCACACGCGGTTGAGGCACAAGAGTGGGGTGGTGGGGAAAGGGTGGGGCTCGGCGGGCAGTAGCAGGATGCGTGCAGAGGGACGGCGCAGTGCTGCCGCGGGCCAAGTTGCCTTGCTCTGGCACTGGCACGCACGCCCAGGCGTCACCTGGGGGATGAGGCCCCCACCACTGTGCTCCACCGCACCAACCCAGGTTGCCCTCGTACCCCTCCCGCCCACTGCATCGTGCACAACACCGCTGACACTGCCCGACCCGCACCTGCTTGCCTCAATCATTCCAACAAATCTCTTGTCTCGTGAGACCATTCCTGGCTCCATATGGACATTAAATGTATCTAACTAACTAACACACTGCCCTGAACCGCCCGCGCCCCACCACCCAGACGCCACGCACCAGAATGTGGTCCCTGCCGCCATTGCGGTCCCAGTACGGGTGGTGCGAACGGATCCAGTGGTACACCTCCAGGAGCCTGCAAGGGGGGCAGGCAATGTGTGTGGGGATTTGTTGGCATACCAGGCTTCACCTTCCACCGCCGCCACGACAAGAGGGATACGAGCAGCCATTCACAGCACGTGCTCCTGCGGAGCCCACAGCGTAAGCCATGCGTGCTATGGTGCTCCAGACCTGACTCAGACTTCCCACTGCCAGGATGGCGTTCCAGATCAGGCTGGGGTGAGCGTACGCAATGTCGCCCCTGCAGCTGAGCCTTCACTCTGCCAGAGTGCTGTGCTGCGGAAACAAGAAAACAACAACCCACCACCTGCGCACATGTTGGTGCCGGCGTGTGTGCGCCAGGCCACGGGCCCCCCGTGGAAGAAAGGGAAGTCGGTAGCGCCTGCAGGCGCACATGTGGGGCGAGTTCACCGGGTCAAACCGTGCAGGGGGTTCCAGGGCTTGATGTGTTGGCAAGACATGCTCACGAGCGATTGAAAGAGTGATCTGACCGGGGCTGAGAGGCTCAACGGATGGGCAGGCTGTGCAGGTCTGGAGAGCGTGCATGGGAAGTTAGCAGCATGGCACCACCCACATCGGGAAGGGGGGCCCACATGCAGTCGGGAGGCTGCTCGCCCACGGCAGCTCCCACACCTCACTCACTCAGCACTGGGTACATGAAGCATACCACATACACCTGCAGGCGTGGGGGCGACACATTTGAGGAGATGGGTTTTGGAACAAGAGGCCGTAGTACACCAACAGAAGCAATTTGCCTAGCATGGCCCAGCTTGCTGCGGTACCACACGCGTTAGCACCCTAGTCCCACACGGCAGGATGCACTCTTTGAAACCACCACCGCTGAAAGTGGAACAGTGTGGTACCAAACACGATGCAACAGTGGCACCGGGGCGGGCGAATCGCCTGCTCCCAGCAAGCGCAGCATGCAGTGCATGATTCCACCCTTATTGCAACCCACCGCAAATGCTCACAGACAGGTAGACATAGCCTCTGACTCCACCAAGCACGGTATGCAGCACCCCACTGTACGCGTCGCTGTACCACCTCTCACCGGCACGTAGAAGTAGTCTGCCTCTTCCGGGTTCAGCGTGCGGTGCTCGCTCTGCAGCAGCATCTCGTGCAGCGCTGCATGAGGTGGGGAAAGCAGGGGAAACGAACAGGTGGAAAGGGAGCTGAAGTGTGCAGGGCAACTCCGGGCAGGCAGCGGCAGTGGCAGCAGCAGCCAGGCATCTTATTAGTAGTCAGCCAAACATGAGGCGGTCGCCAGCTTTCTCCGGCATGATCTGGTTGGTTGATGTCCCAATCATTGTTCATGGGTGAATCGGCCAGAGGTCGTTGAGGAGGCTTGCAAGTTAGACCTTACACCCACTATCACACCTACCACCAACCACGCCCATCACACAAACACACATGCCGGCCCGCTGCCCTCACCCGACTCCAGCTGGTACAGCCACTCATCGTGGGCCTCCGAAGAGTTGGTGTCAGAGAAGCCGCGGTATGTGCAGTCACCCTTGGAGACGCGGTACTGCAGAGGGGCAGGGCCATGGTGCAGCGGGGAAGGGCGCAGGGCTGGATACGGGGCCGGGTAGCAGGTTGGATAGCAGGCTGAATAGCAGGCTGCCGTGGGCAGTGCACGGCTGGACATGCGCCTTGCCCTGAGCCTTGCAGACTGCTGAGCATGGTGCAGCATGCAAGCACACCACACGCCTGCCACCACCCACCTGCAACATGTTTGACATGTACAAGGGGGGCAGGTCGTAGCTGCAGGAGCATGAGGAGAGAGGGTAGGCAGGAAAAAGGAGCAAGTTGAGATCGGGTCCCAAGCTGCAGTGGATAGCAATGCGTAGTAGATGCGCACAAGGGACTGGGCAGCGCATTAGAAGGGAAACGCAAAGCCCTTTCGCCCGTCAAGTTGCCAGCCCCCCCATTCACAGACCGATACCAAAATTTGCAGCTGGTCCAGCCCTGTACACTCGCCAGGCAGGTAGCCGTCCCTTGTCCCTTGTTGCCCTCACATGTAAATCAGCGGCCGCTTGCGTGTATCGCCCGGCTCCGGGTCTTTGGCCGCTGGGGTGCGAACCACTTGCTTCAGCCACGGCCGCTCCTCATCTTCCATGCCTGCAGCAAGCAGGTGGGCAGGTGGGCAACAGGGGCTAGGCTTCCAACCTCGCTCTCGCGCCTGGGACACAGAACCCACCCACCAACAGTCCCTTCCTGCCAGCCCATTGTGCTGGAAGTGCCCACTCCCACTCCCACAAAACGCACTGCACGTCAGTGCGCTGCGCAACGCTGCCGCCAGCCCGCTATGTGGTGACCTACTCTGCCTGTCGCCAGCCCCTCTGCGCAGCATCTCTGGTGCTTACCGGGGGACCATGGCACCCCTTCCAACCTAGACGAGCAGTCCTGGCCGAACCATCCCTCGTGGCACTTGCACCACCCGCTATTGCACTCGCCATGCCCTGCACAAATGGGGTGCATGCCGAGGACGGTGGGCAAGTTACTGAGCTGCCCGCTGCAGCGGTAATGCTGGGATGCCAGCAGCACCAGTGTGCAGACGCTGCTGCAGGTGTGCTAGGGACACAATCCTAAAAAACGGCTGCCTGATCTGCGGCAGCCAAAGCAGCAACCCTAGAACCAGCGCACCGTTGCACTGGTTGGGGCAAAAGGCTTCGTGAGGGGTCTCGCAGTTCGGCCCCCCCATCCCGTCCTGCACAAGGGGAAGGAGGCAGCACGGGAGCATGGTTGGTGCGTGGCAGTAGGCAGCGCAGGCTGCGCAGCGAGGAGCGCCCGCAAAGCAAACCGCATGCTGCATGCTTAGGGGCCGGCACAGAGCGGCACGGAGCGGCACAGAGCGGCACAGAGCTGGCACAGAGCGAAACAATGCCATCACGGTGTGCCAGCAAGGCTTCGGGCAACCTCTCGGGTGACCGCTGGGCCCCGGAACCCCGGACTGCCATCCGGCCACAGTATGATGTGCTGGGCCAGCTTGCTCTACCAGCTGAAGGCACTCCCCAGGTTCCTGCCCGCCAGGCTGGCACTCACAATGAGGCACCCACACCTCCACATCGGCTCGTCAGCCTGCAGGCAAGTGGAAGGTTTTGCACCAACAGCCAGGGACACAGGCAGCTGTGAGTGCAATGCGAACTGGTGCACGCTGGCTGGTGGCAGCGGGGCCTACCGCGGATGGTGCACATGGCAGGGAGACGAGGTGTTGGGGCCCCTGCAGGCAGGCACTGCACCAGCTCCCAGCATGCCATGCTTCTCCCTGCACGTGCAGCCACTGGCACCAGACATTCACTGGGGCCTGCTGTGCCACGGCCGCCCAGACACGCATCGGCCCAAGACACCGTCCCCCCCGCCCCACCTGGCACCACCCCTTCTCGCCGTACAGCTTATCCAGGTCCACGTCTCCAAAGTGGACGGGTGTTACGCCGTCCCAGTCCTGCAGCCATGGGGCAAGTGTGGTCAGCAAACTAATCACACAATGGGGCACTGTTCATACAAGCGCACACCTAGGTGCCACAAAATGTGACGTTGCCAATGCCTTGACCTGTAAATGGGGTCAGCAGGATATGTTGCGCACACGTGGCATCCATCAAGTGCATCAGTGCCAGGAGTTGCAGTGGCAGACCTGCGGCGGGAAAGTGCTGTCAGGCCAGGTAGCAGTGCCGAGCAGGGGACGGGGCCAACATCCTGAACCCGGCACACCGACGATTGCCCGGCGACTGCCCACCTTGTTGCGGCGGCAATAGTGAGCTATGGGCCGCCCCACACGCCGGGGGGGCGTGCCAGGCGGCATGGCCGGGTCTGCGGGCAAGCGGCCGTGAGCAAAGGTGGCGTTGCAGTAGCACATGCCTGCAGTGGATGGGAAACATGGCCAGGAGGGAGGGTGGGGCAGGGCAGAAGGGTGGGGTGAGGGCAGGCAGCTGCCACCTGGGTGGACTCTAAACTCTGCGTGGCAGTGTTGAAGGCTGTACCCGTGGCCCATCCACAAAGCCACTTGTCCGCACCCTCACCCGCACCCTCCTCTTCACAAGTTCACCTATCCAGCCATCCCATCCACCTATCAACCTTGCCAACCCTGACTGCCAACCACACATTCCCAGAGCACGCAACTCAGGCATTGTGACCCCAACCCCACATGCCAGCCCTCCGACAGCAAGTCTCGACCCGAATTGCAAATACTGTGGTTCACACACGGATGCAAGTTGTTGAGAGCATACGGCAGAGTAGTGCCCTCCTCACGCCCACTCCACCTGCCAAGCCGTCCTGCCCCACCCCACACTGCACGCACCGACGTCGTAGTCGCACTGGTCAGCACAGGCCATGGTGGTGGCCCCCTGCAGGTTTTCATACGGCTTGTCATACGGCTCAAACCCGTGCTCCCGGATGTGCTGGCTGCAGGGGCGCTGCAGGGACAAAGGGTTTGCAGCCCAGGGGCAAAGGGGCGGTAGATAGAAGCGTTTTGGCACAGGTTACATGATTGCTGTGAAATGACAGAGTTCACGGAACATGGGGCAGGTGCAGCAGCAGCGGAGGCAACGCAGCGCTGTGAACATAAGCAACGCAGTTCCAAGGCAGCCGGATGCGGGCTTCAATTGCCCAAAGCAGTCGGTCAGCCAGTCACGCACAGTGCGTGCCTGCACCCCAGCGCTGCCTGCTTGCACATTGCAGTGTCCTCAACTACAGTACACAGAAAGTGTGTGCCCCATCCCCTCGTGGCTTGCAGCTCCCCCCCCATCACCGCCCATCCACCCAAGCGGCACCCACCCAAGCACCCACCTTCAGGCGGGTGCTGCAGTCGTCCCCCGTCCACCCCGCGGGGCAGCGGCACCACCCGCGCATGGCGTCGCACACGCCCACAAAGTTGCACTGCTGCGCATTATTGCCCCAGAGGCAGGAGACGTTGCCGCGGGGAGGCGGCAGCGCAGGGATGGGCACCTGCGCATCAAACCGCCCGCACCAGTCGCCCCGCGTGGCGCCGCACCGCTCCTTCACCACATGCGGATCAGGCTCCGCAATGGGGCTGCGGACGATGCGCCACAGCTCATCTGCTGGGCCACCTCCCTCGCTGGGCGCGGGTCTGTCGCTGCCGCCGCCGCTATTGCTACTGCCGCCGCCGTCGCCGCCGCCGTCGTCGCCGTTGCGCGCAATCAACGAATCCAACACCGACTGTGTTGCACGAACCGCCTGCATGTGTACGAGTTGAATACGCAGCAGGTGTGTGAGATAGCACGTCGGGACGCCAAAAGGCGCCATTCGCCCCCGCCCCTTCAAGCTGGAGCGTACCTGCTCCGGGGCGCTTCTAACTGCAACAGAGCTTGCATATGCAAACGCCGATGAGTACTTGTAGAGCAGGATGCCCGCCAGCACCAGGGCCGCCACGAGCAGCCTGCCCAGCTGCGTGCCGCGGGCGCCCTGCGCTGCCCGGAAACGGACCGCCATGTAGACAGTCTGGCGATTGCCCCCCCATCCGGCCTGCTTGGAGTGCATCCAAACCCACACTGGCCGCCGCCGCCAGCGGGCGCCAGCGGCGGCATGCCGAAGGGGCATATTTGCCCAAGGTTTGAATTGGAGCACCGCAGAGAAACTCGGGAATGCTCTCTGACCAAAGTGTGCCCCTGAATCAGCGATCCGCCTGCCTGCTGGGGGCCTGTCAACCTTGTGCCCACTTCAAGGGCTTGGCAGTAACGTGGTCCTGTTGCACATCAGTTGCCAACGCCTGCTTGCCTGCCTGCTTGCCTGCTTGCCTGCCATTGCACTGCACGTACCTCTGTTGCTGCAGCCGTCCCAGCTGCCGCGGGTAGGTGCAGGACGCCTGCATATAAATCAATTTGCCATGCATCTCGTCACACGCTGCGGGACAGCTGAGAAGCTGGCAAGGCAAACCTGAGCTTGCCACTGCACGCCATGGTGCTGCAAAATGCGCCATGTGTGCACAGCGGGAAAAGTGTGACTGTGGAACGCTTGCAAGCAGCTGCAGCCCGGTGTGCTCTGGTGCCCACCCTGTTGAGCCCTACTCGTGTGTGTGCTGATGCACACTGTCTGCAAGCTGGGACGAGCAGAACCAAGCTGGGACAAGCAGGGACAGTGGGGGTGGGGGAGCTGCTGGTGACGCACCATGCCAGCTTCCGGAAAGTAGCACACTCCCCTGTGACTGGAGTGCAGGGACACATTCAAAGGAGTACATGTGCATGGCATGCATGCAGTGACTCCAGTGCTCACCACCAAGGATGCGGGGGTCATGGCAGATCTCTATAGGGCAGGGCCCGGGGGGCGCATCCAATAGCATTGGGGCCCTCACGGCGTCAGTCAAAAACAAGGGGGCATCTCGGTGCAGTCATGCCGTCCCTACGGGGGTCATATACATTGATGCACGGCGCTGCTGCGCTGGTAGTGCCGCTGTTGCGCCGGCAGGACACAGGCAGCTCAACGCCAGCATAGGACTCGTCCAAGGTCAGCTGACCCAGTACGGCCGGCGATTGCATGAACTCTCATTGAGTCAGCAAACACCCTCCACTGCATGTTGGCTGCTCATCCCGTGTCATGTGACCGCGGCATCCTGTGGCATGTGGCCGCCACTGCCAACGACGGGCCTGCCCCGCCCTGTTATCCACGGTGGAGGGCTGCACCGCGCTGAGGACGGGATGCAGGCGCAGAAGCAGCCGCAGCACCGGCAATGGAGAGCCCTCAGAGGGCTCAGTGAGGCGAGCATGAAGGCTACGCGGGGCAGACGGGTGGCAGCTTGCTTTTGGAGAGTTACAGTCTTGTTTCCGCAACACGAAGTGCGACAAAGACCCCTGGAAAGTGTACGCCAGGATTGCAAGCAGGGAGGAGGAGCAGGGGAAACACAGCAGGCTGGACCGATGCAGCGGGCTGATATGGAGCAAGGGAAGGACAGAGGCGCAAGCAAAGGTCCCCCAGGGGCAGAGAGCGGCATGAGTGAGCAGGGCAGAGGCAGGTGTGAGGTCCTGATTTGAAGAGGCTGTTGCCAGCCTGGCTGTGGCTGTGGCCACCTGGGAGGCTGTGGCCACCTGGGACCTGCCGCCATGATTTTTGTAGCACGTGCCCAACTCAAGATCAACGAATAGCTAGTTGGCTAGTGCTGTGAGCACTTGCCGGCACAGCAGACGGCACTGCCCAGGGAAACCTCGTCATGGAAGCATGTTGACATATGTACCGGATAATGCAGCAGCTTGAATTGCGGGCTTGAAGAAGTGGGTCCTAGACCTAGGGAGGGTTCAGCCCTTTACGAAAACACCATAGCGTCCCAAACCGATTCCACTAATCCGTCTGAACAATTACCGCCGGACTATGAGGTGGGAAGGCATGGCAATCCGTGAAAGTCGGCAGAAAGCATGTGCTGAGCTGGCGTCCGGTTTGGAAAGAATTCAGAAGCCACTTCATCCGGAAGGGTCCTTGTGGCCCCCCTGTGAAGCGACAATCCACGCCACTTAACTGGATCGGGCGACATCCGACTCTGCAACTGCTCCAAACGGCTGCTCGTACCTGAAGAGCTCTGCGGACGTCCACACGTGTCCGAGCAAACAATTGAGCCACGGTGGGACGCTCGTGTGGTTGCCAGGCTGCACTGTGTTCATTCTTACCAGGCAAAGTGCAGAGCGGCTGTCCACATGGGCCACACACCCGTGGCTGCCTCGGGGAAGCAAGCTATTGGCCCTTTTGTTGCGCGCCCAGGTGGCGTTGGCTCGGGGTCGTTATGCTTAGTCGTCATAAACGAATTGTCGGCGCGAGGTTAATGCAGAGCGAACACTAAATCCTGTATGGCCTGCAATCACAGCTGGCACCGGATGCCTCCATTACAGGTCCTCCTTGACGGGCGCCTGGTTCACTCTAACATGACATGCTCCACCCAAGACCTTACCTGGCCACTGACGCCAATCCAAGGTAGCACTGCATCGATCCCCTTGCTTTTCTGCCTGGTGGCACTCCAAACCTGCCGCAGGGGCGCATAACCTGCAGCAGGGAGCCTCTCTACTGCTGCAGCCGTACCGGCAGAAAGCAGCATGGCCATCGCCTCCCCTCCCAATCGGCTGCGACGGGCAGCCCAGCTGCGCCCCACCGCCCATCTAGCAGCCCCACTTGTGGCGTTGGTGCTAGCCGGCTTCTGGCTGGGCGTGCACATCTTCATGGCTGTGGGATACAGTCACGTGCCGCCACCTAGTGGCAGGGCCTCCACCAGCGCTGCTAGCAGCCGCCGCCTGATGGCCGCCTCCAGCTGCGCCTTGTACGCTGACATTGTGCAGTCAGCGGTAGATGCTGGCAAAGTGACGCAGTTCAACCACGCGCAGCTTCTGTGGGTGGCTTCGCTGCTGAGCAGCCAGGCAGCGTTGCGTGGCCACCCCACATCCTTCCTTGTGTTTGGGTGAGTTGAGTGGGACGGGTTGAGGGTGGGCGCTGAGCTGGCGCTGAGCTGGCAGGGATGCAATTGTGCTGCCTTGCTGGCAGTTGAGCGTCGTGAGTGTGGTTCCCAAACATGCCCCTTGGTGGCGAGCTGCGGGTTGCCAACAGTTATCATGCCCACACCTCTTTTACCCCATGCACTGCCTGCTGAGCTGCTGCATGCCTTCAGGGCTTCTGCTGCCCGCACCACACCCCCACACGCAAGCCACATGCACAAATCCACGGTGCTTGTCCCAACAGCCGGCCATGCACTGCCACTTGCCAACTCTCGCAGGGAGTCCCGTCAGCCTGCCACTTGCCGCCCCTCCCACCACCCACCCACGCCCCTTCCACACTGCCCGCGACGACCCAACGCCACCCAATGCCCCTGTCTTCACTGCCATCGTTCATACACACTGACCTCCCTCTCCTCCCACGCCTCCCGCTTGCAGCCTAGACTATCACTCCGACATCCTCCAGCAGGCCAACTGCCTGGGGCGGTCTGTGTTCCTGGAGGACAGGCTGCAGCAGATCGATGTCGTACGGCAGAGCGGGCACCCGTTCATCGAGGTGGGAGGGGCGGGAGGCTGGGTTTAGAGTAGAGGCAGCAGGGGGCGAGTAGAGGACGAGTGTCGTGGCCTATGACGGGCTGCCTACTTGTTTTTGTGTGCTTGACATATGTGTGCTTGCAGTGGATGTAGCCCCTGCCAAACATATGCATCCCACCGCACTGCGTGGCTCACTTCTGCTGCTGCGTGCTTCACGTAACCCTCAGACTCACCTGGTGACCTACCGGGGCAAGATGGAAGAAGCGAATGCCTTTTTACAACAACCCTGGCTGATTGAGGTCCCCAAGGAAGTGGGGGAGGCCTGCTACGACGTGATCCTGGTGGACGGGCCAGCGGGCAGCGAGCAGGGGCAGCCAGGTGGGAAGCAAAAAAGTGGGAGCACTTCGGGACCTGTGGGGGTCCGCTTCCACCTCGGTGGCTGCCCGAATTGGCGTGCCGTTGGCCTGCCTGGGCCTGCCTAGCTGTGTGCCTGGGCCTGGAACTGTGTTTATCTTTTCTGCACCACCGGCAGCCAACGCCTGTTTACTGCCAGTAACAGAGAGGACAAACCTGCAACCTTCGTTGGGCTCACGTGTGTTGCCACTGAGCCTGCCTGCCTGTCGCCTGCAGGGCGCCTGGAGAGCGCGCACTTTGCCATGCAAAATGCGAAGCGCTGCGTGTCTTCTAAGGAGCTGGTGAGGCACTCACTCCAGTGGGCAGGCTGCCTGTGCCGCTTACGCCGTGTGCTGCTGATTACACTGCAGTAGCACTCCTGGTGACTGCAAACGGCTTGCAAGCAGCTGCCGTGCCCATGACCAGATCTGCTGGCTCCCCTTTTGCAGGAAGACGTGGTTGTGTTCCTGCACGATGCCAACCGCCCCCTGGAGAAGCGGATAGTGCGGGAGCTGCTGCTGCTGAATCACAATGCCAGCTCTCCAAGTCGGGCACTGGTGCGCTCCCTGGGCACTGTCAAGGGAGCGCAAGGAGACCTGGCAGCCTTCCGTGTGACTAGTGCTGGCACCGACACCGACACCGAGTAAAACTCAGCGCTGTGCCAGCATGTGCTGCCCTTTTCGCCAACATGTCACATGCCATGACCAGCTACCTGCCTGCCCAAGCATTGCACAAACTAGCGCACCTTTGGCTATACCACGAAAAACCTCCGCACCCGCCAGTTGTCTTATACTGTTGCCCCACCTAAAGGCCACCTGCCATTGAAGATTGATGCCAGCCAGCACCCTGACTTCGCAGTCCTCACGCTTGCCTTCGTGAAGAAGAAGAAAATTACAGCCCGAGGGCGTGGTGTTGAGGAAACCGACAGGAAATTAAGCCAGAGGCACCAGTCAGCTACCATGCAATAAAGTGAAAAGTGGGGGTTTGGGTCATCCGACCCCGTGCCGTCCTATTCGCCCG
>JTEE01000260.1:515570-525586 GCA_002896455.3 Chlorella sp. ArM0029B
CATCACCCTCGCCGGTGCTGTCCCCCTCCTCTTCCCCTCGCGTGCCTCCTTCCCAGTGCTGCCTGTTTTTGTTCCTCAGTGTTTCGTGCCAATTTGTGTCGGTGGTGTACCCCACCTCCACAATCTGCACCGTGTACTTGCCTTTGTTTGCCACTGCTAGCTTGCCTTCGTGCATCTCTCTTCGGCAGCTGCCCCCGCGTCTCGCCGACTACTGCTTGATGCATATGCCGCCCTCAGCTACCCGCATTTTCCACGTGTGTGTGTTGTGTTGTACACTTTCAGTATTCAGTAAAAGTACAGTGCTCACCACATAGCTGCTGAGGGTCAGGGCACAGATTTCCAGCACGCTATACAGCATGCGTCAGCAAATGACGCAGGGGAAAATTGTGGCACAGTCATGCCATCCCTACTGCGGTTTGAATACATCGATGCATTGCGGTGCCAGTGCCGCTGTTTTGCGCCGGCACACACAGGCAGCTCACCGCCAGCGTCGGGCCCGTCCAAGCACAGCTGACCCAGTCCGTCCGGCAGCTGCCTGAGAGGGGTCTGCTGGAGCGGGCTCCACTGCCGGTGCTGCAGCTGCTTCTGCCCGGCGATCTTCTGCCTCGCGGTCGAAACGTTTCACGGCAGCAGCCACGTTCCAAATGTAGTTGACGTCTGCAGGGCAGGGCGCAGGGGGGGGCCAGGGGCACGCAGTGGGAGACGGTGTGGCATACACCGGCCATGCTGCGGGCAGTGGGATGGGGTGAGTCTACAGAGTAGAGAGGGCAGGCCGCCGGCATCAAATCGGTAGGGCACAGTTTGAAGCAGGAGCAGAGTGCATAGGGAATGGGAGGGAGGTACAGGGTGCAAGGAAGGGCGTTGGGAGGGGGAGGGTGCGAGGAATGGAGACGCAGGTGCAGTCAGGGGCAGTCGAGGAGCAGTGTTGCCACGACAGCAACCTTGCACCACCACACACCAATTGGTCTTCTGCACAGCATCGGCCTCTGCATACATCCGTGCTCACTCACCAGACGGTGTGGAGGCCAGGAAGTAGACTTGCTTGAATCCCGGCAGGTCTGGGAACCTGCGCTCACACCGGATGTGGCCGCCGCCGGCGCAGCCCTGCGGCAGGGCAGCATGCGGGGCAGGGGGGAGCAGGATGGAGCATGCTGAAACATCGGTGCTGGGTCTGGCAGCAAACGGGTGGGCAGGCGGGCAGGCAGGCAGGCGGGCGGGCAGGTGGGGCGGGCAGGCGGGCAGGCAGGCGGGCAGGCAGGCGGGCAGGCCGGCCAGGCAGCAGAGCTCTTGTCGAGCCATGCCGTGTGAGCCAGGCTGTGTCCACACTTGGGCCTGTGTGCCCTGCCCTTCCCGAGAGCTACCACCGGTCCTGGCCCCCGCTGCAGCCGCCAGCGCTGCGCTGCCCACGCCACCTGCATGCCTCCACCGCCAACCAGGCGTCCTGCACTCCCCCTGGCCCTCTTTTCCACAGGCCTGGCGCACGTACCATCAACTGCCAGCCCCGCCTGCGCATGTCCTCCAACAACCGGCGCAGGCTCTTGGTGTCAACAGGCTCCGGGGTTGCCGCCGGTGCTGCCCTGCACACCGCTTCGCCCGCCTCCCCAGCAGCTCCACCAGAGGCCGCGGAACCCACGTGGTTGCCGCCTGCCAGTGGTGGTGCTGTGCTGCCGCCGCTGCCGCCGCCGCCGCCTGCAGAGCCCGGTCTGCTGGTGCCTGCCGATGCCGCCGCTTCCCTGCGCGCCGACGCATCAATCATGGCTCGCATTGCGTCAGCAGAGGCGTCTGCCCTCCTGCCCCCCTCCCAGGCCTCGGCCTGTTCGGCATAGCTGTCGGCTGCCGCCCGTGCCGCTGCCGTCACGGCGTCGTCCTGCGAGCAGCAATTGATGGGTGACGGTGTGTGGGCAAGACGCCAGCGTCAGCACAGCCTCAGTGATTGCTGTGCAGACACTGCCGTTGAGAAGGCAGGCACGGGTGCTTGACAACATGCCGGGGCAGAGCGCCCTAGTTTCCATTACAGCAGTGTGTGCCGCCGGCTCTGCTGTGCTGCCCGCCTCTCGCCTGCCCGCCCACAGCAACAGGTGAACTTCACCCACGCCAACCTGCCCTCCTGCCCACCCTCTCAGCATCTTCCAGTGTCAACCCACCGCCGCTCCTGGCCCACCCACTCAAGCGGCGCAGCAGCTGGCAGGCCACACTAGCGCACCCATCCTTCCATGTGGCCTCCAGCACTGACAGCTCCTCTCTCCCTCCCACCCACCCACTCTCACCAGTACAGTATGTCCACATCGTTCCCATTACTGCCACCTCTCTCTCCCTCCCGCCCTCCCACCCACTCACCCTCAGCAGGAGCTGTATGTCCAAGTCGTCGTCCACCAAACGCAGCCCGCCCTCCAGCTGCAGTGGAGGCGGCGCCCCGCCCGCCCCGCCCTCTCCACCCGGCAAGCTTGCCCTCAGCGCTGGGCTGCCAGCGGGGCTGCAGCCGGAGCGGTGCAGCAGGCGCACCCCTGTGCCACGCTCCACACCCGCCTGCCTCGTAGACCGGTGCTGCCTCAGCAGCTCATCACGCGTGCGCTCAACGCTCGCCCAGCTGCTGCTGCTGCGCCCGCTGCCGCCAGCTGCCAGCAGGCTGGGGAAGTCGGGTGGTGCTGCCACACTGTGCACGCCACTGCTGCTGCTCGCGCCCAAAGCATGCGGCGAGCCCTCTGAGCGCAGCTGCGCCCAGAAACTGCTGCTGCCTGCTGCGGTCGCCTGCCCTGCTGCTGCCTCCTCCTCTGCTGCCAGCGCAGCAGCCATGGCCGCATCCTCCTCCTCCTGACACTGCAGTGCCACCTGCCAATCGGAAGGCACCTGCGCTGCCGCTGCTGCTGCCGCATCTGCCTCTGCCTCTGCTGCCGCAAAGGATGCTGCTTCTGCGGCAGCCTCTGCAGCCGCAGACCGTTCATCTTCTTCCTCCTGCAGCGCCGCCGCCAGGTGCCAATCCTCTTCTGCCGCACTCACACTGGCCGAACGCAGCACTGCTGCTGGTGCCGAAGACAGTGGCGGTGCTCCTCCCCTGTCACCCACCATCGCGCCTGGTGGTGCTGCTGCTGCCGCACTGCTGCGTGCACCTCTGCCCATCATCATTGCCAGCAAATCGCTCAACTCGTCCTCCTCATCTGCACTGCCGCCACCGCAGCTGTCAGGCTGCTGAGTCCAGGCGTCAGGGGCCCACCAAGCACGGCTGCTCCCCCACTCCTGCTGCTGCTGCTGCTGCTGCTGCTGCTGCTGCCCGCTGCCAGTCACCTGCTGCGGCTGCCCTCCCTGCTCGCTGCCTGGCGGCAGCTGCTCCCCCTGCCGCTGCTGCGTGGCCAGCACCCGCCGCACCTCTGCATGCACCAGCTGCAGGAAGCCGGGCTCCGCCGCCTGCTCCGCTCCGGTGACTGTAAAACATGCCAGCTGGTGGCCGCTGCCTGCCTCCAGGGCCACCAGCAGGTTGTCTCCCGTCAGAGCCAGAGTGTACTGGGCCTGCTCTGCCGAGGCGGGGCCCCGTGGGGCAGCAGCGCAAGGCCCCTGCATGCCGCCTCCCGCCTCCGCCCGCTGGTGGCTCAACAGCTGCTGGCTGAGCAGCACGGGCGTTCTGGGTGCATACTGCAATGCTCCAGTAGGAGGGGTAGGGGACCTGCATGTGCAGGTGTGCACAGTGCAGGGCTCTGAGGAGAAAACGTGGGTTCGGTGGGGCCAACAACGTGCCGTTCCCACCGCCGCCGCCTATTGGGCTGGCATGCTGCGCGCGTGCACAGCAATCGAGCACCTGTCAATGTGTTCTGCCGCCCGTGCCTTCTTCTTTGCGCTCCGAGAGCCCGGCTCGTTTTGCTCGGACGAGCCTAGTAGCGCCGCAAACCGGTTGGGCCCCAGCGACATTCGAGTGGCAGGTTAGCGTGCTGCCTTGCGACGGCAGAATATGCATGTCGGCGCCACTTCATCCAAACTCGAGCTTGTGCTGAGCATGCTGGGCAGGCGGCAGTTGCAGCGCCCTCCCGCCATGTGCCTTATGCATGCACGTGAGGCTCTTCACACAACTCACGGAACATCCAACATACACCCACTGGGGTCCTCACTACATTTGCAGCTGTCTGTTTGCAACTGCAATTGACAGCTCGAGTGCGTGCTAGAGGTGCTCTTTGCCGCCCGACTCCAGTCACACACCTAGTCTAGCAGTGTGAGTCTGCACCACCTTCCCGCAGCTTGGCGCTGCTTGATTCCCATTTCCCAGCAGCCCTCCTTCACAACGCTGTCACAGCCTCCGTCGACTCAACAAACGCTCCACAGTTCCGCCCAGAATTACGTCAAGTGAGCGGGGCATCATCAGGGCCAGCTTCCCAGGCAGGTGCAGTGGAACATGTGCTTATATGCAGGTAGCGCCATCGATGTGCCGTGGGTGGCAGGACCCTGGGGCACCCTGGATCAGAGCACTCTGTAATGCGGACAACCCTGCTGGTCATTCAGTTCAGCGGGCTCTGCACAGCGGAGGTGCTCAGTGGTGCGTACTGATTGAGGTGCGCTGCTTATGATTATGCAGGGCTTCAGAAGACGTATATCCATGAGAGGAACGGCCTGGCTGGAGCTGAGGCCTGCAGCATTGATGGTAGCGGCGACGGCGTGCGGTCAGCGAGGCGGCTGCGGGCGCCACGCTGGCGTCCGCTGTCCTAAGCCATCCGGGCAAGCTACAGGCTGGCGGCCGGCCACATTTGCGACACCAGCTCCGTAGAAACACGCTTGGCCAGCGAAAAGAGCGGCGTTCAGCCCGTTTCTGAGTAGCGGGAGCTCTCATCTCCTTGCGACACTTCCCTCCTTGTGTCCGTCCTCGTTCATCCCCGACAGCCCCGCCAGGCATGGATCTCCTAGCCGGCTACGCAGACAGGTGCGCTCTTGGCGGCCGATTGCTTGTTGCGCAGCGGCGAGGCTCTGCCGGACTTTGCAGGAAAGCCAGTTGCCGCTACTGAACGCATGTTTCGTCACTTTGCAGCGGCGATGACTCCGGGCCCGAGGAGCAGCCCAAGCTTCTCTCTCTGAGCGTGTCGGCCGCGCCAGAGGTGGAGACAGCGGGCCTGCAGCTGGTCGGCAATACCGCCGTGCCTGTGCAGCAGGCGCTGCACCTGCAGGGTGAGTGCTGGGCCGCCGCCGCCAGTGCTGCCCACCTGCCGCCTGCCGCTGCCTCCTGCCTCCTGCCTCCTGCTCAGTGCGACACACAAGGGACGATCGCCGCCATTGGGCATTGTGACCAACATAGGAACCCTGCTTCTGAACCTGCTGGTGCCCGCTGCTGGTAGCATGCCGTGGCATTTGTCCGTCGCTCGCTGAGCCGCCATTTCCGGCCCTGCTCTTTGCCTGGCCCTACCCCACCTGCTGCTGTGCTGCACCGTCCCCCGCCTGCCTGACCTGACCTGCCCATCTGCCTGCCCCCCCCCCGCAGCCGCGGCCGCTCGCAAAGTGATGTACAACCTGCCGGTTGAGCAGATGCACGCACCAGTGGTGGGGCCGCTGCATCACAACCAGAAGGATTTGATGGCGGGTGAGGGAGGGAGAAGCAGGGAGGGGGCGCGGTGTGGGGATGCAGTGCTGCAGGCTGAACATGGGGCCAGGCCAGGGTGGCTGCCAGCGGTGTTTGGCCCAGCAGCGGCACCGACGGTGGTGCAGGCAGCTGCGGCAACGGTTACCAGGTGGTGCGGTGCCATGCAACATTGGGGCAGACGGCCGCCCCACACTGCCTGCCCACCCACCTGCCCATCCCACCTGTTTGAATGTCCCATACACCAGGCATGCGCAACAGCCGTGCTGGGCATGTGGAGGACGCCAACCTTAGCAGCTACTCCTTTGATGAGCAGTACAACCAGTTCCACAGGTGGGCGGCACGTGGCGGCACACATGTTGAGTTGCACATGGCAGCTTGAGTGCAGGCAGCACTGGCAGCAAGCTCCGCAGCTGTCTGCAGCCTCCACACATAGCTGGGGCGGGCCTGCCTGCATGTGGTGGCGGCCCCTGTTCCCCGCCAGCGCAATGCCACGCCGCCTTCCTCTGTCCACCCCTCCCTTGAACCCACCCCACCCCCATCACTTTGTGCAGCAAGGGGTTTGCTGCCGACCCCACGGGCTCAGGGGTGGTGAAGCACCGCGACCTAGTGGCCGGTGGCGGCGACTTGTTCCCAGCAGCAGACGGCGGCGGCAGCGGCAGCGGGCAGGCCAAGCGGCAGAAAACGGACAAGGCGGCGCTGGCGGCTGCGCCGTTTGACCCCAGCCAGCCATTCACGCTGCGCTCGCGGCAGCCGTGGGCTGAGAAGGAGGCGGAGATGGTGGCGCTGACAGAGGAGCAGAAGGAGTACATGGACAAGGTGGGAAGGGTGGTAGGAGGGGCGGTGGCAGGGAGGTGTGGGGCAGGGGGATGAGGGACATCAGGTGTGTTATTGAGGCGTGCAGGGGCAGAGGGAGTACGTGGACAAGGGAGGGGTGGTGGGGTGGGGGCGGGGATGAGGTGGAGCTTTTCAGTTGGGTTGTGGAGGCGCACATGGAGTGCATTGACACAGTGGGAGGGGAGGGGTGTTGCTGTTGCAGCTGGACCGTTTGTTATTGCGTTGCACATCAGTCGTGGAGGGGCTGGAGGAGCGGCATGTGGTCGGGGCGCCAGGGGTGAGAAACACTGTTTGTTTGTAGGTGGGGCATGAGGCAGCACATGGGCAAGGTGGTAGCGGTGGTGTGATGTGATATGAAGTGCTGGGTGAGGCCAGAACTGGGGACTCGTGAACGGGGGCAGGGGGCAGGGGTGAGTAGCAGCAGGGGTATCCGTAGATGCGGGGCAAGGGGACGAGTGAGTGGACACAGCAGGCAGGTGTGGCATGCCCCTGGGACAAGGAGGTCAGCTGGGGGATGCCAAGGGGCGGAGCAGGTGCTGACGAAGGAGCTGGCACGATTGGGTAGGCGGGTGGTTACGAGTGAGGGCGGGTCCGTTGTTGGTGTTAGGCACCGCGATCAGGCGGGGTTGGTTATATGTAGAGCGCATGCATTGCTGAGGTGGCGGGGGACTCCGAGCAGGGCAGCACCCCTGTTAGCAGGCGCTGCCCGTTCACCTGTATCCGACCCCCACTGCCCCCCCCACCCGGCCTCTCCCCCTGCAGTTCAATGCAGAGAAGGCGGAGCGGTCTGGCAAGGATGCGGGGACGTCAGCGGCAGATGCGGCGGCTGCTGCGGGCACCACAGCGTTCCACGGCAAGGCAGAAACCGACTACCAGGGTGGGTGGGGCAGGTGGATTGTGGCATCGGGCTGGAGGTTAGAAAGCTGGGGCCCTTGATGCAGCCAGGTAGGGTAGGTTGTGCGGGGCACTGGGCTGGCTGTGTTGCCGAGGTCAGCTGCAGCGTGGTGGGTGTTTGATGGTTGGGCGGATGCAGATGACTGGGTGGGAGGTGCAGTATGGTTGGGTGACTAGTGTGCCGGGGGATTGTGCATCCAGGTGCGACACTTCCCGTTTCGCCTTCCTCTCGTGGCCACCTCCTCTCCCACCGCAGTTGGCAGGTGGTACATGCCTCAGTCCCCTCGCCTGCCTGCTCCCTCTTGCTACCTACCCAACCTCACTCCCTGCGTGCCCCCTCGTCTCCCTGCCCCCCCCCGCCCCCGCTCCTGCAGGCCGCAGCTGGCTGGAGGTTCCCAAGGACCGCTCGCGGCGGGACGCCGAGCTCTGCTTCCTGCCCAAGCGCCATGTGCACACGTGGAGCGGGCACACCAAGGGGGTCAACGCGATACGGTGGGCAGAGAGAGAGCGAAAGGGCGGAGTGGGGTGGGGTCTAGAGGGCGGGGAGAGGCGGGGTGCATGCAGCCTGGACCGGGCTGGGCTGGGCGCATGGAATTACATCCGCTCTTCGCTTGAGCCGGGAATGTCAAGCAGGGCTGGGTGCAGCGCTTAGGGCCCCTTTCGGGAGTGGGGAGCACTGCTCAGCCCCCGTTTCTGGCGTGCAGGCCCGCCCCTTGATGTTTTCTGCCGCCTCTGATCCTCGCTGCCTCCCCGACCACCGCCGTCATGCTTGGCCCCTCCCTTACCGCAGCTTCTTCCCCACCACCGGCCACCTGCTGCTGTCTGCGGGCCTGGAAGGCGCCATCAAAATCTGGGATGTGTCGGGGGACCAGAAGTGCAGGCGGACGTACATGGGGCACACAAAGGTGGGGGCGGGGGGCAGGGAGGGGCGGCGTTGTAGGAAGGGACACAGCTTCATCAAACATGGGGGAGAGGGACCAGGGGATGCGGCCCGCATGAAGTGTTAGGAGAAGTGGCTGCTGTAGATGTCTTGTTCTTGAGGTGCGTTCGGCCTCTAGGGCGGACTGGCATTGAGTGTGGGGCCTCACAATAGGCAGGGCCTGCTTGCGTACTCCACGCTGAGTGTTCGCTTTGCCAACGCCACACATCTACATGCTGCTGCCCACCCGGCCCCACCCCCCGGCAGGGCGTCAAGGACATTTGGTTCTCCAACGACGGCCGCCGCTTTGTGTCCACCGGGTACGACAAGAAGATTCGGTACTGGGACACCGAGACGGGGGCCATCATCAAGTGAGTGCTGCATTATAGAGACAGGCACAGAGGGAAGCAGGCAGGCGTGGGTGCACAGCGCAGCGCAGGGGTGCAGCAGGGTGAGTGGGAGCAAAGGCATGGCGGCTTGGCCTCGTGCATCGGCAGCGTGGGGTGGGGGTATGGGCAAGTGGGGCCAAGGTGGGCTACTAGGCTTAACAGTGGCTGGGGGCATGTTTTCTCATCAGTTACTGTTGGGGTGGGGACAGGCTTGAAAGCACCCTGCTGGCACCGATCTCTGTATGCCCCGCCCCGGCCGTCCCGCTGTGTCCCGCCCCTGCAGCACGGTGGCGGAAGGCAAGATGTCGTACTGCGTGCGGCTGCACCCGGAGGAGCAGGTGGGGCCGGTCAAGGGCAGAGGACCAGGGGTGAAGAGAGAACAAATTGCCAGCGCCGCACGGGGGCGTGGTGCATGCACAGCCGGCTCCCCTGCCTGGAACCGCTGCAGAACACAGGGCTGCCGGTTCAGCCGTGCAGCCGCTGCTCTGCCTGCCTTGAGAGCGTGCCATCGATTTCATCCTTGCCTTCTCATCTCCCTGCCTGGCCCCCGCCTGCGCCCCTTTTTATCGTCCCCTGCAGCATGTCGTGTTGGCGGGCACCCAGGACAAGAAGATCATGCAGTGGGACCTCAACTCGGGGGACATGGTGCAGGTGAGGGACAGAACTGTGGGTTGAAGGTGTTCGTTTATGAGGGGCGGGCCTGAGGCGCATCCTGCTCGCTAAACCCACACTGTAAACCCTGGAAAGCAAAGCAAGCAAGGGAGGGCAGGTGGGCCGTGGGGGCCGGGGCTGTAGGGGTGGTGTGGTGCAGCTGGGAAGCAGGGCCATAGGTCTGGCATGGGTGCGGGGAGCGTCAGGGGATAGCGCCTGGAGGCAGGCGGGCGTGCAGAGTGCTGAGGTGGGTGGGGTGGGGGGGCAGGGAGGGCTGGCTTGGCAGTGCCGCCTTATGTTGTTGGGTGCGTGTTGAAGTCGTACATCCTCTAATATGAAGCAAGCTTGAAGGTCAATTGTTTATCTTGCCTCTTTGACCCGGCAAACTTTGCACATCCGGCCATGCCCCTGCGCCTTTGCCGGCCGGCCACCTGCATCCCAACCTCCATGCCGCCCTTTGTGGACGGCGTGGCAAAAGGATTTGCAGAGAACAATGCATGCACATCTGTGCGTGCCCGCCACGGTCTCCCTTCACGTGCCTGCCACCCACCGCGCTTCCCAGCGGTGACAGGCATTCATTCATCATACCCCTCCACACCCCTCCCACACCCATCCTCTGCTTAGGCCATCGAAAGTGTAGCGTCTCTCTTGCGTGCTTCATCGCCTGCTCTACACCCCCCACTCGCTCTGTTGCTTACCTAATGAACCCCTGTCCCCCTGCATACCTCCTGGCTGCTCCCAACCAACCATGGCTGCCTACCAACATCCCTCATCCCGC
>JTEE01000260.1:531953-544061 GCA_002896455.3 Chlorella sp. ArM0029B
AGTCGTTCGCCTGCCCTCACCCATGGCAGCAGCGCAACACTTACGGCCGCCTAGAATGGATTGGGTAGCGTGCCTGCCTGTGCCTGGCGGTCGCCCTGCGCGCCGCTGGGCCGGCACGGATTCCCAGATATACCCAAGCTTGCATCCCCTGCCCCCTCGTCTGCTGCACCTCCACTTTCATATGCCACGTTCCCTGTCCCCTTGCCACCATAACACGCCCTGCTCGCACTCCCTGCACTGCCTTCTCCCTGCGTGCGCGCAGACGGCTCCCTCCACGACGCCTGCCTGCTGGCCATGCTGGCGGCGCTGTCCAGCCTCCGCCTGCACGCCGTGACAATGGACGACGCCGGCCGCATCCAAAAGGCAGACGCAGCGGACGCAGCAGGGGCGGCAGCAGCAGCAGCAGCTCACCAGCCGCAGCTGCGCCGGCTGGAGCTGGGCTGCCAGCCTGTCAGCCTGACATGTGGCGTGTACCAGGGGCAGCTGCTGGTTGACCCCACAGCAGAGGAGGAACCGCTGCTGGATGCGCTGCTGACAGCCACAGTGGATGAGCAGGGAGGCGTGCTAGGTGCGCTTGCGTGTGCCGCTGAGGCTGCGGCTGGCTGGCTTGGGGATTGAGGGCAGCTAGTAGTGCTGAGCGGACGGTTGCTGGCCGCCAACAGGTGCCTGGCTGGGCCTGCCGGGGTGGGCTGGAGCTGGGGTGCATAGCAGGGTGCTGTATCAAGTCCTTCCACCTGAATGCACCGCTCCATGCTGCGCTGCCTCCCTGTGCTGCTGCAGGCTTCTACAAGGCCGGCGGCTCTGCCACTGCCAGCCAGGAACGGGTGCTGCAGTGCTTAGAGGCTGCCAAGATGCGCAGCAAGGAAGTGCGGGGGCTGCTGCAGCAGGCGCTCGACGCGGCAGAAGTGGCGGCTGCCTAGCCGTGGTGACTGCTGGGCCGCTGTTTTCTGAACTTGCTCTGTAGGCCTTCCCACAGGTCGGTCCACACACCACCTGTTCTGTATCCTCTGCTGTGTATACCCCTCCTCCCAACTGACCGTCGTTTCTCAGCCTGACTTGACCAACCCATAACTTAATCGCTTGTATTTGACGTAACATTACACTTGTAATCGTTCAAGGAATTAAGCACATGGCAGTATGCTGAATGCCAGGGGGGCGGTGGTACAAGCAAGCAAAGGGAAGCCGAGAGTCAGCTGCTTGCGGCAACGACAGCAGGCGCCGTGCGGCGGCAGAGGGCAGCATGACATTTGTGAATGAAGGATCGGGAACGAACTGCAGGTGGGTGCTATATTGGTACTGGTGCATGTGAGGGTGCGTTCAGGGGGTGGCAAAGTGTCGTGATCAAACAGGCCTAGTCCAACTTGGAGGCCACGGCGGCTGTCTGCTGCTGCGGTGCGCTGCGGCAGGCAAAGGGCCCGTGAGCAATGCGCAGGTATGTGTCGAACTGCAGGGTGATGGGCGAGAGAAGGGGACCAGGGGTTGTTTTGGGGACAAAGGCAACCCATTGACAAGCCACTATTAGCTGCACGCCACCTGGCAGTGCGCATGCACTGCACTGCCCTGTACCGCGTGGGCCCCTGAACCAAGGACATCGACTGGCACTCCAAACTGGTCACCAGCCTGCCAACAACTGCCCCACCTGCTGTGTGGCCAGCGGGTCGTGAGCAAAGGGATAGGGCGCGCCCAAGCGCTCTGCCACTGCCAGTCCTGCAGATGGGGCGGAAGTAAGAACAAGGCATGGGAGGGAGGCGGTGTGAGCTGGCGGCAAAGGGCACGCGCCAATGCCCCCCAACCCTCCCCCTGTGCAGTCACGCAATTCCGTGCAAGAAGCCCACATTGGCAGTGCTGCTAAACAGCCGGACCCACACCAACATGACACCGTTCAGCCGCGATGCCTGCCCTCCCCCCCTTGCCAGCAACCCAGGTCCCCTGTGCCTGCACATGCTTCTCCCCCCTTTGTACTGCCTGCCACTCACCGCTCATGGTAGCAATCTCGTGTGTGTTGAACAGCGTGTAGGCGCCGGCATACCAGGTGCGCTGCCGACCTTGCAGCAGGGGGACCTGCAGGCGGAGGCAGCGGGCATGCGCAGGCATGCAATACAAAACAGTGTGCTCAAGCCGGCAGGCTGTGCGCACTGGCCTGAGTGTTGCTGCGCACGCTGTCACTGCTGTCTGACATGGGCAGGCAAGGCACCAACGAGAAGGCAAGCGTCCCCTGCAGGCTGTACTTACAAACGGCACCCAGGTGGCAAAGTGGCGCCAGGTGTGGGCAAACTGGCGAGTCATGCGGCTCTTCAGGATCTTGGCCTGCAAGGGACGGAAGGACGACCGACCGGTGGCAGGGAGGCAGGGGAAAGGAGGGGCAGATTTCAGCCAGAGGCAAATGCAGTGCCAGCACGTTCATGCTGTGACTTCTGGTCGCCAGTCACGGAGGCAAGCGGTCAGCAGCATTGGAATCAGCACAGCAGGCAGCACCCCGCCACAGCCCCTCTCCATGCCCTCTCCAGTGCTTGCCCTTCAACTCGCACAGCCCTGCCTCAAGGGTTGCTGCACGCACCTTATCAATGGCACCGACAGTCCAGCCCTGGCTCTGCGAGTCATCCAAAAAGATGCTCTGGTAGATGTTGCGCCGACCTGCGGGATGTGCATGCCAATAAGTGGGCACACGCAATGAAAGGAACGAGACGGCTAGCCTGAGGGAACAGCGCTCTTGCCAAAAAAAAGGCAGGCTGCGCGTGGCCCGCAGCCGCAGGCAGCATGTTGTGCGCAGCTCAGCCCTGCATATCTGCTGCTGCTCACCCGCCAGGTGTGGCTGGTACATGGTCAGGTTGAACGACATCTCAATCTTCTCCCTGCAGGGAACAGACGGTAGCCGGGGGCGCCAGGTATAGTCGGGGCAGGTGGAAGAAGGCATTCAAAGTGTCCTGCCCGACGCTGTCCCCAGTCCGCGCAGGTCAAGGTGAAGACAGGCACCCAAAGAGAGCGCGCGCACGCTGTGCGCACGCTGCAGCCGCTGCCTACACTAGGGCACCCCTAATCCAGCCCCCTGCTCCACATAGGGCGCACCTGTCCTGCGGGTCTGTGCGCACAAAGTACATGTCCCCGTGCTGCAGCTCGTAGTGGCTGCAGGGGAGGCGCGGGAGCAGGTCGGAGGCATGGGTCCAGCAGGCCAGCAGGCAGTACCGAGGGAGTGCCACCAAACTCCAAGCGTTTGCAACAAAGCATTACCGCATCAAGGTCCTCCCCACGCAACCAAGCTGGCACAAGTTGGCACAGGCACCTCCCCACCTTCCTGCGCGCATGCAGCCGCTGCTTCAATCCGCTTGGCACCTGGGGCCCCGTTGCGCAGCCTGCCCTGCCTGCCCACCTGTGCATGTACTCCTCATCCTCATGTGTCACAATAAGATCATTGAAGTATCGCACGTTGCCCAGCAGGCGCCGCTCCAGCCTGTGGGAAGGAAGGGGAAGCAATGGCCAGGTGCGGAAGTGGTCTACAGTTGGGGGCAGAGGACAGGACAGGCAGGTGGGCAGGCTGTGCCGCTGGCGTGAAGATGAGCGCATAGACAAGGTACTGAACAGCCCCTCACTGCATGTGCCCCACGAAAGTGTGGCGCAGCATGGCAGGTCAGCGCTCACCAGGAGGCATCTTCACCCAGAATGCGCCTGGCCTCCTCGGCGCCACATGCGAGCACCAGGTCATCAAACTGAGAGCTGTGCCCGCCAGCATCCAACACTGTCACACCCGCGGCATCGCGCTGCACGCGTTCAACTCGCATGCCTGCAGTGGACATGTGCAATGCAGGGTGGGATGGGGATGACAGGGGGAAGCAACAGGCTTTGTCGGTGCACAATCGCGATGCCACTCGCGAGCAGCGCCCCAACAGCGCCCCACAGGAAACGGTGCCCCTGGTTCTTGCCCCCCTCACCAGTGCGCACGGTTGCGTGGATGCGGCTGGCAATGGTGCCGAAGATGGAGGACAGCTTGGGGAATGCAAACATCGTGGGCACGCTGTCGAGCAGGCGCTGGGGAGAGTACTGGAACAGCCTGCAGGGGAAGGGAGGGCAGGGGCAGGCTGGTGGTCAATCTGGTGCGCACTGGGTGCAGCAAGGGGTCGCTGCCAGTGGGAGGGGGGGGAGCTGGATGCCAGGGGGCGCGGGAAGGGACAGGGCGGGGTGGACACCCGAGTTGAGTCTTGTGCGCGGGCCAGCGCCAGCAGCCACTATTGTTGCTTTCATGGCACCCTGCCCCGACCCTGCCGATGCCACCCATCCCTGCCTCCCACCTGAGCTGTGGGTCCAGGAAGACACGAGCGATGACGGCGGCGCTGACGCTGGGCGTCTGATGCATGCCAGGGGGTGAAGGCGGGGTTGGATGAGGGGGTGAGGGCAGGGCAGGGCGAGGCAGCTTTGGCACAACTGCTGAGTGAGCGCGCTGCGCTGGGGAAGCATCACAATGCTACACGCAGCCACAGACAGAGCCACGTCTCAATACCACATGTACTCTCTAAGTAGCATTGCCCGCACAGCGCTGCCCCCGCAGTACCTGACCCTTCCATGTTGCACTGCCATCGCCCACCTGGTTGCCTGTGCCGAAGAAGAGCGCAGTGAGGGGGAAGACCATGTCGTTTCGAAACTCCTCGCTGAACCCGCACACACGCAGCAGCTGCAGGCAGGTGAACGTTGGCAGGAGAGAAGATCGTGGCATGCAGGCCTCTTGTCACAGCCATGAGGTGGGCGAGTGCGCGGTGCCGACTTGCGCCTATCACCTGCCGACTAAGTGCGGTGCCTTCCCGTCAGTATCCAGCCCCTGCATAGCTGTCTTTGGCCCGCCCAGAATCCACCCACCGTATTGATAGGTATGAAGACAAAGAGCGGCTCCAGGCGGTGCACCCAGCGCAGCACTCGCCCAAACCGCTCAATCTGTGGCTGCAGGCGCCGCACCAGCGCGCTGTCGCTGCAGCATGGCAAAGGGCGGGAGGCGTGGCACTGTGTGAGCAAGTGAGGCGGCTGTGGAACCACAGCGTCCGGCTGCTGTCAGCGCCTGCCCTGCCCATCCGGCTGAGCTTCGCCCACCTGTGGTTCGTCCACGCGCTCTTGCCGGTGCCAAACGCAATGCGGAACTGAACCTCGTGAGGCTCAAACCCAAACTCCTGCAGAGGTCACAAATGACAGCAGCCTAAGCGTGACTTATGCAGGATCAGTGGGCGAGAGGAGGGAGACGCATGGGATGAGTGCCTGCCAGGGCAAGCCAGCCGCAGCCTGCCACCCGTTGCCCCCAGGGCAGCCCGTGCATTGCGGCAGCAGCTGCAGGGACTGCGAGTTGGGTTCTTGCCTTGAAGAAGAGCAGGTTGTTCCTGTACGAGGGTGCTCCGCCCTGCACCTGGTCGTTGATCTCCTCGCCTGCAAGGGACAGGAACAGGGGTGGGTTGAGGGCAACACAAGTGGTGTGTGGCCTGCGCAATGCAACACAATTGGTGTGTGGCCTGCGCAGGTACTAGCGCCGGTCACAGCGTTGATGGTGCGCAGGTACCATGGGGAGGCCAGTTGGTGTCCCGGAAGAACATCTTGGCCGGTAGCAAGTCAGGCATGCACACTGGCTGAGACCAGCCTGGCGGCAGCAACGCAGTTGGTGGGCGACTTGCTAGGCACTTGCAGTAGCCCAGCGCAGCAGCACAAGCAGACGCACCGCCGTCGATGCTGCAGGTGGAGGCGACGCCGCCCGCCTGAGGCAACTCCTCCCAAACCTCGACTTCGAAGCGTTCTGGGAACCGCGAAAGGCTCCAAGCGCACGCCATGCCTTCAATCGGGGCGGGCGGTGCACTGGCACTGGTCAGCAGTGGGGTACACTGGCGACTTCAGCCATGGTGGTCCTTTAAGGGTGGCAGGCTGCACAGGCTCCAACCGAGCTGACAACAACTTGAACATAAGACGCATCCGCCACACCACGCTGAAAATGGGAATCATGGAGGGACCGCCACCGCCGCTCCGGTGCTCACCTGCCACGCCGCCGCCCACTATGCAGACCCGCTTCTTCGGCGGCTGATCATGGGCTGCTGGGCTGCTCTGAAAGGACCCCATGACTGGCCGGCCGGCTGGCAGGGCGCTGCGGTGAAGCCGAACTGGAACAAGGTGCCGGGAGGACGACGGGAGGACAATAGCCAGCGGGGGTGCATGTAAATTAAGAAACAGCTCTATGTATCTAATTGCAGTGGCCAACTCGCGAACTGGGTGGCTACTGTGGGCACACTGGTGCGCAGCAGGGAGCGCAGGGAGCGCAGCACACCGACACTAGGTTTGTTTTCTCATTGCTCACCTATGCTGCGTTCCGTTTGCTGAATGTTATGCACCACACCTAAAGTCTGCATCGCAGCAACCATGGCGACGAGCACTGCGTGTGCACTCCAACTTGCTCCAGTCGCAAGCGCTGCCGCTCGCGTCCTCCACTCGGCTCAGGCCCACCAGCGCGTTGGTGAGATGCGTTGCCTGCGGGGGGCAGTGGCCTGATCGACGGCAATAGGGGCAAGCCCGCTGTGACGTGCCAGCGGCAGGCTGCCGGCAGCAGGCGGTCGTTGGAAAGCAGTTTAGGCCCCGTTGATTTGCTCCTCCTGACGCCCTCGACACCGCAGGCCGGCTGCATGTAGCCTCCTCACGCAGCAATGGGGTGCCTGGCAGGCAGGCCGGGGCGGTGGTGGTCACAGCAGTGCCTGGGACTCCCGCCGGCAGCAGCTCCATGTGGCGGCGCAGCCGGAGCAAGGCAGCGACCCCACCCCTAGCCGCAGCTGAAAGCAGCTGTGGCAGAGCGGCACTTGGTTCGGAACAGCGGAGTCTGCTGCGTATTGCGGGCGACGGGCGCTGCATGTTCCGCTCATTGGCACAGGGCGACCACATCGCAGCGCAACACGATGCTGCGGTTGGAGGGGTGCAGCGGACAGAGGGTGTGGAATTGCTGCAGCCGGCGGCAGAGACAGCGCGAGCGGATGAGCTGCGACAGGATATCTGCCAGGAGCTGCTGAAGCGAAGGTGAGCCCCTTTCCTTTCATCTCCCACGCAACACACGTTCAGCCTTGCATGTATTGGTTAAGAGGAGGGCCGTTTTCTTGTTTAATGGTGGTAGGCAGGGAGGCATGCCTAGTCTGCATGGGTGCCTATTGTGTGTTTGCGTTTGGCCACCTTCCTCCCTGTGCTATTCTCAGCTCCAAAGCTGGTCGATTCTGTACTCGCTCCCCGCATTCCGTGCTAGCTTTGTGCACACGTTTCAGTCCTCCATGTTGACCATTTGCTTCCTGCCCAAACCTCCTACCCTCACCCCTCAATGCAATCCCGTGCCTCCCCTGCCCTCGCCAGGGATGAGCTCTGCTGGTTTATCGACCAGGACTATGACACCTATGTGCGGCGCATGCAGCAACCGCACAGCTGGGGCGGTACGTCTGCTGGGTGGGAAGGGTGTGCAACGTAGCCGGGGCTGTGCACCAACACATTGGGTTATGCATGCTCGGCTGGTCTGTGACAACACCTCAGCCCTGCCAGGGCCACACACCGCTTGCACCTGCATGCATGCCTACATGCCGTCTTGTTCGCCCCACCTCAAATGCGCTGCCCTCTACAGGCGAGCCAGAGCTGGCAGTGGCGGTGCACGTGTTGCAGCGCCCCATTGCAGTCTTTACACAGGTAGGCTGTGTGGCCTCTAGCGTCCTCCAGGGTCATGTCTGGGGCAACAGCTGGTAGGGAGCCTGTGTTTACAACCAACATTCACCTAAAACGGGAAGCCGCCCACGTCTGATGGATGTTGCATTGGGCCTCCCTGGTGCCGTTGATGTGTCCTCTTGTGCCCTTGTCTGCCAGCTGGCTGGCACGTGGGCAGTGCGTGCTTGCCCGCGCTCGAGCTCACCATGCATACATGATGCAAGCTAAGCATGCCGCAGCAACCGCTTGCATTTCTGTCATGTCCTGCTTTGCCCAACATATAATCATCCCTGCCTTATTGCACTGCAGCGAGCCTCAACTGTGGAACTGGTCAGCCGGTATGGCGATGATCAATATGCCGGACGCCACGAGGTGCCGCTTTTCTTTCATGGGGGTGGCCACTACGACCTGCTCGTGCATGCGGTCCAGCTGCAACAGCCCCGTAGCAGGCTCTAGTTCGCAAGTGCATGGGTAGATGCAGCTGACACTGATATGCAACCAGATAGTGACCATGCTTGGAATACTCCACCTGAACCACTGAGCACATGTAAATGTCCATCAGGATGAGCTGAGGATGGGGCGGCCAGGAGGAAAGGACGATGGAGGAATTCTGAGAGCGGTTGTTGCGGCATCCGGGTGTTGCGGCTGTAGAGGTAACGGAAGCCGAGAACTTGCGACACCGTTGCCCAGCCCTGTGCCGCTGGCGGGGTGCTTCAGCGTTGCCGTGCCAGGACGCTAGGAGGCTCAGAGTGGAAGGTGGCATGCCATCACAAAGGCCGGTGCAGCAATGCATGCATAGCGCGCTTGACGGGATGGTTGCCCCTCCCAACCCCGCCCCCCCGTCCGTAATTATGCCCACTTGCAATTCACTATGCCCACCAGACTAGTCCGACAGAATTGTTCAGCTTGCCTTTCATCCGAGTCCACACCTGGCACGCAGCTCCCGCTTATGCTCACCGTGCGGACTGTCAACGGGCTGTGGTGGTTGGCTGTCTCGAGGCGCGGCCCACACACTTGATGCACCAAGCTTGCTCCCTGGTCTCTCTGCCACCTGCCCAACTAGCCCAGAAAGTTTCTACTGACTATATTGTGGCTCGGCAGAATCCACAAAACGGCGTGCATGCCGGCACTGGGCTCCTAGTGGGCTGTGGGTCTCGGACGCGGTAGGCTAGGAGAGCGCGGCCCAGCACTTCAGGCATCCAGCTTGCTCCCCGGTGTCTCTGCCACCTGCCCAACTAGCCCAGAAAGCTTCTGCTGACTATATTGTGGCTCAGCAGAGGTCCACAAAACGCCGTGCATGCCGGCACTGGGCTCCTGGTGAGCTGTGGGGTCTCAGACGCGGTAAGAAGGGAGAGCGCAGCCCACGCACGTCATGCATCCAGCTTGCTCTTTGGTGTCTCCTCCGCCCTCCCAGGTTTCCCAGAAAGTTCCTATTGACTATATTGTGGCTCATCAGAGGTCCACAAAACGCCCTGCATGCCGGCACCGGGCTCATGGTGAGCTGTGGGGTCTCGGACGCGGTAAGAAGGGAGAGCGCGGCCCACGCACTTCATGCATCCGGCTTGCTCTTTGGTGTCTCCTCCGCCCTCCCATATTGCCCAACAAGTTTCCATTGACTATATTGTGGCTCGGCATGTCACCAAACGCTTAGTCAGGTCACCAAACACAAGGGGGATCTTAGGTCCCAGGGACGTCCCAGGCCTAGGAGTGCCCTCCCTAAACGCACTCAAATCTCTGCTGTTTCTGCTCTCTGGCATTGTGTTGGGGTCCTAGGGGGACTTGCCAAGCCAGTCAACCTTCAAAGTTTCCATTTTGAGGCACTTTACAACAAAACCCCTTGTGGACGTCCCGTGGACCCTCGGCCCTGGGCGGGGCTGGTGGCGGGCACTATGCTCATAACCTTCTCCCACACCCTCCAACCCAGTCTTGCCGCCCATACGTATCTTCAAAGCTGAATGACATGATTCACCCAGAGTGGGGGTGCAACGTAAGCATGGCGGTATGATTACCGGGGGAGGCGGGACATGTGGTGCCAGCGGCAGCTTACCAGGACTGCTTGGTAATTTGTGCCGGGGTGTGTCTTGCAACTGGGTGCCAGTCAAGAACCCTCCCTCCATCCGTAAGCAACCGTTTCTGTCTGCATCCGTCCCTTAAATGTATATTACTGCCACGTGCATCCCATCCGGTAACTGTTTGTGCCCTGTAATAACACCCGGTGACCGGCAGCTTACCAGGACTGCTTGGTAATCTGTGCCGGGGTGTGCTTTGTAGCTGCGGGCCAGTCAAGAACCCTCCCTCCATCCGTAAGCAATCGCTTCTGTCTGCATGCGTCCCTTCAATGTACATTACTGCCACGCGCATCGCATCCGGTAACTGTTTGTGCCCAGTACTACTGGGTAGTAATGACACCCGGTAACCGGCACCTTACCAGGACTGCTTGGTAATCTGTGCCGGGGTGTGCCTTGCAGCTGCGGTGCCATTCAAGAACCCTCCCTCCATCCGTAAGCAACCGTTTCTGTCTTCATCCGTCCCTTCAATGTATATTACTGCCACGTGCATCCCACCCGGTTACTGTTTGTGCCCAGTAATGACACCCGATAACCGGCCTGCCTTTGGCTGAGAACCGGCCTGTCTGGCAGCCACTCCACCGCACTCGTAATCGAACATTTTCACTAGTATCAGCTTGCAAAGAGGAGCACACTTGGCTCACGGGCAGCCGGGCAGGAATGAATCGGGAGGGCAGTGGAGCGGGCACCGCTTGGAACAGCGAGAGCAACAGCCGAGTGGTAATGCCATCATCCCGTGGCATTTCACCCTCACTTGCCGAACATTTCACCCTCACTCCAACATGCACATGTGCACTTGTGACCCGGTAATGACCCGTGACTGCCTTGGGGATCATGCATGCACGCTGACTGGCGAACACCTGCGTGGTGGGTTGCGTTACCATGCCAACACTCACTTGCTGGTAGTACCAACTTGGCCAGCAAGTACGTCAAGGTGCCTGCATGCGCTGTGATCGAGCTGATTTGTGTAGTCCCCACTTTTTCACAAGGTCGAGTTACCATTTCCGCAGTACACTAGCGGCAGGCTTGCAACGCCTCCACAATAATGTTATGAGTCGATGATGGGGAGGCCTTCGATTGACGGCCCAGCAAACCGAAGGTCAGCTTGACCCCTGGTTTCACCCTTCTTATGGACGGTTGGACACGCATGCCGCCTCACAACTCACGGCTAAACAGGTCCAAACAGTGTTGCCGGAGCACTAGGTGCCGCTGCCACTGCTGCTGCCGCCACTGCTGCTGCCGCCACTGCCGCTATCGCCGCCTCTGTCGATGAGCTCTGCCAAAGTCGCTGCAGCCCTGCTTGCACCCGGGCAGCGACCAGGACCTCATGGTTGGCTTGTCCTCCGTCAGGCTGTGCTAGCAAGCTCAGGTGGTGCCCAGTTTGCTTTTGCTCACGAACTCTCGAAGCGCAAGCCCAGCGACATGTCGCGGCTACCACATCGGGATGCATCATTGGGCCTCCCGCAAACTGTTGAGCGCATCGGGTGCGCGCCGCTGGCGCGCCGTGCACAGCACGCGAGAAAGAAGGGGGCAGAGAGAAAGCTGATGCGGTCACTGCTCGCCGCTTCCTCTGCGTCTGATCTATAGGAAAGGGAGCTTCCGATCAGCCAGTCCACCGTCTCCCGCCGAGCTGCCCAACCGCCAACCGCACGCCCCGGCGCCCGGCTGCTCGCGGCGTCAGCAGAACCCTCGGCTGTTACTGGTGATAGAACTGACGGTGGGCGAGCCTGCGGGGCGAGCTCCTGAGCTCCCGTGCTGGCCCGCGTGACATGGCCTCCCGCCACTGCCTGCTTCCATGGCGGGCCATCCAACCCCTGCTACCATGGCAGGCCAGCCCAGAGCTTCTGCTCGCAGGGTCGGCTGCTCTACGCTTTAGGCAGCTCATCGGCTTCAACATGTCACCGGAGGGCATGTGTACATGTGAGTACCGGACACAGCCTGAGTTACCGCGCCATCACGCCCGCAGTGTGGCCTGCCGTGGCTCGCGAAAACGGGCCTGCCGGAGGCAGGAGTTTTGTAAACTAACCACTCACACTACATGTGTGCCTCCGTTGCACAGTTTGCCACCTGGTAATGATGGTGCCCTCCTCCCCTTCTCCCTCCCTCCCCCCCTCCCTACGCTGCCCTGCAGGTCTTTTGGCGGCCCGAGCGGTGCAAGTGTCATGGATGGACTGATAGGTGGAGGGGGACCCTCTGGCGCGCAGCCCACCAACATATCAGTGCTCTTTAGCACTTCCCAATAAGGAAAACATTGCTTTGCTGGATACATGGATGTCCTCTGTTGGACGTCCAAGCAGGGACATCCAAGGGACGTCCAATGGTGGACGTCCAAGCAGGGACATCCAAGGGACGTCCACTG
>JTEE01000027.1:3092-13513 GCA_002896455.3 Chlorella sp. ArM0029B
GGGGTATGTTGCGGGGGGCCATGCGGAGTCAATCAACCAATTGATCAAGTGCCAGCTGTCACGTCGGCTGGGGTGCCGACGGGATGCAGTGCACGCTGCGCTGGCGTCACGTCACACCGGCCGCCGTGCGGCCGGGCTGGCCACCGACGCTCGCGCAGCCGTCCAGTAGCACCGGCGCTGGCTCCCCGCAGCACCGCTTGAGGCAGCCAAGGGCTGCGTACCGGCTTCCCACCGGCTTCCCACCGGCTTCCCACCGGCTTCCCGCCGGCTTCTCACCGGCGTATGCATCCAGGGGACCCAGGGCACGCTTCTCAAAGGGGTAGGCCTGGTCGAAAGCCTGCTCCTGCCCAGCCCCCTCGGCGCCCGCAGCGACAGCCTGCAACTCCACCACCCGCTTGCGCCCCATGACGCCCACCGCAGTCACCGTCTTGTCGGAGCCTGGGTAGATCATGCCCGGGCCGGTGGTACGGGTGAAGAGAGCTTCCCAAACGGGCACCTGCAACCATGGCAGTTGGGCGGGCGGGCAGGCGAAATGGGGGGTGGGGGTCGGAGCACCAGTGAGCAGCGAGAGGACGAAGGGACACCGTGTGCAGCAGCAGCAGGGGGAAAGCAGCAAGGGGCAGGGCAGGGGTCAGCAGGTGCAACACCCCGCCCTTGGTGGGGAGTGCACGCTGGGTGCGCTGCGCTCCGTGCTGTGCTGTGGTGCCGAGCGGCTCAGCACAGCTTGCCGGATACATCACCCCTGTCCACCCTGCCTGCTGGCCCCTGTAACAGCAGTTGCAGCTCCCTGCACACCAGCTCACCTGCCCAAACAGCACCAGCCCGAGTTTAAGTCACTGAGAACACGTGGCTGCGACTGCCATTCTCTACCAGTCTGCTGCGGTGCGGTGCCCAGCGCCCTCAGCAGAGCGTGTCAAGCACAAGCAGCGCGCCCCGAAGAAGAAGAAGATGGCAACCCGAAGGCGCGGGTTTGAGGGAGCCACCGGTACATCAAGCCAAAGGCACCACTTAGCATTACTTTTTCTTTGCCACAAACTACATTCTGACACAATCACACCCCACCCTCTCCCATGAGACCGCTGCTGGCTCCCCGCTGGACGTGAAACGTAAATGATTGACTAGCCACCATAACAGCCCGCCCACCTGTCCTGACATCGCCAGCCTGAGGGTTGCAACGTAGTGATGCACCTGGTGCCACAGAGGGTTGTAGGTGCCTCGAGGGACAGCCTGCGGGCGGGCGGGCGGGCGGGCGGGCGGCAAGCGGTGCGGGAGCAGGGACAGTGGTTTGGTGCTTTCACAGGTGGCTCAAGTCCTGTCTCCTGAGACGATTGCTTGGCTCTTTGTGGACACTAAATGTAGCAAACAAACATCAACGGGGGCCAACCGCCCCAGGTGCCCGCTGCTCTCCCCTGCTCCCGCCTGCCCGCCTGTTGCGCTTTTGTGTGCCTCTCACACCCAGCCCAGCCTGTCAGCTCCTCCCTCTTGTCATGGAACGGCATCCTCGCTGGCACTTTGAAGTGCTTCTGAGCCACTCTCGAGACCTTGCCTCTCCTCGATCCCCAGCATCGAAAGTAGCCAGCTTCATCCCGAGCCGCCCCACCAACCATCACCCACTTACACCCACCCCCGGCGTCGCGCCATTCCCCTGCCAGCACATGCGCCCCCCACCAACGTCCCCCACCCCACCTGTGAGCTCAGTCCGTACAGGCACTTGCGGTCGGGTTTTAGGGTTTTATGTTTTACGGTAAAACCCTTAAGCTTAAACCCTAAACCCTAAAGCCCACCTGTGAGTTCAGGCCGTACAGGCACTTGCGGTCGTCCCGCTCGGCTTGGAAGCTCCCAAACATGCGGTCCCAAATGATCAGGATGCCCCCATGGTTCCTGCACCCAGCCAGGGGGCAGAGGAGGAGGTGATTGGTAATTGCTTGTACGAACAAGCAGGGGAGTACGGGATGATGGAATGACGTGGCTGCTTGCTGTGGCAGTGTGGCAGTGTTGCAGATGGGTGGGGTGGGGNGAGACAGGCTGGGACGGGGCGGCGGTGGGGAGTGTAGAGGACGTTTTATCATGCGGCGTTGTTTGGGAAGCATCAAGCGAGGCACAGATAGGGGCTCAACAAGGAAGTGAACAAAGTGCGCCACTGGGGATTGTGGGTGTGACAACAGGAAGGGGGAGCACAGCATGCGCAGCGTGCGGCGTGCACGTCCACGCGCCGTATGAGAACGGCGCCGTAAGGGAGGGCAGGTGCATCCACACACTTGCATGTGGTGATGCCTGCCCGAGCATAAGGGGTTGCGAAGGAGGGGGCATTGGCCGGCATGTGATATGGTGCGTACAGCGTACCCAGTTGAGCATGCCGCAACCAGCTGGGGGGCGCACGCCCGCAGGTGGGAGGCGCTCGAGGCATGCCGTCGTGGTGGCACAGCGGCGGCGCAGCATGTCGCCCACTGATTAGCGAGTCAGTGGCGTGGCAGCCAGCATGTCTGGTGTTTCCAGAGGGGCTGCAGCAAGGGGCATGGTACCAGTGCTGCCCAGGGTCAGGCGTGCTGCAGATGTGCAGGAAACGCGATCCGGGCGAATGCCGCCGCCGTGACTCGACTAATGCTGCCCTGCACTATGGCCCCACCCCGGGCTGCCGCAGCTTTATGGCTGCATGACTCCTGGCTAGTGATTGCATGAATCAACGGGATCAACAGCTGTACGAACACCAGCGTGGTCAGGCTGCTTAGCAMATATCTGTTCCCAACAGCACGCGCTCACTTGTGAAGCAGGTACCCGCCAGTGGGAGTGGGTGCACGCTCAGCAGGGGTGCATCGTTGAGCACGAAGACTTGGCCTGCATCATTCAGCCCAGTGTGACGGTCTGGGCTTTAGCTAGTGATCAGGACCTATGGCTGCCGCACATGCGGTGGCGGTCTGCGCCCTGGCGGCATGAAGGCGCAGGCGGCGCCTAGCAGGCCAAAAGCAACCACACAAAGGGACCGCCCGGGCGCCCTTTCAGGCGCCGATCCGCGTTCCGGGCCAAAACCCGCCGGATATTTACCTGGAGGCGCCCGATGCAGTCCGGAAACCCGAGCAACCGCTCGAGCGCGGCTGGTGGTTGGGCGGRAACCCTTGCGCAGAGCGCGGCGGGAGTGTTGCCGCCGCTTTATTTATTGTCACATAGGTACGGCGTGGCGGTATCAGGCCGCTTTCGCCCAGGCCGTGCCGGGCGGGAATGGGCAAGAGCTGGCACCATGGCGGTTCAGGCCGTGAGCGCGGTTACGACGTGCCCGGAGCGAGTTATGGAGCGAGAGCGACAGCCGCTGCAAGCCCCTCTCTGGCAGTCGCGGCGGCTGCCAGCTGGCGCGCCGCGCGCGGCATGGCGCCAGGGCGCTTGGCCGCCAGGCCGTGCTAGGGCGTCCGCCTGCGGTGGATCGGGGCCGCCTATTGGCCTCAGCACTTCAAACATGTTTTCCGCTTCACGTGTCTTGAGGCTCCTGGTGATTTTAGACCTTGTGCCCATGCATGCCCGGTGGGCGGTAACTGCGGTGCGGCGGTGTGGTGCGGAGCGGCGCGTTTGTACGCAGCATGCTTGACAAACGCAGGGAGTGTACTGATGCCTGCAGAAGTGCCACAAGTATTTATGTAAGCCACAAGTATTTATGTAAGCCACAAGTATTTATGTAAGCCATTTTCTGCTCTTTAAATCGCCTAAACTCACTAGCAAACACCGTGCTGTGCAAAAGGGCAGGCGGGCCCCTGAGATCAGGTTCAGATGTGGTTCAGGGGTGGTTCAGGGGACCCCTGATCTGACCCCTGATCTATATCTGACGGGATCAGGGGGACATCAGAGGCGGTTCAAGGGCGATCAGGGGTGACCAGGGGTGATCAGGGGTTGTTCAGGGGTGACTCAGTCCCCATAGTGGCGTGCATTCTAGTTCCGCGTTCATCTTTTGTTGCACCCCAGTGACGTGTTAGTTTGCAATTTCATTATCATGATTCATTTTCACGCTTGTTTTATTGTGAGACATGAATTCAGCGACCACCCTGCTGGTTCAGAAGTTGGTGTGAACGCAAACGATAGATCGGCACTCGGGGGCGGTTGGGAGAAGGCGCGAATGTGCTTGGCGGGTGCCCATTTGGCGTTGCTCGGTTGCTATGAACTGAAGGGCACAGTGTTACTGAAGGGTGCAGTGTTTTGAAATTTCCAGAGGACAACTGAAGTCGAAGTGCCGTGTTGGTGCTCTTCAGAGGGGTGCCGCACTTGTCGATGCAAAGGAGTGGCCGGCTCGAGCTCGGCCACCGCAGTCTACTGAGAAATGACCAATCGGCTCCCTCCAACTTGACGAACTTGCCCCTAACCTGAGCGCCTTGTCGTGCGCGTAAGAACTTGATGCACACTTGGTATGCGATTTCGCGCATTGCGACTTCCTTGAAGGCGGGCAGAGCAGGAGTTTTGAGGAAAGGAAGCTGGGTGGACACTTTGCAGCATGCCCCGCATTTGGCGCCGGCATATCTCGACTCCGCATATGTCGATATTTCATCTTCCCGGGGTTCGCTGTTAAATCGCTCTTTGAAGGGCGAAGGTCGAGAAGCGGGTGAGTTCGATGGCCCGGGGCGATGCGTTCTGGTGCCCAACCCACCGCTGCTGTCGGCACTCAGCGGTGCCTGTTCTCTGTTTGTGTGCTCTCTGAATGCACGTTCCAGTCGCGCCTCGCTCAAAACGCCACGCCCGAAAGTCATCAAGGCAGCTGGCAGCTGGGAAGGCAGAGAGTCACCGCAGGCGCCGGCGCCGCCGCCGCTGGACGGCACCCCAGAAGGCTACTTTGTAGCACCGACCCCTGCCCCTGTAACCCTGCCCCCACTTCGGCACCACGCTGCTGCAGGCCCTGAGTTTGCATCAACCAACCAAGAGGCGCCATGTCCCTGACTTCTGTCGTTGCCTGGCCCGGGTGGGAGGCCTGGCTGCACCCGGAGCGCCTGCCGCTGCCGCCCGGAGAGGAAAGAGTGACCGACCCTGCGGACTTGGTCGATTTCCGCCTCATCCTCACCCTGGTGCGTTGCGCCCTCGCTCTTCAGCAATGTCGCCGCACCCTGCTGTTTCTAATGGGCCCGCTAGCCCCACCAATGTCTCCTGCCGGGGCGGCAGCCGGACTGGGCTGGCTTTGAAAGCAGGGCACAGGAGTTACGTGGAGCGGGAGGCGGGGGTCAGCAGGCACTAGCGCACTAGGCCAGGCTGCCACCACTCGGGGAGTGCAAGCACTGCGTGCGGCCCCAGTCCCGCCCTTGGTCCGCCGCACGTGCCAGCCTCCGCCCCTGCACTCAATCTTGCACCGTCTGTGCCTGGAACATAATAGCGCAATCCTGCACTCCACTCTCTCACTGCCAGGCCCGTCATGCCGGCCGCCCAACACCGGCTCTTCACCCTTCGCGCTTTACCCACCCACGCCGTCCACACACTTGCAGCCCAACCCAGCAAGAACCACTTCAATTGAAATGACACGGCTTGCTTTCAACCTTTTGGCAAGTGCAGATAGCGGCAGAGGCCGTGATCCTGACTGTCCAAGGCAAGAAGAACAGCTTCAACCTGCGCCAGAGCGTCAACAACTTTGCCTGCCAGCTGCTGACGGTGGTCACCATTTGTGAGCAACAGGCAGGGATGGGGCGTGCGCGGGTGCGGTGCAGTGGGGGTACCCCCACCGGTACAGAGGGATCGGGAGTCATGTGATAACACTGGGATGAACGGTGGGCGATTGGATTGGTGAGCAGGTGCCAGAGTGGGCCAAAACTTGAATGTGAGCCCTGGGGCCGCAGCGTGTGGGCTTGGCCGGCTGGGGAGGTGGGCAGGCACCCGGTGCAAGCGCTGTGCGACCTCCCTCTGGCCCCGCCCCGCACAGCCGCCAGCCAGGCGCCCGAGGGAGGCCTGCACCCGCTGCCGCTGCATCCTGGGGCGGGCAGGTCGCCGCACCGGGCTCAAGTGCTGCCTGCCACTCACGCCCGCCCCCCCTGCTTCTGGGCAGCAACATGCGTCTCAGACCTCCCTCCTGACCCCTCCGCCCCCCTGCAGGCACAATTGGAAAGGTGGGGAGGGGGCAGACGGCACTGCTGCTGGCACCACCGTGTTGGTGTGTTTGCCAAATCCCTAGTGGGGATCAAGGGTATGAGGCCAGCCGTTACGGTTTGTCGGTTTGGTGCCCCGTGGTTTGCCCCCAGCTGGGGGTGCCCACCCAGCACAGGGGGGCATGCCTGGTTACAGTGCAGTGCAGTGCAGTGCAGTGCAGTGCAGGGCAGGGCAGGACAGGACAGGACAGGCAGGCAGGGCTCAGCTTCCACGCCCACCCTTGCTCGCTTTGCACCGCACCTCGCTCTTTGCGCCCCAAGCCTGATGCTGCGGGGCTTTCCAAGGCCCGGCCAGCTGGCCACACCGGCAGCCCACTCTGCAGCGGCCACCCTTCCCATGGGTGGCCAAACAGTGCACCCTGAGAGTAGGCACGGACCCCCTATCCCGCCCCAGCATTCGATTGGGGAGGTTGGCCGGGGCCCCATCCCCGCCATCCCTGCCCCACATTCTCAATATACCTGCTTGTGGGCCGTATCCTCCATTCCCAGTGGCCAACCTCCATGCACATCCCCTCTTGCTGATGCCACCCCTCAATTGCACCTGCCCCCGTTCTGCCGCCCACCACTGCTGGTTCCAGAAGCTCCCCGGCAGCCGCCGCATGCGGTGCCCGCCCAAATGGCTGCCTCCCACAAGCCAGCTGCCCCCATGGCCCACCCGCTGGGCCTTGCTGACTGCCACCTGTCCTGCCCCCTGGTCCCACCGCTGCATCAAATGGTTTCCGCATTGCCCCACGTGCTCCCCTGCCACGCCCTCTGGGCCGCGGCGGCTGCACACACACACAGACCCAACAGTAGCCATACAGTCGTGTGCATCGGCAACCCGCCCGCCTGGTCGCACCGGCGCATCTCACCTGCCCCCCTTCCCTCCCCTCCCTGTGGCCCGCTGCAGCTGTTTCACCTGGTGCCCTATACCTGGGTGCAAGCACACCTGCGCCTGGTCACCTGGGCGCCGCAGCACGCCTTCTGGATGCACCTGTGCACCTTCCTGGCTTGCGACTTCTCTTTGTACTGGTGAGGTGATGGGGAAGGTATACAAAGGTGTGCGAGAAACCAAAGTGTGTGCTAGAGTGTGTGCAATAGACAGAGTGTGCTGGAGAGTGTGAAGGCCAACCCGATGAACGACTGGTGAGGGGTGAGGGGCGAGGGGTGAGGGGTGATCCTGTAACGGAGAAAGCGCGCTTTGGCGTGGGGGGGCAGCGCGGCCATGGGTAGCAAGCAGACCTTGCTTCTGAAGCTGTTCTCAGCACCAGCGTTGCCTACTTGTAAACATGCATCGTGCTTGTGATGCGCATGAGATGCGCAGCTCAAGCAGAGCTGCAACGCACCTAGGCTGCCGCACGGACGCCTGCCGCCCTCCTGCCGGCTCCCCTCCCCGCACCCCACTGCCTGCCCTGTGCCCGTGCTCACAGCCATACCCCTCGCGGGCCCTCCAAGGAGCATGCGCACCCCCCTTGCTACGAGCTGTGGGTTTTGCTCGAACGACATGTCATTACCCACCCCCACACACACCTTTCACGCCCCACACTATGCGACGCCCGTTTGCACACACAAACCATGCTCACAAGCACCTGCAGCCGCCCAAGCCGGCTGAAGCACAGCCTCTGTTGTTACATGCCTTGTATGTGCGCACGTGGGCAGCTAAAACACGTGTGCCCTTGTTGCTCGCACTCGCATTTCCACACGTGCAGGAGCCACCGGGCCATGCACGAAAACAACGTGCTATGGGGCGCCCACAGCGTGCACCACTCCAGCCCGGACTACAATATGAGCACAACCGTGCGCGCCTCCATGGTTGAATGGTCGGTGAGTGCCGAGCCGTGCTGCGCTGCCTTTTCGCATTGCTCCCTTCCAGCGCTGCCAGGCTGCTGTTTCGTTGTGTTTTGGCGTGCATCTCCCTGGCCTGGGCAAGGCTTCTCCTCCCTGCTTGCAATCCTGGCGGTCCCCCACTGTGCAGGGGTCTGTGTCGCACTTGTTTGCGGAAATCAGACTGTAAATCCCCAAAAGCAAAGCAAAAGCAAGGGTGGGAAGGTGAGGAGGATGCAGAGGCAGCGAGACCGCCCCGCTGGTGGCGGCTGACTGCAGGCCACCCCAATGCTCTTGTGAGGCCCGCTCCCAATAGGGTCCCTGCTTTGTTGACACTCGCAATCACATGTTTACACGACACCCTTTTTGCTTGACATCAAAGCCCGTACAGTTTGTTTGAAGGAAGGAAGGAAGCAGCCATGTCTCCACCCGAATCCCCCCCCTCCCCAGAAGGGAAGCTTCCCCCATCCCCTGCTTTGCTTTTCGGGCTTACAGCCTGCCCCCCTCCCCGTGCCCRCTCCCCTCCCTCCCGCAGATCTGCCCCCTCTTCTACCTCTGGATGGCCCCCTTCATCCCGACCGGAGTCTACAACTTGCACGCGAACATCGCCCTCGTCTACCAATCACTGACCCACACCGCCCTGGGAGGCAAGCTGTGGTGGCCCATCGAGGCGGTCTTCATCACGCCATCACACCACCGCGTGCACCACGCACGCAACTACGGGCGCAAGTGAGCTGTCGCGCTGCGCCGCGCTGCGACGTGCTGTGCTGTGCTCTTACGACCTGTGCTGCGCTGCTTCGTGCTGTGCTGCGCCGTGCTGTGCTCTCACGTGCTGTTCTACGCTGCGCTGCGCCGTGCTGCGCTGCACTGCTATATGGGACAGCAGGGTCAGTCACCCTGATCCTGCCTCGCCTCCTGTACCCCCTCTGGCTGGCTGCAGGAACCATGGGGGCGTTCTGATCATTTGGGACCGCATGTTTGGGACCTTCCAGGAGGAGCGGGACGACCGCAAGCCCGTGTACGGACTAAACTCACAGGTGGGGTGGGGGTTTATACACACTACAAGGGTGGCGGTGCGACACAGTGGCACCAGTGGGTTCAACACGCATGCCCAGCTCCGCCTGAAATCACACAGTGGGGTAAAGTTTCCTTTTGTAAGTCAGCAATGTGTTGTCTTCATAGCACAACCAGCTGGCCTGCCCCCCCTAGATCGACTGCCGACGGCGCTCCGACACGGGAGGGAGTGTTGTGTTGTAGGGTGAGGTGGGGCCTGGCGGGTGGGGTGCTTGCAAAGGGGTGGCACTTCTGTCCCACAGGGAGGCTGCCTGGGTGATCAGGCCCCTGAATCAATCAATCAATTACTTATGAAGTCCAGAGGGGAGCCAGCAAGTGCTCACGGCACCTGAAGGAGTGGTAGTTTACAGGCTGAATTGGGTCGAGTTAGGCAGGCTGAGTGGTTTGGGCATCAAAACACAGCGCGGGCGGGCCGGTGGAGCACTGTTGCGTGTGTGAGAATGCGGGGAGATCAACAGGCACCCAAGGGGGGGTTGGGGCCCCTCATGACCTCAGGTCATGAAGTCATGGATTGCCCCCCTACGATTGGCTGACCCCCTGACCACTCCTGCACCCCCCGCTCTCGTGCTCGCAGCCCGTGCCTGTGGGCACCTACAACCCTCTGTGGCACAACTTCCATCACTTCTTCGCAACTGCCAGGCTGGCAATGTCGGGACAGGTGGGTGGCCCGCCTGCCACGAGCAAGACCTGTCCGACACGCTTGGGAGCACAACACAGCAGCCACCCACGCAGCCACACAGCAGCCCACGCAGTGCACGCTGCGCCGTGCCATGCCGGCAACAACAGCATGCCGTGCACCAGACGACTTGCCCCCCACTAATGCTGCAACCAAACGCTGCACACCCGCACTGGCCGCCCCACCGCACCTGCTGAACCCCGCCCTTGATTCAAGCCTTCAAAGATTCGATCCTGCCCAACCAGCCCACAGATACTGCCCATGCTGCCTGCCCATCCAGCTTCTGCTGCTCATTGGACGTCGCCCTCTCACCTGCCAAGGTTGCAGGTGTCAGTGAGCAAGGCCCTCTTCACCCGCACCACGGGGCCGGGCATGATCTACGCAGGCTCCGACAAGGCAGTGACTGCGGCGGGGCGCAAGCGGGTGGTGGAAGTGCAGGCGGTCGCAGCGGGTGCAGGCGCGGGCGCAGCGGGCACCCAGGGAGCTGGGCAGGAGCAGGCTTTCGACCCGGCCTACCCCTTTGAGAAGCGTGCCCTGGGTCCCCTGGATGCATACGCCGGTGAGAAGCCGGCGGGAAGCCGTTGGGAAGCCGGTGGGAAGCCGTTGGGAAGCCGGTGGGAAGCGTGCCCTGGGTCCCCTGCATGCATATGCCGATGAGAAGCCGGCGGGAAGCCGGCGGGAAGCCGGCGGGAAGCCGGTGGGAAACGTGCCCTGGGTCCCCTGGATGCATACGCCGGTGAGACGCAGGGCCGACCGCCCGGTTGGGT
>JTEE01000027.1:26597-46662 GCA_002896455.3 Chlorella sp. ArM0029B
AGATGGGTGCCACCTTCTGGGCAGCTTCCCCCTACCAGCTGGCGCTGGCTGGCACCGCTCTGTCAGCGGCCTCCTTTGTGCTGGTGGCTGCCCAGATGCCGGCTGCTGCACGCAGGGCTGCGGCGGGTGCCGGCGGGGCTGCCAAGAAGGACGCCTGAACTGTGGAAACATGCAGACGAAACGCACATGCTTGACCTGTCGCTTCTCGCCCCCGCCCGTCCCCCCCCTCAACCCCCAAAAACATGTGCACCTCTTTATGACCACAAGCCGCCTTACAAATCCTCCTGCCCGTAAGCGCATTCAATTGCACAGCCTGGCAAGCCTGGCTGGCTGTGTGGACCATCATAGAGGATATGCAAGAGTGTGAGATGGCGCACCAGTGGTGGCCAAGCCGGGCAAACAGCATGTACGCTCCGCCCCTCGATGCGCGTTATGCGAGCGTTCTAGTACACGTCTCAAGTTCGAACCAGGCCACTCTAAACAGAGACGGTGTCCATTTAGCTTGCATGATGGCCTGTCAAGCAAGGTGCGTTGCTACGTATAAGAGAACGCAATCCTCGGTGCGACTGTTCTGAGTTTGGAGGCGCCGTGCTGAGAATAGATGTGCCCATTCGTCTCCCGGCACTTCCTTCCTGGGGGTGTCCATCTCACAGTCTAGCGCAGTCATAACAGCGTGTCACTTTCCCCGAGAGAAAAGAATTCTGAGCGTGAATAACTTGCTGTAAAAAAGATGTAAAGCACTCAAAAGCAAAGCTTGCTTGATTCTGGTTGTGAACACGAACAATCGCTGGGATGCCCCAGGCCATGAAACCAATGAATGCAGGTGCCTAAACAATCTGATGAGGACTCAGCGTGTAATATACAGCCGGGGAGGCTGGTCCGAGTGGTCTAGCTGCTGGTGGAGGGATGTCCGTTCCGTGGCCAATATCTTGCTGCGGCTCCTAAAAGTGGGCACGGATGTCAAACAGGCGACGCAGCTCACTTTTGACATCCATTTTCGGCTTACCCCAGCCCCTAACACTTCCCATTCCCAAAGAAGGGAGGCAGTTCACGTCATTGCAGCGCCCGCCGCTAAGATCAAAGGGCAGGGCGAGGCAGGTGGAGAGCTTGATTGTGGTGGTCAGGAGGCGAGTATGTGTTCAGGTGATGGGATAGCGGGAGAGGGTGTGGGCCAAGGGCCGGGGCGAGAAGCGACAGGTCAAGCATATGCGTTTTGCCTGCAGCTCGCCACTATTCAGGCGTCCTTCTTGGCAGCCCCGCCGGCACCCGCCGCAGCCCTGCGTGCAGCAGCCGGNACCCACCCCACCACTCGCACCCCCACCAGTGCCCGCCATCCGCTCCGCTGCCAGCCCCGCACAGAGCACCTTCCGCCCCAGTTCAGCCCTGCCCAGCCCCCACACATGGCCCCCGCAGCTCACTTGCGCCCATAGTTGCGTGAGTGGTGCACGCGGTGGTGTGAGGGGGTGACCCACACCGTTCCGATGGGCCACCACAGCTTGTCGATGAGGGCTGTGTGGGTGAGGGTCTGGTAGAGGAGGGACAGGCCTGCGTGCGCGTGGTAGACGCTGGGAGGGATCACCAGAGACATCCAGAGGAAGAAGAAGGGGCCGAGCTGCGAGAGGGAGGGGAGGGGGCACGGTGAGGGAGGGGAGGGGTCACTGACGGGGACCACTTCTTTAAAAGATGTGGTGCGGGCAAGTAGATGGAGGAGGAGCATGGGAAGGTAAACTGGGATTTGGAGGGCTGATTGAGGCATGCCGCTCCAACCACCTCACCCTTCCCGTCTGTCAACGACAGCGACACGGGCCGTGCCCTGCCTCCCTGCCAGCGCCTCTGCCCGCCTTTGCAAGTCCCTCCTCACAACAGACACAGCCCAGAAGCAGCCCCAACCCGACATTCGCAGCATATGCGGCACTGCAACCAACCCCCAAACCAGGGATACTCTCGATTCACATGGCTAGCTTTCATGTACATGTAATTCATGAATACAGCGCTCACCGAGTATTCCACAAGAGAGGCACGCGTGGCGGTGCTCAGGTTGTAGTCCGGGCTGGAGTGGTGCACGTTGTGGGCCCCCCAAAACAGGTTGGTCTCGTGCATCGACCGGTGCATCCTGCATGCGAGTCAAGCGAATTGGGGCATCGCAGCAGTCGTGGTGAGGCAGACCAAGGGGGGACATTCCCGCTTGTGCGCAGGCCCGCTCGTGTGCAGGCAGCGGGGTGTGCATGTTGCGCGTGCTGTGCATGCTCAGCAGGGCACCTGCGGCCGCCGCCCCATGTTTGTAGCTCACGAGACATGCCCCCTGCATGCTTCCCCGTGTTCATCCACCAGCCCCACTCCCGCCTCCCCTCTCCTGCAGACCACCCCGCACTCCCCACTCCCTCCTCCCCTCTCCCGCACACCACAAGTGCCTTACCAGTAGAAGGTGAGGTCATGCGCCAGGAAGGTGAAGAGGTGCAGCCAGAGGGCATGCTCAGGCGCCCAGGTGACCAGGCGCAGGTGTGCGTGCACCCAGGTGTACGGCACCATGTGCAGCAGCTGCAAGCGCCCGGAGGGCAGGCAGGGTGGGAGGGCAGGGCAGGTGAGCAGGTGGGCAGGTGAGATGCAGCAGCAGCGGCACGCTGGTGCTGCATAAAGGCACCGTGATCGAAGGTTGGCTGTATGGTGAGGGTGCCGTACTCATCAGCTGCATAGTGCGGCATTCCCTGGGAGTTCGAGTGCATGCATGCATGGGGTGAGGGCTAATGAGGGCATCGTACTGCGTGGGTAGGGCGCCGAGCGCAGCAGCTGCGGCCCGGAAGCCAGTGGAGGGCTGGGCAGGAGAGCATTGCTTGGGAAGGGTGGATGCTGCGGCAGTCGGACAGGGATGCCCTGTGGGCGGCGGGGGGGTGAGGGCCTGAGGGGTGCAGTCCAGCGCACAGCATGGCAAGGAAAGTGTGCGGGGCACTGGGAGTGAGGGGCCGCCCTCGGAAGCCGAGCCATGCTGCGCCATGCTGCGCCATGCTGAGACGTGCCCTGCCCAGCATTCGGCACCAGGCCTGCCGTTGTGTGCGCACCACAGCTGGGCCCAGGGCACGAGGCACCAAATGACCGCCGCCCCCTCCCCTCCGGCCCTGCCGCCCTCCACCCATCCCTGTACAGAGCACTGCGCTCGCATGCAGCAGCAGCGGCAGCAGCACCGCCTGCCCTGGGCCCACCTTGGTGACCGTGCCTGCAGGGCACAGGGCGTCAAGAAGGCGGCCGGTTGGTGACACGCTGCCGACAACAGGTGCAAGAGGCCGGCAGCACGCAAGCACGGCGCCGCGAAGTGGGCAGCTAACAATGCAACAGCGGTGGCTGCAAGGAACCCACAGGCACAGCCCGGCCGGCTGCTGTGCCGGGCCAGCGTGCTTGCGCACGGCGCTTGCACCGAGTGCCTGCTGGCCTCCCCAGCTGGACGCTCCGCATGCTGTGGTCAAGGCCTCACAAAAAAACGCCGACACACTCAAACCCCACCCTGTCCTATGAGACCGTTACTGCCTCCCCGCTGGCCTTGAAATGTAATTGGTTGATTGAATCAGTTGTGCTCCCCACATGGGCTCACACACGTGTTATCCACCCCATCCCACCAGCCCAGCCCAGCCCAGCCCTGTCCACCCCAGCCCTGCTTGTTGCTCACAGATGGTGAGCACCGTCAGCAGCTGGCAGGCAAAGTTGTTGACGCTCTGGCGCAGGTTGTAGGCACCCTTCTTGCCCTGGGCAGTCAGGATGGCCGCTTCAACAGCAATCTGCACTCGGCAACACAGCAGGTACGCGTCAGTTCCGGGCTGGATTCATACTTGAAGTGGGAGTAGGTGGATGGATGGCATCCAAAGTGGGGGGAGCCAGCAGGGCTCAAGTGCGCTGGCACAGGTGTCGGTAACGATGGGCCTGGTTCAGTAAGGGAGTGGAGTGCAGGAGTGTTAATGATGCAAAGGCAGTGCAGGTGTGGTTGGCACAGGCTCGAGCCTGGGTGCATGACGGCGGCTGGCGCGTGCGGCACACGAACCGGCGGCGGGTGTGCTGTTTGGCACGTGGTCAGGTACAGATGCTGGCCGACCTGCCTCCCTATCCCCATCACCCTATCACCCTGCTCTCTCGTAGCTAGCCAACCGATGCAGTCCCCCGGCACGGCACCTTGGTGGGACTAGCGGGCGCATCGGAAACCGCAGGGGGCACTGAGCCTGCTGAAAAGGGCGCAACGGGCGCAACTCACCAGCGTGAGGATGAAGGGGAAGTTGAGAAAGGTGGCCGGGTCGGGCATTCTTTCCTCTCCAGGCGGCAGCGGCAGGCGCTCCGGGTGCAGCCAGGCCTCCCACCCGGGCCAGGCAGCAAAAGAAGACAGGGACATGGCGCCTCGTGTTTGCTTGATGCTGGTTCAGGGGCTGCAGGGGAGGTGTGGGGTGGCGGCGTGCGGCCAGGGTTGGGAGGGGGCGGCACAGACCAGTGTGCTGGTGCCGTCAGGAGGCGGCGGCGGCGGCGGCGGTGGCTCTCTGCCTTCCAAGGGTGGGCCGCTTGTAATTTGAAGTAGGGTGGCGTCGCCAGTTGCGCGTGGCGCGATTGGCAACATGCAGATCATGTAGAGCACACCACCCAGAGAACAGGCATTGCTTCGTGCCCGGCAGCAGCAGTGGGTTTGGACCAGAGTGCGTTGCCCAGGGCCAGTGAACTCACCCCGTATCTCGTGGGTGGCCCTCGGAAGGCCGATTAAGAAGTGTTATGAACAATCGCCAGGTGCGGAGTCGAGATATGCCGGCGTCAACAAATGCGGGGCCATGCTGCAAAGTGTCCACTCAGCTTCTTTTCCTCCAAGTATCTGCCCTGTCTGCCTTCAAGCAAGCCAGAATGCGCGAAATTACGGGACGTGTTTGCATCAAACACTGAAGCGCAAGCCAAAGCGCTAATTTTCGGTAAGCGGCCCGACTGGGCAACAGGTGTGGAGTGGAACAGAGGCTGAAGGGGAGCTGAATGGTCACTTCCCGAGTTACGTCAATTTCTCCCAGCACTTGCCAGTCTTATATAAATTCTTCGGGTCTTCAGGCTCGCATTGACTAAAGTAAGCCATTAGCTTGCTCAAGCCGCTGTGCAAGCTTACGGCAACGTCATGCAACACCAACCAGCGCTGCCTGGCGCTTGGCATGCGCACAACGCCTTCTCATCGACCAGTGGGGCAACCCTCTCTAGTACCAACCGATAGCTCAACGTCTGTTCATCATCTTTGCATATATATTAAAATTACTTAAAATAAAATCAAGGATGCCAGTATACATGTGAGTGCTGTGTGTGCTCACCGAAGCGAGTGTGGCATGCCCGCCCGCCTCAGCGCCGCCGGGCCCCGGCAGCCTGTCGTTGCGCCTGAGCAAGCTGCTGGCCAGCCACCGTGTCTTGTTGCTGGGATGTGCCTGCGCCGGCATCGGCTGCCTGCTGCCGTGTGCCAGCCGCCGCGCCTGCAGCCACTGCATGCTGCACTGTGCCAGCCGCCGCGTCTGTGGCTGCCGCCTGCTGCATCGTCCCCGTCGCCGCCGCCTGCTGAACGGCGCCAGCAGCGCCTGCACCTGCCGTGATCGCAGCCGCTGCCTGCTGTGCGATGCCAGTCCCAGCCTTCTGCCCAGCTGTAGCCACACCAGCTGTCTGCTGCTGCTGCTGCGTGGCACCTGCCACTTCCTGCTGCTGTGCCGCAGCGGCGCTGCCAGCCGCTGTTGTGCCAGCAGCACCGGCAACCTGCTGCGCCGTCACTGTCCCCTGCTGCACTGCACCCGCATTTCCTTGCACCACACCTTCAACTGCGCCAGCCGCTGCCTGAGCTGCCCCACCAGCAGCAACCTGCTCAGTGCCTGCAGCGGCCGCAGCAGCAGCATCCTGCTGTGCCATCACATCCACGGCACCTGCGGCAGTCTGCTGAGCTGCCCCGGCTGCCTGGCCAGAGGCAGAAGCAGCCTGTGTGCCAGCAGCCTGCGTGTGAGAAGCGGCGGTGCCATTTTCGGCTGCAGCGGCACCCCCTGTGCCAACAGCTGTAGCGTCTGCATCCACAGCTGCAGAAGCGGTATTAGCTGATCCAGCTGCAGCAGTGCCGCTAGCAGCGCCACCGGCGCCAACTGCATCTGCTGCCACGCCACCAGTTGTGACGGCGCCAGCAGCAGCGCTCCCAGTGCCCACACCGGTTGTTGCACCCCCAGCGCCGGCTGTCTCCGCCTGCTGTGCGCCGCCTTGGGTGGCCGCACCAGTGGCAGCCCCTGCAGTGGCCCCAGCTGCGCCAGCCGTGTCATGCTGCACCCCCTGCTGTGCTCCTGCTGCCGCCGCCGCTGCTGCCTTTTGGGCAGCCGCAGCCTGCTTTGTGGAAATCACATCGCCTGCAATCACATGGTCGGTATGTGCTGCTACTGCCCCGGCCACGACTGCCTGGCCCTTGCCGATAGCGGTGCCGGCAGTGTGCTTGGCCTTGGCCTCCTTCTTAGGCGGGGCCACCGGCTTGGGGAACTCCACAGCGCCGGGCTTGCAGCGGAACCTATAAAGCACCAGCACGGGAGCAGGAGCAAGGGGCCAGGTGGGCACTCGGTGACGCAGCATGGGCACGGCATGGGCAGGAGACATATACTTTGCACTGCCGGACTTGTCCCTGAAGACACGTCTCGCAACAGTTGCACCCGTGCACCATTCTGACTGCGATGCCTGCTTGCCACCCACATCCAACCTGAAACATGCGCCCTCCTGCTGCTCCCTTTCCACCGGTGCCCCACCTCAAGCCGCAATACCTTTCCCCATCCCCGAGACCGGCGCTTTCCAGACCGCCGCGGCCCTGGATGTGTGCTGGTCACAGCGTCTTCAGACAATGTGGCCTCTGGTCCCCTCCCCACCCCTTGCACCGTCTCTACACTTGTGACACCCTCCTGTCCCTGCCCACCTGAACACGCGCCCCTCGTGCTGCCCGCTGGTCACAAAGTGCTCCCACATCGTCTCGGGGCCCCACACCGGCAGGTCGGGGTTCTTGGAGCGGTAGAAGGGGAAGTCGAAGCAGGCGCTGCACACAATAGACACGTGTTTGGGGAAGGGGGGTATGGCGTTGCAGGGACTAAAGTCAAACAAGTGATGTGCTGAGACCCACGCCGAACCTCATATACGAACCCTACATGATTCGGTACCTCCACACAGCCGCAATGCCTGGCCACTCACGGCCTCCAACTTGACACCCCCTGGGCAGCGCCCCACACCTGCCACGTGCGCGCATGTTGAGGACCTTCATGTTGCGCAGCTCCGTCTTCTTGGCGTTGTACTCGTTCTCGTGGATGCGGCTCGTCTCCCCCTGCACCGTCCATATGGTGTGTGCATGTGTGTGTGTTGTGGGGCAGCAAGGCAAGGGGAAGCTCTGTCTTCCCGGAGTTACACTCCTGTCGTGGATCCGACTGGTCGCCCCCTGCGATACCATCTGGTGTGTGCATATGTACTCGTGTGTGTGGCACCGGGTCATGGGGCAGCAAGGCAGAAGGCAGGCCGGTTTTTTCACACAATGCTTGGCGCCAGCACAGGGTCCCATGCAATTTGTCCCATCCCACGCGTCCAGCTGGCTCCGGGCACCCTACAAGTGACTGATTGATTGAGGGACACATGCCACCCACCCCCAGCACGCACCTCCTCCTGCATCCACTGCGTGTATTTTTTGGCGCTGGCTGCCGTGGTCCAGTTGGCCTCAAGCAGGAACTCCTTGACCTGTGGTGGGGGCAGGAGAGAGAGGGGGCCGAGGCAGGCAGGCGCTATGGTGTGCCAAGGGGCGGGTGGGGGGTAAGGACAGGGTCTCCCAAGGGCACAGTCAAGACCCGCGTGCTGCCCACGCTGTGCTGCCCACGCGTGCTGCCCACGCTGTGCTGCCCGCGCTGTGCTGCCCGCGCTGTGCTGCCCACGCTGTGCTGCCCACGCTGTGCGTGCATGTGGGCCGCGCAAGCTCCTGACGAGTGACAGGAAGCCGCCCATGTTGGCGACCGCACGCCACAGCATGTGCCGAATGCGGCCCATGACAGCGGCCGTCCCACCTTGACAAACATGACCTCGAAGGGCGAGATGTTCACTCCATCGTACATGAACTCAGCATAGGGGTTGATGCTGCACACAGCGGGGGCAGCATGCGGGGCAGAAGCGTGGGCAGGGGGCTGGGGGAGGGGGTGCGGGACGTGTGGCTGCCTGGGGTTGCAGCGGTGCGGGCTGGGATGGGGTGAGATAGGTTGCAGCGGTGCGTGCAGTGGGCAAATTTTGCGGAGCTCCGCCGCGTTGCCCGCCGGCAAGTGACTGGCTGCCCACATGCTGCCTCAGCAGTCGCCTCCCTCCCCGCCAGCTCACAGCCCTTTTGCCCCGCTTCAGCGTCCAGCACTCACTCAGCCCTCCCCTCCCATGCCCTCTTTGCACCCTCGAACTTGTGTGCCCATCCAGTCAGTCCACCCTCATGCATGGGTCGCAACATCAGCACACCAGTGCTGGCGGGCTGGCCTCTTCGCCCCGTGCTCAGGCTCACCCCGCGTTGCACCCCCAGGTCTCCTTCTCCCGCCAGTCCACCCCCTGGTAGCGCAGCATGAGCGCATCGATGTTGTACCCAGCATTCAGGATGGCCGCGCTGCTGCCGACCTCCGCATGCCTGCGGGGACAGCGGCACAATGGGGCAGCGGTGAGAGGTGCAGCAGGATGTGGCATGCGACTGGGTACTGGCCTGATGTGGAGCTGGCGCCAGCAGGGCAGTTTCAATAGGCTTTTGACAGCAAGCAAACTTGCCTCCCGTCCCAGACCTGCTGCCACCTGCCAACAGGGCAGCCCTCACGGGCCTGTCTAAAGGCAGGCTTGCCTCCCCGTCCCAAACCAGCCAGACATCCAGCCAGCATCAGAGGAGAGGGCTCACCAGATGGCATCGTGGATGTCTGAGTAGCACTTGAGCACATTATGGTCGCCCTGCAGCAGGCCCAGCCCCGTCTGCAGGCACAAGGCACACACACAGCACACACTCGTCACGGAACACGGAACAAGGGCACACTGCGGACAGGGATGTCAGGGCAGCGGCACCAGCCACCGCACGGCTGTGCCATGATGTGACCCTGCTGTGGAAGGGGATACAACCCAGGTCCAGGCACAGCAGGCAGGGAGAGGCAAGCACGTCGCCGAGTTGCGCTGCGCTGCGCTGCGTTGTGCTGTGTTGTTATGAGGCAAGCGGGCCGCTGCGCTGCGCTGTGTGCCCAACACACCTGGTCAGTTGCCACCACGTAGCTCTGCACATGCGGATTGCGCCGCATCTCCCCGGTCAGCACGCCGCCCTTGTTGGCGCCCTCGCAGCTGCATGGGGAGAAGGGTGGGGTGCAAGGGAAGCAGGGGTAACTCCCCACGCCCTCGCAAGGCATGGGCTGGGCAGCAGGGCGACCCGGTTTGCGGGGGGGCCAAGCAAGCAGCTGCACAAACGCCAGTCCATCAAGCATAGCACGGCCCCACTCCAGCCAGCTATATTGTGCATGCAAGCATAGCATGGCCCCACGCCAGCTAGCTACATTGTGCCTGCAAGCATAGCATGGCCCCATGCCAGCAGCGTTTGTGGCCGCCTCCCGCCGCCCGCACCTGATGGTGGCCCCAACCAGCTTCACACCATCGCTGATCCTGCTCGTCAGGATGCGGGACCAATGCATCTCCGGCTGCACACACAGAAGCACCCAAAGTTCAAGGCACTTATATGGTGTGTGTATGTATACATGCACCAACGACTCGTGCATCTTTTGTGTGCAGCTCCAGCCTGGCCTGACCAAGTGGCCCGCACCACGGCACCCCATAAAACGACACCACCCTCTCGCTGAGCTGCCTCCCCACACAACCAGCCAGCAGCTCAAGCCTAGCGCCAAGCCGGCACATCCCGCATGGCACATTCTGCACGCACCGGCCAGTAGGCGGGCAGGAAGGGTCCCCGCACGCTGGAGTTGAGAAAGATGACGTAGCGGTACCGGCTGGTGTCTGCCACCTTGTTCTCAATCGCCTGCGGGGCAGGTAGGAGCGTGCAGGCTTAGGGCACCGCACATGACAATCGGTGCCAGCAGTGGGGGTGGCAGTCGGGCGCCACGTCCGCCACATGCTCTACTGCTGGCCATCCAGCATAAGGCCCCACACACAACGAGCAGAACAAGCGCACGCACCCATGAATCCCACCCAATGGCGCCCCAGCCGCTGCCACCGGCCCAGCATCCACCCGACCAGAGGCGCCCTGTGCACTGACGCTCGCTGGGGTGGTGCTTAACCCACCATCTGGCTTAACCCAGCTTCCCAGCCCAGCCACACACTCCCACCCAAAGCACGCTATACAACAGAGGCTCACTGCTCACCGATCCAAAGGTGCATTCCTCAGTCGACGCACGCGTTGGGGTGGTGCACAACCCAGCTGCCCCTGCCTGGGCCCTTGCATGCACCCCGACGCGCTCCCTCTCAACAAAGGCGCACTACTCACCCATCCAAAATCCTCAGTCGAAACACGCGTTGGGGTGGTGCACAACCCAGCTGCCCCTGCCCCGGGCCCATGCATGCAACCGAACGCGCCCCTCCTCCCATGCCCCGGTCCCATGCATGCACCCAAACGAGCCCCTTGCCAACACACACGAGCCTCCCTGCTCACCCATCCAAATGTGCCCCAGTCGAAGCACTCGTTGGGGTGGCGCACCGCCAGCACGTTGTCTGGCAGCGGCGGCAGGTCGGTGGACAGCACCCCCCGCCCCTCCTGCACCACTACCAGGTAGTCGCAGGGGTCACGCGGGGCCACCCCGTGTTCCAAAAAGAAGCGCAGGTTGTTGGAGTACTCCACGTCTGCAGGGGGTGACAGGGTGGCGGCAACATGCGTTTTGGTGGGGTGCGTTGGTAAATGCTTACATCATGTACTGGGGCTGGTCGGGGCCTGCACGACAACTCCATCCTTTTGTTGACAAAGGCGCAGGTTGTTGGAGTGCTTCACGGCTGCAGGGTGGAGCGTTCCACAGCAAGCCGCAGCGTGCGTGTGCGTGGGAGGTTGGGTGATCTCGGGATGGGCGCCGGCTGGCAGCACAGCTCCAATTTCTGGACAGGGGCGCAGGTTGCTTGCAGGCACCCCACCTGACGTTGGGCGGGAAGGGTGCCGCTGCTGTTGTGGTGGTGCTTATTGGATTGAATTCTCAGCACACTTTGGTCCTGAGTTGATCCCCGCAGCGTGCACCTCGCCCGCAGCGCGCAGACACAGACACAGACACAGACACAGACACACGCGCGTTCCCATGCCAATGGCCAAGGCCTGGCGCCGCCTACCTGTGTGCGCGTACACGTAGATCACCAATGTCTCTGCTGAGCCATCCCCAAAGCGCCGCATGCCGTGCATGCCGCGCATGTTCAGCGAGTGCACACTGCATGGGGGTGGAGGGTGGAGAAGGGGAGGCAGGGTGGGGAGGCGGGCGAGGCAGGAGGTTCTTGAAAATGGCGGACGTGGGTGGGGAGGCGTGTGGCCACTCTCGACAAACGGCATGGTAGGCAGGGCGAGGTGGCAGGCGGTGCGCCGCAGCCTTCCCAGGGCGCAGCAGCGTGGACGCGCTCCGCGGGAGGTCAGATGGGCAGGCAGACAGGCAGGCTGATGTCAAGAGGCAAGTCACGAGAATGGATGTGGTGGGCGGCGGCATACACTGCCAGGGGCAGCGGGGAGGCAAAGCAAAGCAGGGACGGCGCGGCTCCCTAAGTGGCAGGCCCAGCAATCATGCATGCATCCTTGCACGCCTGCCAGGCAGCAAGTCGGCGCAGCACCCAGCGCACCTGAAGGCGGTGTGGCCCGCAAACGATGCGTAAGCAGCCACCAGCATTGCACCCACAAACGTGACCATCAGCAGAGTGCGCCGCGCATTCTCGCGCTTCCCCTTGCGCCTGCAGCTCATGGGGTACGTGCGGGGCACACGTGGGAGCACTTGAACTGCAGGGCAGAGTGGTAGGGCCCGACCAGCGGCAGCACCCACAAACCACCGTGCAGCACCCACCAGTGGCGGCCCAGCACCCACCCGCCCTTGGTCTTGGAGGGTGTTGTGTCGCGCGTGCGGCCGCTCTCCATGTTGTCCTGGACGTGGCTGGGCGCCTGCTTGGGGTCAAGCTGGAAGCCCACCTGCTTGCCCATGAGCGGTGGCAACAGGCCTGCGCTGCAGCCAGCAGCAGCGGCGGCGGGCAGGCGGCAGCAGTTGGCGGATGGACGCTGGGCTGGGGTGGAGCTGCTACGGCGCTCTCTGTTCATATTTGATACAACAAGGAGTCACACACAGGCTCCAAGGCCGCACAAAGCAGCTAGCGCGCACTTTGTTTGGGTCTGCGCGGGGTGGCCAACGCCAGCGCGGCTGGCCAGCGCCGACACGCTGCAGATACGGTCCACGCGATGTGCTCACCTTGCCGCGTTGCAGCGTTGCCCCGGCCGTGAACCACCAGCTCTAGCAGGGCCGCCTTAGCTGAGGCCTTTACCGTTGTGCAGAGATCCACTGGAAAAGGGAGCTGGCATGGCACGGTTGAGCAGTGCCCTTTGCGATCAAGCAAAGTGAGCAGGTGACGCAGCGGCGACAGCGGGGCAGCGGCGACAGCGGCGAAGCGGGCGGAAAAATGGTTCTCATTCGGCGGTGCATGCTTACATATGTTGCGTGCCATATGTTGGTGTACGCCTTGTGACACTGACCACACCAAGCACAGCTGCCCTTGCATGCGTACCACCAGCTCACAGCCATTATGAACTCAGCGCAGGTTGTGGGTGCTAAAGTAGCAGCAAGGGCTCAAGGGTGCCCCACTGCTGCCTGCTTGTTCCATGTGCCCTGCTTGCCGTCGTGCCCTGCCATGCATGCAAGCCTCCCTGCTTCACCTGCACTCACGGTGCTTCCAATCCCACATCCCAGCAACGCCCTCATCGTCCTTAGCCCTCGTCGTGTGCCCACTGATTCTCAACCTAGCCTCCCCAAATGTGCCACCTGGGACCCAGAAGTGCTATGCTAGAACTGTGCCTTACATGCCTCTCCACCAGCAGGCAGCAGGGCGCGAACCAGGGGGGCTGGGCAGGGAAGGGCACTGGGGGCAGGTGCGCGCGTGTGGGTGGGGTGATCGCGCGCGACAGGCAGGCAGGCAGCAGGGGGGTGCCCGCGGAGCATTCCGCGCACTGCATGTCGCTCCGGGGCCCCGCGCGCACGGCGCGCGTCGCACGCTCCGCACGCCGCCTCGCAGACGTGCTTCGCCACGTCGGCACCGCATGCCACGTCAGCACGGAGTGCCAGGTCAGCGTCGCCACATTCACTCCTCGTCCTCCTCGTCCTCCTCGTTCTGGTCTGCGATGTTGAAGTAACGCAGCTCGTAAACGGAGCGGTCCTTGTTGGAGGCAATCACGCGCAGCCAGTCGCGCACGTTGTGCTGCAGCATGGCGGGTTGGGGAGGGGGGAGGCAAATGCCAGGCGGGGGAGGAGTGAGAGAGGGAGGGATGTACAAGACAATATATGGCGAGTTTGATGTCAGGCAACGACGCGCAGCCAGTGGCGATGCATGCAAACGGAGGCACTGCTGCGGTAGATGACGGGATGCAGGCCGGGACGTCGGGTGGGGTGACACGCCCCCGTCCGCCCGCACATCAGCTCCTGCACCTGCTGATGCCGCTTCAAACTTTGACACATGCCCCTGCCTTCATCTGCCGCTCAGTTCCCCCACCCTGCCGCCCCAGCCCCTGTCGCTGCTGGCCCCCTGCACCCAGCTTCCGCCCACCTTCTTCAGGTACTTCTTGGTGAGGTACTTCAGGTACCGCTTGCTCATCGCGATCTCCGAGGTCACCACGATCTTGGTCTTGTCCCGGGACACCTTGACGTTGTCGCCCAGCACGCCTGGCGCGGGAAGAAAGCGGGGGCAGGGGCAGGGGGGAAGGCAGGGGGAGCAGAGCGGGTCAAAAAGAGGGGGCGAAAGACTTTGGGGGCACTTGTGTGTGGCAGCAGGAGGAAAGGGGTGGGTGGCGAGAGCAGGGAGGCGCCACAAAGGGGCGTGCAGGCCGTACAGCGTGACGGCGCCAACGGCCGTCTCTGTGCTGGCGGCTGCCGGCGCTGCTCCTCGGCTGCTGCTGCTGCCGGCAGCCTGCCACGATGTGCGAGATGTGTGAACCCGCTGGGCAGCCTGCCAGGGCCAAGCCGCCGCTGGTGCTGCCAACCAGCAGCGCAGCGCAGCTGGGTCGTTTGCTTCTAGTTCTCGGTGAGGCGCTGATCCACGCCGGAGATCTTCTCGCTGAGCACGGCACGGAGATTGCCAGCACAGCAATTGCCAGCACAGCAATCTCCGTGCCGTGCTCAGCGAGAAGATCTCCGGCGTGGATCAGCGCCTCACCGAGAACCAGAAGCAAGCGACCCAGCTGCTGCTGCTGCTGCAGCTGCTCAAAAAGTGAGGCACCGCAGTTCGTGTGGCATATGCTGCGGCTCTTGGGGAAAACATAGTTTCATACTTGCTGCTGCTGAGTGGCCCAGCTGAGCCGCATCCGGGGGCACGAATGCCGGCCAGCAGCAACCCCGTGCTACAGGGCGGGTCCAGAGCTCCCAATCGAGCTGCGGCTGCCGTCGACGCCGCAGGTGTGGAGGCATCGGGCCCCCATTCTACCAGTGCAGGCTGCCAGCGCCCCCGCCAGCTGTCGTGATGGAGGCATGCTGCGCCAAGCTGCGCTGCTTCTGCTGCATGCGCTCCATGCATCCAAGCACCTGCATCCTGGCTGTGTGCGGTGCTGCGCCTGCTGCATGTTGCGCCGTGTGGAGGGCTGCACCCGCCGCTGGCACGCTGCCGCTTGCAGCACCCAGCGGTGGTGGCAGGGGCTGCGGCACCCGCGTCGAGCCCTGGCATTCTGTTCGGCATCCCGCCTTGCCCCATCCTAGATGGCTAGATGGCTGGATGCAAACTGAACCTGCCAGTCATGCACCGGGGATGCTGCCCAAGCACAGCTGCAAAACAGTGTTGCCACACGATCATATGTGACGAGCTCACCAGTCTTGCCCTGAACCTTGATCTTGTCCACCAGGAACTTCTCAAAGGACGCAATCTCCATGATCTGCATCACGACACATGGATGCAGACAGGCATGCCAGTGAGGACAGCTGGCGGGCAGCGGCGGCGGCGCGGAGGCAGGCGTGTGCCGGGCGTGCGGGCATCAAAGCTGCGGCGGCCACTTGCTTGACAATGCGCAGCGCCTATAGCGACAGAGGTGGCTGTGGGTCAATAAAGTGCCTCTGATAAACATGGCCTCGCAGCCCTGTCTGCACCCGCAGCACTACAGTAATCCTGTAAACCAGCGTGCCGCCAGTGCTCGCTGGCCCCCGCCACTGCCGCCGCTGCTGCCAGTGCACCATTAGTGCCGCCGCTGCAGCTCTTCTGCGCTCGTATGCTGCCATGCTGGTCTGCAGGCGCGTGCCTGGCGCGCACCTTGTCCTCCACCGGCTTAGAGCAGTCGATGGTGAAGGTCAGGGCCTTCTTGCCCTTCTTGGGGCCGACGGCCGCCTTCTTGATCCCTATCTGCACCATCGCGGCGAGTGGTGCTCCTGCAGGGCGACGGGGAGGCCGAATTCGAGGGCCGCAGTGAGCTGGCGGCGCTCAAGAGGCTCGAAGGCGGCGTTTGCCCCTACTTTGGGAGCGAGCCACCCTCTAGCAACGTCTGCCAAGGCCGCTGTCAACCTCCGCTGCCCCGCCCTCGAGATGGCGGGGTCATGCAGCTGCATGCGGCCCAGCGGCCTCCAGGCTGCCTCCCCACGCTATGCACACCTGTGCCTCGCAGACCAAAGAGGCCGGGGTACGCCCGAACCCCCGTTTTCCCGGCTCTCAGTCCCCGGCCAGGTGGCAAGACTTGCGCCGCAGGTGCGCAGCCTCCCCCTCCCCTGCCTAGCTAAGCTAATGGGCGTGCTCACATCTGCTCCTTGAACACATGCTGAGGGTGCATGGTCCGAGTCCGGCAATGCCGACGGCATGTTGATGCGGCTGGTTGTGACGCTCCAGTGAGGAGCGTTTGCTGATTGTGCTCCTACGGAAAACAGCCCGAGGCGGATCTACAGGGAGGGAACGGGCGGCTGGGCGCCCACTTTGCCCTTTGGTGGCAGCCATCACCGCCGCGGTGCTGCCGCAGCGTTTGGCAGCGGCGGAAAAGCCTTGTTGCCAGCATTGCTGCATCCGAGGCGACGAAGGCTGCACATGGCGTTGTGCGCTGCGGAGGTGGGCTTTGCAATCAGCAGACTTGCTTGCTGGAGCTGCCCGCAACTGTTGTTCTGCGCCCGCTCTAAGCAGGCGGTGCATCGCCCTGCTGCTGGTAGGTCACGGCTGCACCGCATAGCACCCCCCTTGCCACGCTTCATTGTCTGCCATGTGTGCGGCCTCTCAGCTGGAGCTCGGCCACTGCTGCCTGAAGGTGTCTGTGTGGAGGCGGTTCCGCCGGTTCCGGCGGATTGACCGTGCCGGAAGAGTTGCAGTGGGGCAGGGGTGCAGCACGAGGCAAAGGCAGAGTTGCAAAGAAAGGAATGCATGCAGAGATGGGGCAGAGTTGCAGGATGGGTATTAACGCGAGGCAGCTATTGCTGTGCAGGACAGGCATGTCAGAGGGTAAAGGACAGACACGTCAGGCAGTAACCCTGACAGGGTAGTACAGTTGATGCATGGGGGTAGGGCAAAGAGGTCCACGGGAGGGTGTATGTAGGTAGGCAGTCGCGCACACGAAATGCCAGCACATGAAAGCTGGCGGGGAATGAATGATCAGTAGCCCCGGAATGCACGCACGTGTCATGCAAAACCGTTTCCAGGCGACATGCAGGGGTCGCTCAGTAGTCACAGTGTGCATGTGCACACGTGTAGAGTTGCATGTGCACACGTGTAGAGTTGCATGTGCACACGTGTAGTACATGTATATACGTGGAGAAGTCACGGCCACGGCCCGCCCCTGGGGCCCTGTGCCGGCGACAGCGAGGCTGTTCCGGGAAGCGCCTTGCTGCCTACCGCTGCCGCTGCGCTGCCGTTGCGGTTCACTGCTGAGCCTGGGTAGGGCCAGGGCAGGTTGCAGTCAAACCTGCACGTGGCAACGGAGGAGGGGGAAGGTTCAGCCAGCTGCTAGGCAGCTTCTCCAAGGCACGGGCACAGCTGAAGATGAAAGGAGCCGGTGCAGGCATTTGCACATGGCAGAGGGGACATGCAGAGAGGGGAGGGGGGACCCTGTTGTGCTAAAACCAAGCCCCGCAGCGCAAAAACCTGGGCATAGCAGGGCACAGCACAGCAGGTGACGCAACCAGAACAAGCGCAGCATGCGCAGCACTACGCACACAGAACCATGCAAAGAAGCGTGGCACAAGGGTGCCTTTGCTCCTGAACAGCGCAGCGCAGCGCAGCGCAGCGCAGCACAGCGCAGCGCAGCGTGAGCGGCCGGGCAGGGTGGCGCAGGGGACCAACTGTGCAGAGCGCAGCACAGGAGAGCGTGAGGTGGCAGGGCAGCGCAGCACGTGCAGGGAGCGCCAGCAAAGAGGCGTCCTCGGGAGCAACAGATGCCGCAGCACAGCATAGGACAGGGTTGTGTGGGTGCCGGGAGTAGCAGCAGCAGCGCAGATATGTCATTGGTCATTTAGGGTCAGCGTGCACAGCACGGCACTGCACAGCACAACATGAGGCGCCCAGCAGCGCCATCCCCCAGCAGCGCCACCCTCGCAAGCGTGCAACTTGAGGTAAGGAAAGAAAAGAGGCATGCCAACACGCCACCTCACCAGGGGATCCAGGCGGTGTCTGAGCAGATGTCCAGTTTGAATGGGTCGTTGCTCCAAAACACACATGACATCTGCCCCGTCTCGCTGCTCAGGGGCATGCAGCCGCCGGTTTGGTTGGCCGGTTTGAAGAACGGGTCAAAGCCGTAGGTCGCCGCGCCCTGCGGGGGATTGAACGAGATGTGGAGGGCAGTGGGGCTAATGAGAAAGAAGGGAGGCAAGGCGGGGCGGGACGTGAGCGGAGGCGACACGGGCCCCGCCCTGCAACACAGCACGCACTGCCAGATGGCGTTGGGTAGAGCGGGTAGACGCAGGGGGTGGCTCTCAGGCCGCCGCAGGCGCGGGCAGGCAGGGAGCAGCGATGTCACGCAAAGGGCAGGCAGCAGGCCACCGCATGGGCGGGCAGGCAGGGAGCAGGGGTGTCACGCAAAAGGCAGGCAGGTGGCGGCACGGACGCACAGTACAAGGATCAGAGGCAACTTGCTTGCTTGCTTGCTTGGGCTCACTTGCCGCACGTTTTCCCGCCCCAACGCTTGCGCCACCCGGCGTGACTGTGCCCTGTACTCTGCCCCACACCTGTACTCTCCCCCACACCCTGTCCCCTGACACCTTGCTGGCTCCCCTTGGACTTGGCATGCAATTGATTGACTGCTTGCTTGTGCTGCCTCACCTACACAAACACCCAATCAGACTGTACTGCCCTGCCCCTCACCTGCACAAAAACGGCGGTTGCGATTGCCAGCACCGCGCCCGACACGGGGTGGTTGAAGGCCGCCCAGATGGCCACCCCCCAGCCCAGCGCAAAGTGGTGCAGGTGCATGTCGTAGGCCCCCGATGCCGGCATTGCGGCCAGCCAGACGGCAAAGTAGAGCAGCACGGCGAGGCGGGGGAGGAGGTATTTGCCCAGCGAGTGCCAGCGGCGGGCACGGGAGCCCCACTTGGGTGCTATCGGCACGTCGCCCGACGCCCCAGCGTGGGCCTGCGGCTGCTGCCGGCCGCCACCGCCGCCCCCGCTGCTGCTGCGCCTCCCCTCCTCGCCGCTGTCCCACGCCTGGCATCCCGGCAGGCGTGCGGTGCTGCTGCTGCTGGCGGTGCTGCTAATGGATTTGGTGCTGGGAAGCCCCGCCAGGCTTGAGGCGGCTGGCTGCCGAGGCTCCACCTGCTCTAGCTCTGTCCACTCCCCAGCCGCCCCGGCTGCCCCGCCGCCGCCGCCGCCGCCGCTGCTGCTGCTACTGCCTGCTCGCAGGGCAAGCAGGAGGTGGAAGGCCACTGCCGCCAGTGCCGCTGCCGCAGCCAGAGCAAACAGTGTGATCATGCCGGTCCCCCAGCTGCCGGCCTTGGCCAGGCTGGTGCGCATGGCTGGTATGTTGCTGACGCCGCCGTAGATGGGGAAGGTGGCGAGGTAGGTGAGGAGCAGGCAGGCGGTGCGGCGAGGGCTCAGTGCCAGCCAGGCGAAGCGGGACGGGCGGGTGACGCCCACCAGCCAGCCCAGGGCGCCGCCCACAAAAGCCAGGGTTGTGAGCGTGGAAAAGTGTTCCTCGGCGGAGAAGGGGTCGCAGTCATAGGGCAGGCCGCCGGCACACAGCCCGCGCTGGAAGCCGTAGCCAGCACCCAAAACCGCCAGCCACGCGGCCAGGCGGCACGCCGCGCCCGTCTGGTCTTCCAGCAGCTGGCGGTCTTGCAAGGCGCGCTCTGAGGCCGGCTTCGCATCAAGCTGCTGGACGTCTGTGGCGTCGGGGTATGTGGTGACTCCCAGGCCGCCCAGTTCAAGCTCGCTGCCGGAAAGCGGTGCCTGGTGGTCTGCCGCCATCGCCGCCGCCGCTGGGCTGAGCTTCCCGCTGCCCGCTCACCGCCGCCTCGCGCTCAGTGATTCCCTTCGATGGAAGATCCCGTCGCACAAGCTGCGACGGCGGGGCACACCTAGAGGGGAGGGGTTTCCGGAGGACAAAACGGGCGGCAAGCGGTGTCAGAGGCCCGCTTCCCGCTCGGATCGTCTCTATCAGGCTATAAATGGGCCCGCTTCCCGCTCGGGTCGTCTCGAGGCGGGCTATAAATGGCGGGCAGCCGTTTCCCGCACGAACCTTGAGAGCGAAAAACCGGTGTGCTGCGCTACTCCAGGTTGCGCTCCAGGCAGCCCTGGACAAAGGCGAGTGGTTTGGCCTCGGGTGAGGAAGGGCCGCCCCTGTTTAAGTGGAGAACCTGCCCCAGGTCCTGTCAGACTAGGCCGGCTTCCAGCCGTGCAAGGACGCCGTACAAGCGTTGCTTGCAAGCTTGTCCACTGGGCCCGCACTGTGCAGGGCCAGCACCCCTCCCACCACCCC
>JTEE01000027.1:68727-81439 GCA_002896455.3 Chlorella sp. ArM0029B
AGGTGAGGAGCTGGGGCTGGTGCACAAGCATGTGCAGGTGAGGGGGGGAGGGGGGGCAGGGGGGCCTTCTTATTTAGAAATCAGAAAACTGCAAAGCAAATACAAAACAAGGTGAGGAGCTGGGGTTGGTGCACAAGCATGTGCAGGTGAGCGGGGGGGGGTGAGATCCTTAACAACAGGGACGAGAAGCGAAGGGAGGGCTGGTGGGCGGGGCGTCCCAAATGCGCGCAGGTGAGGGGGGAGCGGGTGTCCTTGTTGAAGGCAGCAACGAAGGGAAGCTGGTGGGCAGGGGGCAGGGTAGGGGTGCAGGAACAAGAGGGTTCGTGGAGCTAGGGCTGGGGCACAAGGTTGTGCAGCTGAGGGGGGAGGGGGGTCTTCTTTTCAGCAAAATGCAAAGCAAATACAGAAGAAGGTGAGGAGCTAGGGTTGGTGCACAAGGTTGTGCTGGTGAGGTGGAAAGGGGAGGGGCGAAGGGAGTTTTGTCTTGTTGAAGGCAGCAGCAAAAAGCAACACACGAGGGCTGGTGCACAAGGTTGTGCTGGTGAGGGGAAAAGTGCGGCCATAAAACAGACAGGTACACGAAACACACAACAGACGGCTGGCGGTTGGGCGGTGCTTGTGCATGAGTGTGTGTGAGTGAAGGGGAGTGAAGGGGAGTGAGGCCATTGGAAACGCGCGGGGACAAAGGAAGTCTGTGCGGGCGGGCATGGTTTGGAGGTTCGTGCAGTGAGGGCTGGTGCAGGCTGCGGCGCGGTGTGTCCGGGTATCCCATTCCTCTACAACGGTGCCGCTGCTGCCGAGATTGCACCTCTTCTTGGAGTGCCCGGCCCCAATAAGAGCATGATGCAGTCTGCCCTCCTTGCGCCTGCCCCCTGTCTTGCAGCGCCGGCGACGCGGCGTCCCGCCTTTGCTTATGTCCCCCTCCTCAACCGGGCTTCTGTTGTCGCATTTCGCACTCCTCAAAGCCTCCAATTTTGACGTGCCTCCCCATCTTGCAGCACTGTCTCACATGCCTATGCTGTCGTCTTGCATCCCTCCTCCCTGCCCTGCCCTGCCTTGCAGCGCCGGCATGGCGTCCCGTCTCTGCCAATGTCCCTCTCCTCAATCGGGCTTCTGTTGTCGCATTTCGCACTCCTCAAAGCTCCCGTTTGTGACGTGCCTCCCTATCTTGCAGCACTGTCTCACATGCCGAAGTTGTCGACTTGCATCCCTCCTCCCTGCCCTGCCTTGCAGCGCCGGCGTGGCGCTGCCGCTTGTAGATGTCCTATTTCCACACTCCGTGCGTCTTCACTTCTTTCTTGTGTTTGTTTTCTATTTGTGTTTTCTATTTGTGTTTTCTATTTGTGTTTTCTATTTGTGTTTGTTTTCTATTTTCTGGTGTGTGTTTCCTCACAACCTGCTTCTCCTGTTGTTGCGCCTCCCTGCCCTGCCTTGGCTTGCAGCGCCGACGTGGCACCAGGTCAATCAACCAACCACGTGCTTCTGTTGATGCATTTCCTTTCTACAACACTTCTGGTTTGGGAGTGCCCCTCAACTTCCTGCCTTGCAGCGTCGGCGTGGAGCGGCCGCTGACCCCGTGAGCGAGGACGATTTGTTGAGAGCCATCGAGAAGCTGGCGGGGCTGGGCAGCGGGTTTGGGGCGGTCAAGATTGGGGGCCGCCTGTTTGTGCGGTCGCAACCCACGGAGCTGAGCACCGACGGCAACACGCTCATAGAACTGGCAGAGGTGGGCTGGGGCGGCTGATTTCTAGCCTTATAAGCCTGGCAGAGGTGGGCTGGGGCGGCTGATTTCTAGCCTTATAAGCCTGGCAGAGGTGGGCTGGGGCGGCTGATTYCTAGCCTTATAAGCCTGGCAGAGGTGGGCTGGGGCGGCTGATTCCTAGCCTTACAAGCCTGGCAGAGGTGGGCTGGGGCGGCTGATTCCTAGCCTCACAAGCACTGGCAAGGTGGGCTGGGGCAGCTGATTCCTACCCATATGAACACCACTGTGCCCTGCCCTGCTGCCTTCCCTGCCCCGCTGCCATTGGCCGTCACGGACGGTCCCTCTTACCTGCCGGCACACACACCGCCTGCCCTGCCCACCATGCACACCTGCACCGCCTGGGCGCCCCTTTCTGTGCTCCCTCTCACCTCCCATTGGCAGCAGTGGGCTCACCACCGCGTTACACATTTGAGTATGCAACCACCGTCTGGCTTGCTCGCTGTCCTCCCAATCTCTCCCACCACACCACCACCCACTCGCCCTTGGCAGCGCTTGGGCGGCTACGTCAGCCCGGCAAAAATCCGTCTTTGCCTCTCACAGTAGTTGGCTTGATTTGCCCGCCCCTACCCCCACCAACCCATCCCACCACCCTTTCCTGTCCCGCAGCGCTTGGGCGGCTACTTCAGCCTGTCAAAAATCCGTCTTTCTTTCTCGCAGCAAGTGGCTTGATTTGTCCACCCCTACCCCCACCAACCCACCAACCCATCCCACCACCCTTCCCATCCCCTGCAGCGCTTGGGCGGCTACTTCAGCCTGGCAGATACGATGGGCAGCACCAAGTGGCAGGAGGAGCGGGTGCGGGAGGCGCTGGGGGCGATGGCGCGGGAGGGGCTGCTGCTCATCGACGACCCGCCAGGTGGGAGGAACCACAGAAGAATAATGATACAGTAATGATACAACAGTGGGTTCCATGGGAGGGGCTGCTGCTGATTGACGACCCGCCAGGTGGGAACGCTACGGGCCGCTTGTGGTGTGTTGATAGGGGGAGGTGTGACTGCGACGATTTTGAAGCGGGGGAGAGCTGGCTGCTGACTGTCGACCAGCCAGGTGGGAGTGTTACTTACGTACCGGTGTGTGTTGAGTGGGAAAGTGGTGTGTGCAAAAAAGGTGGGGGCGGGAGGGGCAGCTGCTCATTGACGGTCCGCCAGGTGGGACTGTTGTGTATTGCGTGGGATTTTGGGTTTTGAGTTCTGGGGGGCTTGAACGCTGTCACTAAACCTTCAAGCGTTGTGTTGAAAGGGAGACATGTGGGTGCTGCGAGGTGGGGAGGCAGGGCCTGCTGCGGATCGTCAACCAGCCAGGTGGGTATGTTACACCTTGCTTTGGCTGGCGCCCTGGCGGGCAGCACACCCCTGTGGTTGCGTGCATGGTTGACTGCAGTGCTTTGAATGCAGTGACAGCTTGACTGCTCGAATGGTGGATTGCAGCGCTGTCTTGCAGTAGCAAGCGCACGGATGCTTGCAAGCTTGGTGCTGCTGCACTTAGTCTGAGATATGCATCACGCTCCATCCACGCCAGAAGAACAAGCAAGCAAGCACGCAAGCAGTAAGCACGCAGGCAAGCAAGCAAGCCCATCCCCTGCTGTCCCCCCGTGCAGGCTGCGCCGGGCCCAGCAGCAGCGCAGCGGCGTCCCCGCTGGCGGCAGGCATGGCGGCTCCCGGGGGTGGAGGCCCACCGCAGCGACTCTACTGGGTGCCCGCTGTGGGGGTCCTGCCTGCAATAGAGAGCTACCGGGCAGAGGCGGGGTTGGCAGGGGTGCCCATGCCGCGGCTGGCTGACGTGGCGGCTGCCAGCCTGGCAGGGGCGGGCGAGGAGGTGCCGCCGGGGCAGCAGAGAGCAGAGGCAATTGTGGGGGGAGTGGCGGGGCTCCATTTGGACAGTGCCTAGGGGGCGGACCGGCGCGGCAGCTGAGGCTGCTTGTAGTGCTTGGAAGGCGTGTTGTACTGCCCCCGCACATGTGATGTACTGCCCCCACAAATTGTGCTTACTTCTAAGACAGGTGCTGTACCGCCGCCTTACCAGCACTGCCCCCTTTCTGTACTGCCCTCGCACATGTGTACTGCCACTGTCCCGGGTACCCGCCTGCCCTCTCTATGCCTGTTCGCCTCCCACCGCCATCTCCACCACACCGCATTCTTGCCGACCAGCGCCGCACCGCTGCCTGTGCTCCCTCTGCTCCCCCGCCTCCTGCTTATTTCCTGCTGGCTTGTGGTCACTTGACAATGCAAGCTAGGTTGTAACCCAGCTTGTGTGTGTATTACTCTTCTTTAAGAATGGGACAGGGCAGAGCGGAGCATCGGGAGGGGGCTGGGCACACGAGGGGCGCAGAGCAGGCGCCCGAAGCAAGAGGTCGCAACTGGGTTTTAAGTTCTCAAAGCACGTTACAGGGGCGGGCAGGGGGATGGTGGCACGGGCTGCGTTGTTTGCGTGAAGCAAGACATCCACTGGCCTTCACAGCCGCTGCCCGCAGGATCGGTGCACCGCGGTGGCAAGCTTTGGCTAATTTCTTCCCAGCTCAACTCCAGCTGTTACTGCCCAACTCCTGCTGTGTCAGTTGTCCAGCTCCTGCTGCAAGCGTTCGACTCGAACAGTCCTGCCTGGACAGCTGTCACTTGTGTTCAACCCCTGCCCCCGCCCCCCAGGCTGTTCTCCCCAATCACCACCCGGAAGTCATCAAAACCTTCGGGGTCGATCAAACCTGCGCCAGGGGAGACAGGCGAGACACATGGGTGGCTGTGGCTGAGGGCTTGCTCCCCAAAGGCAGTCACTGTGTATTTGCAGGCAACAGGGAGGCAGCTGCCGTCTCACGTGCGGTCCAAACATGCCAAGCCCTTCATCCCCCCTTCCCACTCTTCCCTCCCGAGCTGAGCTCCCCCACCCCTGAAAGCCCGCCCGCCCACCTCTCGACTCCCCACTCGCACTGGATATCGAACAGAAGCAAAGCAAAGTGCCTTCTTCACTCTCAAGTCCACTTCCCGCAACCCCAGCTGCTCCCCCAGCTTGAAGAAGAAGAAGAAGATTGCAGCCCGAGGGCGTGTAGAGGAAACCGACGGGAAATTCAGCCAGAGGCACCAGTCAGCTACCATGCTCCCGCAGCTTGCACTTGCACACCACACCACATCCGGCACATGCAGGCGGCGTGCCTGCATTGATGTATGACTGCCGCTCTTGGATGGACTCCAACAGGCCCCGGGAAGACTCGTCCATCTGATCATACGGCTGCACCGGCTCGTCTGCAGATGGGAGAGGGAGAGGTGAATGTGACTGTGGAAAGAGACGAGGCCAGGCAGGGAGGGGCGAGGGACCGACTCGACCGTCTGATCATACGGCTGCACCGGCTCGTCTGCAAACGAAGGCAAAGGGAGAGGTACGTGTACAGGGCAGGGCAGGGCAGGGCAAGGCAGGGCAGGGCATGGTCAGGCCGGGAGAGGTGGGGCCAGCTTGTCTCTCCGATCATACGGCTCCCCTTCCCTCGCACTCCAGGACAGCCCACCTCCCACACCTCCCTCCCCCTCTAAAATTACAAGAAGGGGCGCAAGGGCTGCAGCCCACCTGCATCCACCGCCTCCTGCCGCCCCCCCTCCCAGCAGCCCACCGCCCGCCCCTCCCAGTGTGCGTCAAGAGGACATGAGGACTCCAGCCCACATACCTGCATTCACCGCCTCCTGCAGTATTTCGTAGTAGCTCTTCTCCGCGTCCCCCTCCAGCAGGCACTTCCACCAGGAGGCGTCACCCTTGGTCAGCAGGACGTGCAGCTGGGCAGGGGAAGGGGCGGGCAAGAGGCGTCACTCTTGGTCAGCACAACGTGCAGCTGGGGAAGGGAGAGGACGGGGCAAGGGGTAAAGTCGCGGGAGCAGAGCAGGAGGTGCACTCTCAGGAAAGGACGTGCAGCTGGCCAGGGAAAAGGGCATGGGCAGGCAGAGGGGAGGGGCACCGGCGCGTGAGAAGGCAGCAAGTGCACCTGTGGGAAAGGGTGGGCAAAGGGAGGGGGGAGGGGGGGCAGGCAGAAGGAGGGGCAAAAGCGCATGAGCAGGGCAGCAAGTGGGAAAGGGTGGCAAAGAGAGGCGCGCCCTCACAGAAGCGCCAGTGCTTGCCGTGAGAGCTGCTCTCAGCGTCCTAGCAGCGTCCTGGTACTGCTGGGAAGAGTTGCGAGGTGGTGGGCTGTGCAGCATGCACCACCTGGTTGTATTCCACCCCACTGCCAGCATTCCATGCGCCGCTCTGCCCACCCATGCCCGCCGGCTCGCCCGCACGTTTCGATAAAACCCAACGTTTTTAGACAAATTTTCGTAACTGAACAAAAATCCTAGTCCAGAACCATGTCTCTGCGCTGCCAAGAAGCATCACCTCGCTGGCCACCCGCCCACCGTGCCTGCCTTCCCACCCCCCTCCTCTCCCGCCCCTTCCTGTCATATCCCCCCCAGCCCCTCCTCACCTCGCCACCCTCCAGGCACCAGTGCGTCTCCCCTGCTTTCACCGGCTGGTGCAGCGTTCCTCCCAGCACTTGGCCAAACCAGCGCAGGCTGATGGCCAAGTGGCCGCCGGCGGCAGACACTGCCACGTCAGCGGCCGCTGTGCCAGCTGGCACCGCCAGGCTCACGCTCACGTCGCTGCTTGTCTGGGTCCACCTGGGCGGGCGAGAGGAAAAAAAGTAGATGGTTTGAATCTGTTAGTCTGCATGGTGGCTCCCAGTGGGCTTTGCCTTGTCATTGATCGGTTGATTGGTGGGTTAGCAGCGGATGGTGTCTTTGTTGTTAAATAACACACACCTCCCACCCTCCAAATCACTTCAGCAGACGTGCTTGCACAAGCCGGCAGGCAGGCCACCAACCGCACGCCATGAACACGTTTCGTGTTTGTCATACAGCACGCCACCTCCCATACGCCCACTCACTCACTTCAGCTTTTTATCGAGCGGCAGCGCCACCCACGCGGCCCGCTCCCGCCGCAGCTGCGCCGGCAGGCAGGTGCTGGAATCAAACACGTCTTGTAAGTCTGGAACCTCCTCCTCCTCCTCCTCCTCGCCATCACAAACTGCCCCCTCCCTTCCTGCCTCCCCGCCTCCCCCCCGCCCATCCTCCAGCCCAGGTGCCCGCCGCCCTCCCTGCTCCAGTGCCCGCTGATCTCCCTGCTGCAATTCCTGCGATGGCTCTGCCCTTGCCCCTACCTCTGCCTGCCGCCCTGCCTGTCGGGCAGCCTGGGGCGCTGGGTGTGCGCTGCCCGGTGCCCCGCCCGTTTTGCCCCGGGGGGAAGCTGACTGGGCGCCACCGCTGCTGCCGACAGGCGCCTCATCTGGCGTATCCAGCTCTTCAATCACCACTGCCCCACTCTTGTAGGTGCTGGTGGTGCTGACACTGCTGGTGCTGCGGGGGCCAGGCCTGGGGCTGCTGGTGCCGCTGCCGGCTGGCTCTTGCACCTTGGGTGGGGCAGCGGAAGCCAGTGCCGCCGCCTCGCCAGCCGCCTGCTTAGCGGGCGCGCTGAAGAAGCCGCGCTTCAAGTTGGTGAAAGAAGCCTCCTGCGGGGGCTGCGCCTTGGCCTCTCCAGCCGTCGCCCCTTGCTGCCGCTCCTGCTTCAGCAGCTGCAGCAGCGGCTGCCGGCCAATGGCAGCCCAGGCGCCGCCGCGTGGCGCCGCCACCAGCCCCACCTGCTGCTGCCGCTGCGCCCGCTCGCAGCACCGCAGCAGAAAGCGGCGCGCTGCGGCCTGCAGCTCTGGGCGCCCTCCCGCCTCACCCTCTGCCGCCCCCTGTTGTGCCGCATGCGAGCCCGTCAGCTGCCAGGCCCGATACACCGCCGATGCCTGCGCAGCAGCAGTTGCTTCGGCAGCTGGTCTTGAGCTCGCCTGGCTGGCGCCCAGGCCTGTGAACAAAGCGAAATCGTCCCCGCTGCACGTGTCTGCCACAGCTGCCAGCTTGCCAAGAGCCGCCAGCTGGCGCTGCCAGCTGGCACTGCACAGCAGCAGCGCCGCCAGGGCCGGGGGCCCGCCGCCGCCGCTGCTGCCGCCGCCGCTTTGCAGCAGCTCTTCGGCCGCCGAGGGCACCGCATCTGCCAGGGTAGCATACAGCTTCTGGCCGGCTGCCACGACTGAGGGAGTGCAGTAGGCACACAGCTCCTGGCAGAGGGTGAGGAGGTCTTGACGGTGCAGCAGGGCCGCAACAGCGGCACTGCTGCTGGCCGCTGTTTGCAGCAAGTTGAGAGCCAGCGCAAGAAGGGTGCCGGGCGGGAAATGCTGTGCCTGCCCCTGCCCCTGCCCCTGCCCATGGGTTTGGGCATGTTGGCGCCCAGAGGCTGCCGGGCCGGGGCGTGGCAGGGAGGCGTCGCTGCCGCCGCCGTTGTCTAGGTCAAGCGTCAGCAAGAAGTCGCCTGCAAGCATAGGTGCTCGGGTGCATCAGCTGTGTGTGTGTGTGTGACCGGCAACCTCCCCCTTGTCTAGACGCCCCAAACTGCCCCAAGATATCTGACGGCAAACCTCCGGAACACTGACTTGTCCCCATGTGGTGCATGCCTCGTCAACCTCTCAGGAGTTGGTTCGTCCTGAAGTTGAATCCTCTTTCAGGGTATGTGAAAAACTGTAACGACTAGACTAAACTCACTCGCCCCCAGCCCTGCCCCCTACAATCACGGCAGCTCCACCAAAGCCCCGGTCCCACCTGGCGGGCTGTTCTTACACTCCCAGCAGCTTCCCAGCAGCTTCCCGGCAGCTTCAATGCAGCCCCACCTGCCGGGCTGTCCTTAGACTCCCGGCAGCTTCCCGGCAGCTCCCCGGCAGCTTTGATGCAGCCCCACCTGCCGGGTTGTCTTTGAAGTCGGCGGCAAAGCGGCGCTTCTCGTAGGTGCGAGGCGTGCCGTCAGGGCCCAGCACCGGCGTGCTTCGCCTGGGCTGCTGCTCGTGCAGGGAGCGCACCAGGGAGAGCAGCTCTGCGCAGGTCCGGGAAGGAAGGGAGAGGGGGCAGGGGTGGCCATTCGGTGGTGAAACAAGGTGAGGGGTTCTGAGCTTGCCGGGCGGGCCAGTGGAGCGGGGAGGGAAGGCTGGGCAGGCCAGGCAGGGGTGCGGGCAGGCACGGGTGCTGTGGTTGCCCAGCAGGGGTGGCATTAGGGTCGGGGGTGGGGCATTAGCTGCTTGAATGCCTAGCCTAGCAGAGCATTTTACTGCAAAGCAAAGCACAGCTTAGCATGACATGCAGCATCGGGCATCACATCACATCACATCAAAGCACAGCGTGTCAGCAACGCGTGTGAGGAAAAGGCTGGGGGAGCATGGTAGGCATGCACCCGCACAGCACAGCACAGCATAGCTAGGCCGACAGGCCCCGCAGCCCTTGTCAGCTCACCCGTGAGAAACGCGCCCGCTCCTGCCACCCTCTTGCCTCCGCCGCCGCTCTGCCGTGTCACCGCCTCTGCCAGCAGCAGCTCCCGGCTCCCCTGCGCCAGGTCAGCAGCTGCCGCCAGCAGGGCGCACCTCAGCGCCACCAACCCCTCGTTGTACACCGCCTGCCTCTTCAGGCGCAACGCCGCCAGCGCTTCTTTCTCCGAATCAAGCATGCCGCTGGCCGCCTGCTCGGCAAGTGCCGCTCCACCTCTGCCTGCGCCTCCGCCTGCGCTGCCGCCCTCCTCGTGTGAAGCCTGCCCGCCCGTGTCGGTCCCGCCTGGCTGGAACGCGGCCATGCCCTCTGCAGCTCCACACGCCCGGACAAGCGCCAGCAGGGGGCCGCATGCCAGCTGTTCCAGAGCCTCTGCTGACTCAGCATCCCGCGCATACAGCTGCAGCAGGTGAGCGGCCGCCAGCACCCCGCCAGGTGGCATGTGGCACAGCTGGGTGCTGTCCCCAAGGCAGCCCACAATCTGGGCTAGCGGGCTCTCTCTAGTTTTAGTTGCAGCATTACCATCACCCCCTGCTCCTGCCGGCCCCACAGAGGAGGGGCCCTGAGGAGCTGCCAGCGGATGGGGCAGAAGCTGGTACCGCACCCAAGCATCCCGCTCGGCCGCCCAGCCCAGCAGCTGCAAGGCAGCAATGGAGGCGCCACTGCCGCTGTCACCGCTCCCACCGCTGCCGCCGCTGCTGCTGCTGCTGCTGCTGCCGTCTGTAAGCTCTGTGGCGGCACCCACCAGGCGCTGCCACACCTCGAGCGGCCACAGCACCGCCTGCGCACTGCCCGCCGCTGCCACGCACACCGCCTTGAGGGCGGCCTGAGAGGCGGCCTGGCAGCAGGGGTCAGGGTCCGCCAGAAAGAAGAGCAGCAGGCGCCAGCCGCGCAGCCCCGGGACAGCGCAGAACGCCGCCGCCGCGTCCGTTGCAGCAGTGACAGTGGCGCTAGCAGCACTGCTGCCGCTGCTGTGCACGCTGCCCTCGCTGCCAGCGTGGCAATCGCCAGTGCTGCCGAGCAGGCCGGTCAGCTGTCCCAGAAGCTCTGCCGGCCCTCCATCATCTGCCCCGTCATCGTCAGCCTCGCCCTCTGCCTCTGCAGCCAGCAGCCTCAACAGCCGGCCCACCTGCCGCTCCGCCGGCCCCTCGCCGGCGCCCAGCCGCTGCGCCCCCCGCTGGCGGCATGCCTCGACTTGCTGCTGGTGCGCCAGCAGCGCGCTTGCATGGGCCCTGAGAGTTTGCCACCCCGCCGGTGGGCTGGCAGCTTGTGATGACGTGGCGTCTGCGGAGGTGGCAGTAGCAATTGTGCGCTGCAGAAGCTCAGCGTGGCAAAGCGCTGCCGCTGCGTCGCCCAGCGCCAGCCGGGCGGCAGCTGCCCTGAAGGCAGCCTTTGTGCTGCAAGGGTCCACAGAGAGTGCGACTTCGGCATCCACCGCTGCCGCTGCGTAGTCACCGAGCCTGAAGCGGACCAAGGAGCGGTTTGTCAGCAGGGGCAGGCGCAGGTCTGCCGCTGCCGCTGCCTCGGAGCCGCCCCCGCTGCTGCCAACGGTAGGTGTGCCATCAGCACCGGTCAGGGCTTCCAGGGCTGCTGTGTAGTGCTCGGCAGCTGCACGGTAGTCCTGCAAGGCGTATCAGGCAGACCAAGGGCATGAGGAGTGCGTGTTCAGAGCAACTGGCACAGCAGGTGGCGGAGGGCAGGCGGTCACGCGGCGGCACACGCCTGCCCTGCTCGCACCCGGCGCCTGAAGGCCTCGTTGCCCTTGTCCTTGAAATGCCTCGCTCGCTCCGTCGCAGAGGTGCCTGCTGCAGCCGCCATCAAGCCGTGTGGGTCAGTGCTCTTTGCGATCATGCGACGAAAAGAGCACGCCGCTCTTGTTATGCTGATATATGACGAGTGCAGCCATGCACGACAACGGTCCAGCAAAGGGAAGCGGAACGGGGCTGCCCTGCACAGATCTGCAGAGTCAACTCGCACGACTTTCCACCGCAAAAAAAAACAAAGCTCGCAATGCGGCCTCCTCGCCATCGCCCTTTGCTGGCATTGCTATCAAAATCAAGCAGGCAACATGCTGCACGATCTGCTCAAGCTTGCGGGGATCGATGGCCCGCTGGACGAGCCTATGGAGCGGGCCCTGGCATTTGGCGAGTTTGTTTAGTAGTTAGATGACGCCCAGATTGCGCGGCCCGGTTTTCGGCGCAGCTGCCGCTGCCGCCGCCGCCGCCGCCGCCGCCACCCGCCACCCGCCACCCTGCCCTCCCCTCTCACCCACCTGCCTTGCTTGCCCACCTGCTGCAGCTGGATTGCTGCTGCTGCTGGATTTTCTCATCGCTCACGGGCCCCTGCGCCGCAAGTTTCTGAAGGCTTTCAAGCAGGACAAGAAGGGCGCCGAGGAGCAGCGCCGCTTCCTCTCCCAGGCGCGTGCTCACATTTGAATACCTACATGTTTCCCAAACATTCCTTTCTGTTCCTACCCGCGAATGTTCGAGTGCTCGTGCACCATGCCCTGGATGCCGGCCAATCGCATGTGCCACGGCCTGTCCCTTGCTGACACACAGCAAGGACCAGCCAAGGCGGGGCATGCCATGGCCAGTGGGTTGAATTCCTCTGCCTGCTCTGTCCCCTGCTGCAGCTGTCTGCCAAGCTCGTGGGCATGCTGTCCCCGGCCTCCCTCACACACTGCTCCAGCCCTTCTGCTCTGCAAATTCCTCCTGCCTCCCCTCCTCCCCCCTGCAGCTGTCTGCCAAGCTCGTGGGCATGCTGTTCCTGGCCTCCGTCATGCACTTCTCCAGGCCTTCTGCGAAAATCATCTTGGTTTTTAGAAAACAAAAAACCAAGAAAACTAAAACATCTTTACATAATTACTGCCAAATCCTCTTTCTCCCCTGCAGCTGGCTGCCAAGCTCGTGGGCATGCTGTTCCTGGCCTCCGTCATGCCCCTGGCCATCCGCTGCCTCGCCGACCCCGCCCTGTCAAACGGCCGACGCTTCCTTACGCGCACCCCCCTCAGCGAAAAGATGGCGGAAATTGGGGCGGGATACTTCCTGTACGATATCGTGAGTGTGCAACACTTGCATGGGCCCGTAAGGGGTGTGCAGGTGTTGTGTGGTGGGGGATGCGCACCCCCCGTTCTCAACAGGAATGCAAAGGTGAGCTCTTCTGTGCGGCATCACGAGTGGGCCTTGCACTTGCACACGGGTTCTGCTGCCCGTGCACCTGCCTGCCAGCCGGCCAGGGACATGCACAGCGACGGCCATGCACCCCGTGGCCTCATGCCCACGGGGATGACAATTGTGTCTGTTTTTGAAGTTCCGTGCGGGAAAGAAAGAAAAGCACGCTGTGAGCCAGCCAGACAAGCAAGCAAGCATGCCCACGCTGCCCCCCTCATTGCCACTCACACCTGCCCGCTCCCTCCCTCCCACAGGTGCTGTGCCTCACCAAGTTTGACGGTAAGCAGGGTGGAGGTGGTGCAAATGAAGCATAGGACATCTGCCGACTCTCCTGCGCACCGGAAAGCTCGGCTGCTCGACTGCCAGTATTGGCCTGCTTGCCTGCCTGCCTGCCTGCCTGCCCGCCCGCCTGCCTGCCTGCC
>JTEE01000027.1:84324-96045 GCA_002896455.3 Chlorella sp. ArM0029B
GGTTGGGGGCAGGAGGTGGGGTGGGGTGTGGCGTTGGAAAGGAGGTGGCAAGAGGGGGCAGCAGAGGGAGGCTTGGGGGGTGAGCCGGTGAGCAGGGAGCGCATGGAGGGTTTTGAAACGGCAAAGGGAGAGACGCTTGGGGTGCCTGGATGCTGGCAGGTGCTGGCCGGTGTGGGTGTGCGTGCTGGGCAGCCAAGATCACAGCACAGCAAGCAGGGCAGGGCAGGCAGCCAACAATGCCCGAGGCGACCGGCCCTCCTCCCCCTGTCCACCCATCCGCCTGAGTGGGCTGGCCCAGAAGGCATAGCATTGCTGTCGGACCCAGTGGGCAGTGACGGGGGCAGCAGCCCGATTCCTTTCCGCCTGCCCCCACCATCTCCACCCACCAACTTCCTGTCCCCACTGGGTGGCACCAAGCTCTCTTCGCCCCACCAAGCCCTTCACCACATCAGGTCCCTCACCCCACCAGGCATGCCTTGTGCCCCGCCCCCAGCATGTCCACCCACCAACCTCTCCACCCCACCAAGATTTTCACCCCACCTTGATGGAAGGCCCCAGCAGGGCAGGGCTGCCTGTCGCAGCACATGCATGCTAGGTCAGACCAAGTGCGAAGTGCTGGGGCAGTAGCCCTCCTCCTCTCTTTTCATCCCCACCAACCTCTCCACCCCACCAAGCAAACCAATTCACCAAGCTCCTGCTCGCGCCAAAGTGTGTTCCCCTCCCCAGGCGCCGTTGCCCACCATTGTTCTTCACCCCACAATTGCTCTCTCCACCCCACAATTGTTCTTCATCCCACAATTGTTCTTCACCCCACCTAGCTCCTCGCCCCACAATTGCTCTCTCCACCCCACACTTGCTCCTTCCACCCCACAATTGTTCTTCATCCCACCGAGCTCTCTCCACCCCACCAGGCTCTCTTCAGCCCACCAAGCTCCTCACCCCACCTTGATGGAAGGCCCCAGCAGGGTGAAGGGGGCCAAGGCCTCGGCAGACATCTTGGGATTGGGGTCCTCCCGGTCCTGCACAAGCGGAGGGCACAGCGTGCCCAGCGTGAGTCACCTGGGCGGGAGGATGCCTAAAGACAGTTGGGTTTTGTTGGGGTGCGCCCGGCCCTGCAGGCGCACAAGGGGCGGCGGACAGGGTGGGCCACATGTGTTGCACAGACAAACAACAAGAGAGAAGAAGCATGCAGGTGCCAGGCGTGGAGGCGAGGAGGACGAGAGGCCTGGTGCCAGCAAAAATTGAGATGCCGGACCAACAACGGCGATGCCGCCCGTGAACCCAGGTGTTGAACTGGTGCCCCGTGCTGCCTGCCCTCGCAACCAAACAAACATCCTTTGCCCCCTGCACCCTTCACCCGCCTCCCTCCCCCGCGGCCCCCCTCCCCACCCCACCATGTAAGCTCGGATCAGGGGCCCCTTCCACTTTGTTCCCTGCACCAGCTGCCGCTGCCCCTCGCTCGCCACAAACAGCGCCACGTGTGCAGTGGCTGCGGCTGCAGCAGCACGGGGGGTGCCAGAGGCGGGCAGGGCCAGGTCAGCTGCAGAGGGAGCAGGCGAGGGAGCAGGCGAGGTGCCAGCAACAAAGCACAACACACAGAACAGCCACAGTACACAGCACAGCCACAGAGGTGCCAACAGAACAGCACACAGCACAGCACACAGCGCATCCACACAGGTGCCAGCAACACAGCACAGCACAGCACAGTACAGCACAGCACAGCCACAGAGGCATTGGGGCGCATGCCCTGCTTGAATCTCAAGGACGCGTGCTGGACATATATAGGTAGATCTAGATGAGATACTGTAGCAGGCAGAGATCTAGATGAGTTCTTGTAGGGGACGTGCCTGCTTGGGCTGCGGCGGCCACGCCATCAATGACGTCCGGGCTGTAGGCCGGCCCCTTCAAGTCCATCAGAAGCACGGGCAGCCTGTGGCACGGGGAGGCAGCCCGGGGAGGGGGATGAGCAAGGGGTGGGATGGTGGGGTGAGAGGTGGGGTGAGGTGAGGCAGGCAGGTACACGATTGCTGTGAGTGGATCCTCAAACGCTGACAGCAGGCGGCTGGTGAGCAGAGCGCAGCCTGGTCCCACTGGCTGCCCACTGAATCAGCACAGCCTGTGAGCACTGGGCACCCCGTTTGTTTGCCACTGGCTTGCCCACTCACTGGTCGTAGTTTGGCTCGTCCACGCCCTGGCCAGGATGCCACAGCAGTCCCGCTGACTCCAGGGCCGCAGCAAACACCTGCACGGGCGTCAGGCGCACCACATGCCGTTCTCTAAAGTAACCCCAATGAGGTCGCAACTTGGGGTTCAAGGCTTGAGTCGGGTCACAGGCATGTGGCATCACAACGGGCGTTACGGGGGGGAGATCACAGGAACAGAGACAGGGGCAGTGAGCAGCAGCAGCAGCAGCAGCAGCAGCAGCAATGCATGGCAGCAGTAGCAGTGCGCAGCAACAGCGGCAGCAGCAGCAATGCATGGCAGCAGTAGCAGTGCGCAGCAACAGGGGCAGTGCACAGCAGCAGCAGTGCGCAGCAACAGCGTGCCTTCCGGGCGTGTGGAGCCGGGCAGGCCGTCAGGGAGGCGGGAGGACCACACCTCAAGACAGGCGCCGGCTGGCACCCTTGCGGCTGCACATTTGTAGGATCCCAAGGTCAGGGTGTGACCCCACAGCCACCCCTGTTTCCCCTTGTCCCTATATTCCCTCGCCCCACCTCCGCCACGTTCACACGCCACCCAACCCACACACCATCGCCCTGGCCTGATAGGGTGTTCCTGCCATGGAAAGCCAATTGGGCTACCCAACACACTCATCCACATTTTCGCCGTCCACACCTTCCCCCACCTTGCAAATGAGGGTACCTGCCGTCGGGAACCGCTCCTCGGCAGATCCCGATCAGCACCCCATTCATCAAAGCAACGCACAACTCCAAAGCCCAACTTCCATTGGTGCTAAGCCTTACCTTGATCAGCGTGTCTGCCGTGGGGAAGCGCTCCTCATCCGCCCCGGCAGCCCGCAGGTCTGCCAGGGAGAAGTCATGGACGTGGCCAGACAGGTTGGACAGCCCCGTGCCGCCAGCTGCTGCAGGGAGGGAGGGAGACAGGGAGGGGAGAGCGGGTGCAGGGCAGGGTGGCGAGGGGGAGGCGGGCGGGGAGGGTTGAGGTGGGCTGGGGGAGGCGGGCAGGCAGTCCGTGTATTGAAGTGGGATGAGAGAGGCGGGTGGGTAGGGAGGTGTTGGGGTAAAACTGGGGGTGAGGGGGAATTGGGGAGGCGGGCAGGCACTAGGGTAAACCGGCGGTAGTACATGTGTGCACATGGGCGCGGGGAGTGGTGGGACCGGGAGGGATAAGCAGGAAGTAGCACACAGCAAGCGGCACGGCGATGCTGCTGCTGCCCCACTCACCCCCGCTGCCGGCGCCGCTGCCTGCACGGTCGACGGCTGCTTGGAGGTCGTCTGGGTGCGTTGCCAGCAGGGAGCCGTCAGAGGTCTGCCGGGGAGGGCAGGGGAGGGAGCTGGGGAGGTCAGAGGAGGCATGGGGAGGGCAGGGGAGGGCAGGGAAGGCAGGGAGGGCAGGGAGCTAAAGAGGGCAGGGAAGGGAGGGCAGGGGAGGGCAGGGGAGGGAGCTGGGGAGGTCGGGGCTCACACAACCGGTGGATTGCAGAGACACTCACAAGAGCCGGCTCATCCGTTCATTTGCAGCGCCGCAGCAACACAAAAGTGTGCCGCAGATGCGTCATCCCACAACAGTCGGCTCATTAGCACACACTTTTTGATGCTAAATACTGGCACACCCATGAATGTCACAGCAGGCGACCCCAGCACACAACCGCCCTCGGCGGATTTCCCACCACCACAACAACATCAAACGCGTTTCCCGACAAAGGAACCTCTGCTCGTCAGCACACACATCAATGACACAGCAGGCGGTCCTGACACACACACACACGCAGCCTTCAACAAACCGCCACACAACCAACACCAGTGCCTCAGCGAATCACCACACATCACCACAAAACAATGAAAATTCGCCTCAATGCAAGTTCGGCTCACCAGGACAAAGTCTATGTCAAAGCAGGATACCCCCGCTTTGACGAGCGTGGCGTAGGCGGTGACGGAGCCGGGTGCCACGCCTTCCACCTCCAGCTTGCCCCGGTGGGAGCACACCCGCAGCTCCTCGGCATTCCTGCACCGGAAGAACAGCAGTAAAGCAGTGATGAGGGACCAGGAGTCGCCAGCTGGCCCCGATGGGCGCACACCCGCAGCTCCTCAGCATTCCTGCACAGAGAAACAATATAGGGAAGCCGGAGAACTAAGAAACAGTGATTGTGAGCTGAGTGCTGCCCCCTCCGCCGCCAGCTTGCCCCGGTGGGAGCACACCCGCAGCTCCTCGGCATTCCTGCACAAAGAAACAACATATGCCAAACCATAACAAACAAATTATAACAGCCAACTGATAAAATTAATAAAAGGGATGGTGAGCTGAGAGTTGCCCCCTCCATGTCCAGCTGGCGCCGGTGGGAACACACCCGCAGCTCCTCGACATTCCTGCACGGCAACATCCAGATGTTCAGACGTGTGGGCGAGACGGGTTCGTTTGGTGTGCCAGCATGCCTGCTTAATCGGCAGCTGGCGTCGATGGGAGCATACCCGCAGCTCCTCGACATTCCTGCACGAGAAGAACATGAAAAGAAAGCAGTATGAGGGCCGGAACTTGACCCTGACAGTGCCGACTAGCCCTGGTGGGCGCACACCCGCAGCTCCTCAGCATTCCTGCACAGAGCTAACAAAAGTAAAGCAGTGATGAGGGGCCGGGACTTGGCCGCCAGCATTCGCCAGCTGGCCCCGGTGGGCGCACACACACAGCCCTCAGCGTTCCTGCACCTAGGTTGTGAGGGTGGGTTTATCGATCCATCTATTTATCTCCAGTGGGAGGTGTCCGTGGCGGGGCAGGGACAGATCGGGAGCGGCAGGGCGGAAGCAGGGGGGGGAGGGAGGCGGGGTGGGGCAGGGCCACAGTCGGTTGGCGGGTCGGTTGGCGGGTCGGGTGGCGGGCGTGCCAGCCACATCAGCAGCACCGTGCGCGGGGGCCTGGCACATAGCCGATCAGGCTGGCGCAGCAAAGTGAGGCATAACACGCAGCCATCATCCTGCCTGCCATGCCAGTCATGAGCTCCTCCCAAAGCCATGATGCAGCAGCCTCCCACCCCGGCCAGCCGCCCCACGCACCTGCACCCCTTGCTGCTGAGCTTGGCAAACCACTGCGGCTCATCCACCATGCCAGGGTGCACCATGTGCTGAGCCGCATGCTGGCCCCCCTTGTGCTGCTGGCCCCCCGCCTGCTGCTGCTTCTGCTGCTTCTGCTGCTGCTGCTTGTGCTGCTGGCCGGCCTCCGCCCCTCGCTGCTGCGTCGCCCCCGCCTGCTTGTCGGCAGCGGCAGCGCCGGCAATCGCCCCGCCCGCTATGGTGCCGCTGGCGCCGTCCTTTCGAGAGTGCTTGGTAGGTTCCTGCTTCGCGTGCTCCTTCTTTTTGAGCTGCACAGCTGCCCCGGCCTGCGCGGCGGCTTCCATCGCCGCCACGCCGCTGCCGGCGCCCTCCGCCGCCGCTGGCTCGACAGGGATGCCGCCGCTCTGGCTCCAAGCCCGCGCGCACATCAGACCCAAGGCAGAGGCAACGCAGGTGACCACCAGGCGCTGGTGACGCGTGAGCACACCGCCGGTGCGTCTAGCAGGCCTGTGGCGGGCCGCCGGGGCAAGCCCGTTCATGTCTGTCGCTTCACGATTCTAAGAAGAACGACGCACTGGATGATTTGGGGCTGCCAAGGCGCCAGACATCAAAACATCAAGACTGCAAGACAAGCCCCCTTGCAGTACAAAATGGCGGAGAGGACGCAGCTAATGGCAGCTGCAGTTATCAGTCTCGAGACACTGATCAACACGATGAGCGTGCCCTAAAAAACTGAGGGTGCTGCCTGCTCTGTTGCCGAACACTTGAGCTGGGCCAGCCTGCTCCGGCGACTTTTAGTGCCTCGTTCAATCCCAGCAGCGGATATCAGCATCAAACAGCAGACGCAGCGCAGTATGGCGGCCTCGGATTGGGAGGAGGAAGAAGAGGCGGGCGCGCCAGGCAGCGACAGCGAGGAGGAGTACGCAGCTGGGTCCCAGGAGGACGAGGACGAGGATGAGGATGGGCAGTCTGACGGCGCGGAGCCGGAAGAGGGGCAGCAGCCGGGCGTCGGTGGCGGCGGCGGCGCAGCGGCAGCAGACGCGTCGCCCACACAGGAGCAACTGCAGGAGCGGCGGCAGCAGAACATCCAAGCCCTGGTCAGCGGCACCGGGCTGGCTCTGCATCGGCAGGCGCTGCTGCCGCGGCTCCTGACGGTTCGGCAGGTCGCGGTGGTGCTGCGCCGCCCGTTCAAGTGCCCACAGCCCGGAGCGCCGGCGGTGTCAAATGTGCGTGCGTGCCGGGCGGGTGGGAGGGAGGGAGGGGTGGGCAAGGCAAGGAGGTGCAGCCTCCCTTTGTAGCCAATGCCGCTCCTTTTGCAACACATGGATCTGCTGCAGCCCATCACTGCATACCTTGATGCGTGGCATTCTGCGCCTGCCGTGGTGTTGCATTCCCAGCGCCCCGTGTCCTGCGCTCCAGCCTCCCCTAGCAATATAGTATGGCTAACCCTCCTCCCGCACGCTCCTCTCGGCATTCCCTGCTCAACACGCCTGCCCGCCTGCCTCCTTGTGCGCCCTCCCCTCCCCTCCCCCTCCTCCACATGCATCTCCCCCTCCCTCTGGCAGGCCCTCAAACGCAAGCTGGCCGCCCGCAAGGCGTTTGTGCCATGGGGCGGCGGCCAGTTTGTGCCCCTGAAGCTGACTCAGCCGCCCAGGGAGCCGCTGCCCCTGGAAGACGAACTGTCAGGCCCCCTGGGTGGGCCAGCGGTACCGGCGGTACCGGCGCCGCCTGTGCAGCTTCCTCCTGGGGTGGAGCCGCTGTTGCTGTGGGAGCCGCCGGCGGGGGTGGAGGGGGAGGCGGTGCGGGTGGACGACATGCTCACACGGGTGGGTGAGGGCTGCTGCCTGTTCGTTGGTTTTTGCTGGTGTGAGTGTGAGACGGGAGCGGGAGTACGGGGGCAGGCGGGGGCAGGCAGTGAGGGGTGGACGCGGAGGCGGTGCGGGTAGACGACATGCTCACACGGGTGGGTCAGGGGCTGCTGCCTGTTCGTTGATTTCTTGCTGGTGTGAGTGTGAGTGTGAGACGGGAGCGGGAGTAGAGGGGCAGGCGGGGGCAGTTAGGGGCAGAGGGGGAGGCGGTGCGGGTGGACGACATGCTCACACGGGTGGGTGAGGGGCTGCTGCTTCAATGTCTGGGTTTGCGTGGATACGAGGTTAGAGAGGAGGTGCAGGGGCAGGAGGGACCGGCGGGGTTGAGGGGGAGGCGGTGCGGGTGGATGACATGCTCGCACTGGGAGGGCCTGCTGCTTTTTTGTTGGGTTCTTGCAGGTGTGGGTGTGAGGCGGGAGAGGGAGTCGAGGGGGAGGCGGGGGCAGGCAGTGAGGGGTGGAGGTTGAGGCGGCGCGTTGCTCACAGGGGTGGGTCAGTGGCTGCTTCTGTGCATGGGTTCAGGCACACGCAAACCTGAGCGCCAGGCTGCCATGCCCTTGCACTGCCGCACCCTGCACGGTGGGTGAGGCAGTTGAGCGCCGGCGCTCTGTTTCGCCTGCATGTGCGCCAGCTTTGTGGCCCACTGCCCAAAGCACAAGCGCCGCTGACCAGGCACACCCACACCCGCACATTGTGACGCACCGCCGCCCCCTCCACAACCCTCTACCCCGCAGTTCCTGCGCCCCCACCAGCGGGAGGGCGTGCAGTTCATGTTTGAATGCGTCACTGGCCTGCGCTCCTTCCAGGGCCAAGGTGGGCATGCTGTGCTGTGCCGTGCTGTGCACCTGCTGCGGCAGAGGTTGCCAGCCGCGGCCTGCCTGTGATTCGCCTCTTTCCCTGTCACTGACAGCACGTGCCAGTTGGGGCCCTCATGCCCCACCTCTATCCCTCCTATTGACTCACACCCTAAGGCTTCTGCCGCTGCTGCTCCCTCTGCTGCTGCCCCTGGAGCCCCGCCTCCATGCCGACGCCCCTCTTACTGACCCAGCCGCTGACCCTTGTGCTGCTGCTGCTGCTCCTTTTGCTGCAGGCTGCATCCTTGCTGATGACATGGGGCTAGGTGGGCCGGGGGTGGGGGGGTGATGACGTGTGCTTCTGCTTTGTGCTAGGCGGGTACGTGTGGGAGCCAGTGTTGCTCCAACCTTGGTGGCACGGCCTGCCTGCGCCACGTGGACCGCGTGTATCAAAAATCGCTTCCAAAGAAGGCTGAGACGGGCTATGGAGCCCTGTCTCCTTTTTAGGGGTGCCGGACGTGCTTGCTGCTGCCCACCCCACTGCCTCCACCGCCTGGCATTGAGCTCTGGTTTGCCATATCTGCCCCCCCCCCCCCCCTGCTTTGTTGTGCTGCAGGCAAGACGCTGCAGGGCATCAGGTGCGGCCGCGCCTTGTGCCACGCCATCACTCCATTCCAATGCTCCGCAGCTGCTTGCTGGACACCTAGCAAACTGCGCTTCCTGCGGCTAGGCGGTTGTTCTGGTGGCAGGACGGTGCACTGCTGGCAGGCTGGTGGTCCGCTGGCAGGCGTGCAAGGCAGCGTCAGCCATAGCCTTGTCTGGCTGCCCTGGCTGTCCCATATGTCAGCGGCAGGAAGGGCCTCCCTCCCATGCTGCCTCCTGCTGTGCCTGCTGTGCCTGCTGTGGCCAGCGCGTGGGGGAGAGCCCACCCCTCAGCACGTGATCAGCTGTCCAGCCTCACCCTGCCTGCTGTGTCTGCTGTGCCTGCTGCAGCCTGCTGCGGGTTCTGTCGTAGTCCCTGCTGTGGGCAGCGCTTGGGGCAGAGCCCACCTCTCCACAAACACTACCTGCCCGCCTGCACCCTGCTGTGCCTGCTGTGCCTGCTGTGCCTGCTGCAGCCTGCTGTGGGCACTGCCGCCCCCCCCTGCTGGGGACATGGGGTTGCCTGCCCACCTTCACCCTGCTGTGCCTGCTGTGCCTGCTGCAGCCTGCTGTGGGCACTGCCGCCCCCCCCTGCTGGGGACATGTGGTTACCTGCCCGCCTTCACCCTGCTGTGCCTGCTGTGCCTGCTGCAGCCTGCTGTGGGCACTGCCGGCCCCCCCTGCTGGGGACATGTGGTTACCTGCCCGCCTTCACCCTGCTGTGCCTGCTGTGCCTGCTGCAGCCTGCTGTGGACGCTGCTGAGGTGCAAGGGCCACCCGCTGCTGGGCGGAGAGCCCGTGGCGAAGCGGGTCATCATCTGCTGCCCCACATCCCTGGTCGGGTGAGCCACCCATTCTCCAGTCAGCCCAATCGAGTCACATAGTGTGAACGATTCGAGTCAATTGAGTCGATTGAGTCGAACGAGTCGAGTTTATGAAGCCTAGAGAAGGATGAGCTGAAGTGGGGCTGCACTATATGCCTTGCCCGGTGATCCACCTCCCTGGTTGGGTGAGCCCACCAGTAGTCCAGTGTAGTCTGTTCCCGTTCCTGAACGAGTGTGCCATTCAGGACCGCTCCGTCCCCGATGCATCCACCTTCAAGTTCCACCCCCTCATCTTTGCTCCCCACGCAGCAACTGGGACCGCCAGTGCACCACATGCCTGACAAGGCCCCGCTACGCACCCTCCCCCACCCGCCCCTACCCGCCATCCTCCACGGTGTTCTTCCCTCCCCCCATGCAGCAACTGGGACAGCGAGTGCACAAAGTGGCTGGCGGGGCGGGTGCGCACGCTGCCGCTGTGCGAGAGCTCACGAGACGAAGCCGTGGCCTCCATCTCCCAGTTCCTCTCGCCCCGCAACCCCTACCAGGCGAGTGGCCCGGGACACTGGGATCCTGGCACTTACATGATTCGTGCAGGCAACAAAATAATTGTTTTGAAAGCCATGCTGGAGGCAGAGGGTGAGGGGTGGCCTCCATCGCCCAGTTCCTCTCGCCCCGCAAACCCTTTCAAGGGGGACACCGAGGGTTGGGGGTTTAGGGTTTAGTGGTATAGGGGGTTTGTGGGCATTGTGGCAGGCGTACAGAACAGGGCACCTGTTGTGGAGGCAGGGCCTGTGGGAATCAGGCAAAAGCAGACAAGGCGTCCCGGGTGCCGCCATATGCCAGTGCCTGTTCCTCTCGCCCCGCAACCCCTACCAGGCGAGTGGGGGACACTGGGAGCTTGGCAATTACACGATTCGTGCAAGCAACAAACCAATTGTTGTGGGATCAATGCTGGAGGCAGAGGGTGAGGCGGTGGCCTCCAGATCTCCCAGTCCCTCTCGACCCGGAACCCCTACCAGGAGGGGCATAAAGGGTTGAGGGCCATGGTCAGGTGTGCAGCGCGTCTCTTTGGCCTCCCCAAGCAGCAGGGGGAGGGAGGGAGGGAGGGGAGAGGAAGGGTCACTGGGTGGGCGGTGAGGCTGGGAGAAACATAGGCAAGTCACTGCAGCAACGCCTCACCAACCCCGGGCCTTGGTTGTTTTTTCCTAGAGTGCACGAGTCGCGTCCCAACCTTGTGCCACACAACACAACCTTCCCGAGCAGGTCATGGCAGCAAGCTATGCGCCATGCGTCCTGCTGCACCGCCCGCCCCTTGCCAAGGACTTTGAGAACTTTCCTGCGTCCCGCAGGTCATGATTGTGAGCTACGAGACGTTTCGGATCCACGCTGCCCGCTTCCAGGCTGAGGGCACCTGCGACCTCCTGATCTGCGACGAGGTGAGCGCGAGCAGGAGGGGCGTGGTGGGGCGATGCAGCATGGCAAGTATCAGCATGGCAAGTACCAGCATGGCAAGTATCAGCATGGCAAGTGTCAGCATGGCAAGTATCAGCATGACAAGTACTAGACATGCACGAGGGCGTGTCTGGAGACTAAGGAAAAGAATGATTGCAGTCCAAGGGCGACCTCCTGATCTGGCGACAACGTGAGCCAGCCAGGGTGGTGGTAGGTGGGGGCGGGTCGAGGCGAGGGGCAGGCTAGGACTTGGTATTGCACGTGGCAGCAGGGCCGCCGCTCACTCGCCCTTGCTCCATCTCCCGCACGAGTAGGCCCCGGCACTGCTCGCCATGGCAGCCTCCCCTTGCCTGCCCCGCCGGCGCATCGCAACTGCCAACAGCTTGGTCTGCCCACCCGCCTGCCTCTCCACCTCTTTCCCCATCCCTCCCTTGCACCCCACCTGAAGAACGACACCACCCTGACCAATTGCGAGGCCATGCCTGCCTATCACCCTGTGTATTCGTACGCTCTCACACTCTCCCCATCCCTCCCTTGCACGCAGGCACACCGCCTGAAGAACAGCACCACTACAACCAATCGCGGGGTGCAGCCTGGCGCCCCGCATGCCCTGCCTATCACCCTGTGTGTTTGTACACTCTCACATTCTCCCCACCCCTCCCTTGCTCGCAGGCGCACCGCCTGAAGAATGACGCCACCCTGACCAACCGTGCGCTCGACAGCCTGGCCTGCCGCCGCCGCGTGCTGCTCAGCGGCACGCCCCTGCAGAACCGGCTGGACGAGTTCTACGGTGGGTGTCGTTTGTGCTTCTTCTTTCCTCACAGCCATGGTGTCCTTCTGCGAGCCTCGTGCCCAGGGCCAGCTGTCCGCCGATCACCAACTGCCTGCCCCCGTGTGCCCCTTCCCCTCCCCTCCC
>JTEE01000027.1:96831-125410 GCA_002896455.3 Chlorella sp. ArM0029B
CAGTGGCAGGCAGCAGGGCAGGGGCACGCAGGGGGGAGGCGGGGGCAGACCGGCGAGCAGGCAAAACGGGCAGGCTTTGTGCCACAGACTTCAAGAGGCATTGCGTGTTGACCGACACGGTGCCCGCTTTGTGTTTCTGCCACACAGATGCTGACGAGGCGGAGGTGTGTGGGGGAGAGAGGGCAGGAAGCAGGGGGGCGTGGCGGGCAGGAGGCAGGGGGCGGGCGGGCAGGAGCCAATGCGGAGGCATTGCGTGTTGACCGATGCGGTGCCCGCTTTGCCTTTCTGCCACGTGCACACAGACGCTGACGAGGCGGAGGTGGCCCTGTGCCAGGAGCGCACCGCTGAGCTGAGCTCCCTGGTCAACGAATTCATTTTGAGGCGCACCAACACGCTGCTCAGCGAGCACCTGCCGCCAAAGGTGAGGGGGCTGCAGATGCCAGTGTCAACCCACCAATCTCAGCAATCCATCAATCCCACCAATCCCACCAATCCCATCAATCCAGCAATCCATCAATCCATCAATCCGTCGATCCCACCAGTCGATGTCGTTTTTGCAAGTCTATCGGCAGCCAGCAACGGTCTCACGGGACAGGGTGGGGGCAGAGTGTCTCGGATTGAAGCGAGCACCTGCCGCCCAAAGTGAGCGGTCTGCACGTGCCAGTGTCAATCCATCAATCCATTCATCGATATCTTTTTTACAAGTCTATCGGCAGCCAGCAGGGACAGGGTGGGGGGGGAGCGTCTCGGAGTGAAGCGAGCACCTGCCGGCCAAGGTGGGCGGGCTGCATGTGCACACTGTAGCAAGTGTGCTGGCAGTGTGTCGCTGCAGGTGTCGCTAGTGTGGACCACGAGCGTCCCACTGCACTCTTGGATGTTGAACAGTAGTTCTTAAGTAGCCCCCTAGCAGTACTCCTAGGGTAGTAGTAGGCAGTGCAAACCGAAGCTGATTAGCAGCTGACCTTCAATCATCAGGGTGGTGTGTGATACACACCTCCCTGAGGCAACACACATCTCCTCGTGACTTGTGGGGGCTGCATGTGCACTGTAGTGGACTGTACTGCACTGTACTGCACTGCAGTGTGCGCACACGAACCGTGTGCTTGTACACTGCAGCGTGCATTGGCAATGTGACCTGGCGACAGTGTGTGCTGGCAGCGTGTGTAAGCAGGGGTGGGCGCTTGCCAACAGTTCACACTGTGCTGAGCTGCAACAGCATGCTCGCCACGCCACGCTGCCCTCCACTGCACCGCAGGTGGTGGAGATTGTGTGCTGCGGGCTGACGCCGCTGCAAACCTCACTCTACTGGTGAGTGATGCCCCACCTGAGTGTGTGCTGTGTGTGTTGCGGCCTGACGCCGCTGCAGACCTCGCTCTACCGGTGAGGCCCCGCCTGATTGTGTGCTGTGTGTGCTGTGTGCTGTGTGCGCTGTGGCCTGACGCCGCTGCAGACCTCACTTTACCGGTGCGGCCGCGCCCTGTGCCTGCATGCATGACAAGGTGCAGGTTGGGAAGGCAAGGTGCAACTGTTGGGGGCAGACAGTGTCTTTCTGCCGCATGGTTCCCATCGTTCCCATCTCCGTCAGCATGTTTGTGGGCTGTGTACACGGTGCCTTCCTCCCCATCCATGCACCCACTGACCCCCGCCTGCACTCCCTCTCACAGCCGGTTCCTCAGTCAGTCCGAAGCCATCCACCCACTCAATCCCGCCCTCTCTATGACAGCCACTTCGTGTCGAATCCGAGGCCATCGCTCACTGCCTGCCAACCGCGCAACCCGGCACACACACGCAGCACGGCCCCTCCTCTTCCACCCTCCCTTTTTCCTTCCCCTCTTTACTGCCCTCTTTACTGCAACCACTTCCCAGAGTCTCAGCCCACCTGCGCTCTGCTCGCCGCCTGCACACATTCACACTTGCCACGTGCCATGTGCAACTACCATGTTTGCCACCAACCTGATCACCCCCCGTGCAGCCACTTTTTGGAGTCCAAGGCCACCCGCACCCTGTTTGCCGCCTGCACACATGCACACTTCCCACCAACCTTATCACCCCCCGCGCAGCCACTTTTTGGAGTCCAAGGCCACCCGCACCCTGTTTGCCACCCAGAAGGCTGCCCGCGTGCTCAGCGCCATCACCAGCCTGCGCAAGCTGATCAACCACCCCAAGCTCATCTGGGACGCGCTGCACGGCAGGTGAGGGGGTGTTGCATTTCTGGGTGAGGTGTGTTGCATTTCTGACAACGGTGACACCTGTTCAAAACAACCTTGTGGGGAGCTGTGCAAGCTGATCGATCAGCCACCTTTCCCGCACAACAAAGGGGCGTTCGGAGTATAACAGGGCTCCCCAACCTCACCAGTGCCCTCCTTTCTTTTCCACCCGAATTTCCGACCCTGCAGTGCCGCCCGGGGAGAGGAGAAGCCGGGCAAAGAGGCGGATGGGTTTGAGGGCTGTGCCGAGCTGCTTGCTCCCTACATGTGCCGCGAGCGAGGCTCGCGGGGGGGCCTGGCGCCAGGTGCGCTGCCCAGCTCGCTTGCTCTTTCATGTGGCGTCCGCACAGCCACGTCGTGGTTCACGGGCCCTAGCACTGCCCCGCTCTTCATTTGCCCAAACCACATATGTTGTTCCCAAAAATCGCATGCTCTGAGGAATTCTGGGAGCGTGCTTCACGGTGGGTTGGCACGGCGGCCTGGTAACACAAAACAGCTGCTTGCGATGCGAAGGGGGGGGTGCGCCAAAGGGGGCTGGAGTGGACCGGCATAGCAGGGGTGGGCATGAGGGCACCTGTGACATATAGGCTGGGAGCTGCATACCGGTTTTCTGCTGCTGCTGCTGCTGCTGCTGCTATTAACTTAACCTTAAAATCCATAGCACCACTTCTCCCTGTGCAGGCTGGGAGCTGCAGAGCGTCAAGTTTGCTTGCTGCCGTTTGTTGCTGCTACTGTTTGTTGGGTTGAATGCAGTTGTTAGTGGAAGAGTTATCCACCATCTCCCCGTGCAGGCTGGGAGCTGCAGAGCGGCAAGTTTGCTGTGCTGGCGTGTGTGGCTGCCATTATACTCTTCTTGCGAGCGCAACTTCCCTGCGTGCAGGGTGGGAGCTGCAGAGCGGCAAGTTTGCTGTGCTGGCGGGCATGCTGGAGCTGCTGCGCTCCTGCACCCACGACCGCATCGTAGTCGTGTCAAACTACACGCAAACACTGGACCTGGTGGGGCAGGTGAGGCTGGCCCTAGCTGGGTGGTCACCGCATTTATCCTCTACACATGTCAAACTAGACACAAATACTGGGCTTGGTGGGGCAGGGGAGGCTGGCACAAACTCTTTGTCCGTTGCAGTTCAAGGGGCTGTCAAATGTAGGCGACTTGTTGCTGGATTTGGATAAACGACTGCACTTTTTGACAGAGCTGCAAGCTGAACCCACACACCGGTCCTAGTGGGGCAGTTTTGTTTGACGGGGTGGGGGGGCTGGTTGACCGTGTACTTGTGCATACATACACTGGAAGGGGCGCAGGTAAGTATGTAGGACCCACCAGACGCTCAAACAGCTGGGGCAGGTGAGGCTGACTTGGGCACGCGTCGAGATTTGATGAGCTGACAATGTTTCTGTTGTGCTTACGTGCGGCAGGGTGGGGTGGCAGCAGAGCTGGGGTTGTAGCGGAGCAGGCCAGTGGTACTACCGGTACTGGCACACGGCCCTGTGCCTGCTCGCCTCCCCCTTCTGCTGCCTTGCCCCGGATGAAGCTCCCAGCACTCCACCCCTGCCCACTCCTGCTCACCCCTGCCCTGCTTTTCAAGCCCTTGCCCGCTTTTGCCTGCACTGCAGCTGTGCCGTGACCGCGGGCACTTGCTGCACCGTCCCGCCACAGAACTCAGCATATCACCCCACCCGCTCTCCCTTGCCCTGCCCCGCCCCTGCAGCTGTGCCGGGATCGAGGGTACCCCTTTGTCCGCCTGCCTAGGCAGCAGGGCTCAGCATTCCCACCCACCATCTCGCCCCCTTGCCCTGCCCTGCCCGGCCCGGCCCCTGCAGCTGTGCCGGGATCGAGGGTACCCCTTTGTCCGCCTGGACGGCACCACCAGCATCAAGAAGAGAAACAAACTGGTGAGGCAAACGGCAGCACACGGCATGCCCCTGAACGCTGCCGGCGCTCTGGGATGGGCTGGGGGTGGCGAGGCGTGGGCTTTGTGCGCCCCAACATGTCTCCTCTTGCGGTGTGTACATGTGTGCCGCACCGCCGTGTGTGCCGCACTGTCGTGTGTGTGCCGCACCACCGTCGGTGTTCTTTCCAGTGTTTCGATCCATTGATTCACTTGGTATGCGGATTCACTTGGTATGCGGATGGCACTTGCAGGTCAAGGGCCTCAAAGTTTCTACCATTCAGCTTCAAGACACGCACTCAGCCCTCTGTGCCGTGTTAGTCATACAGCTCTGCTTGAGCATTTTGAGTTAACCAAAACTGTTGCAGGTCCAGGACTTCAACGACCCCTGAACCACGGCTGTTCCGCTGTGTTGAGTCTGTGAGCCATCTTTATTTATTATTCCAATGGCAGCTTTCCTTGTATGCACCCCCGGTCGAGTGAGTTCCTTCGTCCCCCCCCCCCCCTATTTCACCGCGATGCAATCTATTTCATCCACTCTGCAGGTCCAGGACTTCAACGACCCCGCCCAAAACCAGTTTGCCTTCCTGCTCTCCTCCAAGGCCGGAGGCTGCGGGCTCAACCTGATCGGCGGCAACCGACTGGTCCTCTTTGGTGCGTGCCGTTGTTCTTTGTCAATCAATTAGTCAATTAAATTTCAAGTCCAGGGGGAGCCAGCAAGGTCTCATGGACAGGGTGGGGGGTGAGTGCATCAGAATGTAGTTTGTGTGCTCGCTTTGTGTGTCTTCTTGTTCCGCTGGCGGGTGCCTGGGGCCCGCTTTCATCCACTGTCATTCACAGCTCCCTTGGCCGATCACAATCACCCCTCCCCCTTGCTTGCTTGCCGCCCCCCTTGCCCGCTTCATTGTTGTCAATCAATCAATTACATTTCAAGTCCAGGGGGAGCCAGCAAGGTCTCATGGGACAGGTTGTGTGGCTAAAGAGAACACCTTCCTTGCCTGTCTCCTCCTCCACCGCAGACCCCAGCTGGAACCCAGCGGACGACAAGCAGGCGGCGGCACGGGTGTGGCGGGACGGGCAGAAGAAGAAGGTGTATGTGTACCGCTTCATGGCGGCAGGTGGGTGCACTGGGTTGTACTGCCTCACCCAGGAGTGTACTGCCGGACAGAGGAGGAGAGCACATGTGTACTTCATGGCGACAACTGAACGGGTGGGTGCAGGGGTGTACTGCCTCACCCAGGAGTGTACTGCCGGGCACAGGAGGAGCACACAAGTGTACCGCCGGCCCATGCTGCCAGGTCAGGAAACGGATTCTGCGTCATGGCTGCAGCTGGGCGTGGCTTGCCCGTGCGACTGTGCCTGTGCCCATGCTACTGCAGTTGCCTAAATCGATGCTCACCGCGCTGCTGCTCAAGTTGTTGCTCTTGGTGTGCTGCTGCCGCTGCAGGCACGATTGAGGAGAAGGTGTACCAGCGCCAGCTCAGCAAGGAGGGCCTGCAGCAGGTGGGACGGCCCCCATTCAGGTTGTGGGTTGTTGCTGTTGTTGTTGTGGAGTCCCTGTTGGGAGGACGACGATGTGTGCAAGCGCCAGCTCAGCAAGGAGGGGCTGCAGCAGGTGGGAGGGCCCCCTTGCATGTCGTTGTTGTTGTGGGTTGTTGTTGTTGCTATGGGCTGCCTGTTGGGTGGAAGAAGACGTGTATACGCGTTAGCTCAACAGGGAGGGGCTGCAGCAGGTGCGGGGGGGGGGCGGGGCATTCATGTCGTTTCTGGTGTGTGTGTTGCCTTTTTGCCTTTTAGGGGAAGAAGATATGTGCGGCTCAGCTCAGCAGGGAGGGACTGCAGCAGGTGCGGGTGGCAGGTGTTACAACGAGTGTTGCATGTCATTACGTAGGTGTATGACACACGGCATGCCGACTGTGCTGCCTGTCGGCAGGAAGAAGAGGTGTGAGCAAGCGCCAGGTCAGCGTGGAGGGCTGCAGCAGCTAGAGCCCCTGCACTCGTCTCGTTTCTTATGGGTCGCCTGCTTCCTGCAGTTCGTGGAGTCCAGGGCGAGCGGCAAAGCGCACGCCCCAACTTGATGAGCATTTTCAATCCCTCTGCACTGCCAAGGGTGCTGCTCCCCTTACAGTGCCAATCCCCCACTTTCCACCGTGTGCACGCAGGTCGCCCCTTCTGTGCTTCTCTTTTCTTATAATAGAACACCCTGAGTTTTGCTTTTCTATAATGCTGGGATGACGCATCTGTGGCACACGTTTGTGTTGCTGCGACGCTGTAAGTGAATGAATGAATGCACGCAGGTCGTGGACTCCAAGGCTGACGGCAAGAGCGCCGGTCCCAACCTGATGAGCATTTTCAATCTCCCTGCACTGCCGAGGGAGCTGCTCCCTCGGTAGTGCTACCCACTGCACTACCGAGGGCTCTGCTCCCCTTACATGCCAATCCCCCACTTTCCTCCACTTGCCCGCAGGTCGTGGACTCCAAGGCTGACGGCAAGAGCGCCGGCCCCAACCTGATGAGTGTGGACGAGCTTCGGGACCTGTTTTCTTACGAGCCCGACACCCTTTCCTCCACTTATGACTCCATGGTTGTGTGCCACCGCCCAGAGCGACCTGCCGCCGCTGCTGCTGCCGCTGCTGCTGCCAAGAACGGCGGCAGGGGCGGCAGGGGCAGAGGCAAGGGCGGCAGGGGCGGCAGGGGTGCGGGAGGGAAGGCGGCAGGGAAGGGGGCTCGGGGAGGAGGCAAGGGCAGGGGAGGCGGCGGGGGGCGGGCGGCGAAGCGGCGGCGCCGCAGCGGCTGGTGCAGCAGCAGCAGCGGCAGCGAGGCAGAAGTGGAGGAGGAGCTTTCAGAGCCGGAAGATTCAGAGATTGAGGTGCTGGGAGGCAGCGGGTGGGACGTAGTCATTTCAGACAGCGAGGGGGAGGGGGTGGATCAGGGGGGACGGAAGGCGGCGCAGCAGGCGCAGCAGGCACAGCAGGCGCAGCAGCAGCGGCAGCAGAGCGCGGCAGCGGCACCAGCGCAGCAGCGGGGAGGCGGCGGAGGCGGCGGTGGCGGCAGTGACACTGAGGGGTGGTCTTCTTTCTCAGAGGGAGAGCAGGAGGAGAAGGAGGAGGACAAGAAAGAGGCGCCAGCGGGGCAGCGGGACGCTGACATGGCACCGGCACAGCAGCAGGACGGCGGCGATGGTTGTGACGGCAATGGCGACAGCGCCCGACTGCAGGGGCCCTCCCAACCGCTGCCGCCGACGCAACAGATGGAAGAAGAGCTGGATGGCGGCAGCGAAAAGAAGGGCGGCGCGGCTTCGCCGGCTGCGGCAGCCACGGCAGCGGAGGCATCAGTGGGCGAGGGAGGGCAGCAGGCGCAGCAGCAGGAGCAGCAGCCAGCTGGGCAGCTGGTGCTGAGCTGTGTGATGAAGCGAGAGGGTGTGAAGCTGCACAAACTGCAGGTGTGCTTGCATGCACCGGCCCTGCCTGCCCTGCCTGTTCTGGCTGTCCTGCCCTGCCTGTGCTGTGCTGTGCTGTGCTGTGCTGCCTGCCCTCCCCTGCTGCTGCAGATGGCCTGCCTGGCGTGTGCGGCTTGGACTGTGCAAGTCGACTCGTGTCAAAACACACCGCCCACCACCTCCCCGTTTTCAGCACCCACCATGCGCCTTCCGCCTCCCACGCCTGTGCCTGTCCCTGCTGGTGCTCATTCCTTTCTTTCACGAGCGTTCAGCGCTGCCCTGGCTCCTCCCCACACCGAAAGTCTGCCTCACATTGCCCCTGCACCCTTCTTGCCCATGCCTGCTCGCCTTTGCCAGATCGGCATGCCAGGGAGGCTCTGTCTGTGTGGGAGTCACACGCCTAATCGGCTCAAACCTGTGCTGCTCAAACAGGCATGATTCATGAATGCCATGGAGGGGCAACTGAAGCCACGCACAGCCTCCCTTTGCCCTGCCTTACACACAACTCACACTAGTCTCCCACCTCCCTTGCGCCTGCCAGATCGGTATGCCAGAGAGGGGCAACTGAAGCCACGCGCAGCCTCCTCCTGCCCTGCCTTACTCACGCCACTGTTCATTCGTTTACAGCGCCGCAGCAACACGAAAGTGTGCCGCAGATGCGTCATCCCAGCAATATGGAAAAGGGTACCAATGTCCCACCTCCCTTCCCAACCCTGCCTTCGCCTGTGCCAGGCGGGCAAGCCGGCGGAGGGGCAATTGAAGCCACGCACAACCTCCCCACGCACTGCCTTGCACACGCTCACACCACTATTCCACCTCCCTTCCCACCTGTGCCAGGTGGGCAAGCCAGCGGAGGAGCAGCTGAAGCTGTGGGGCCACCACAGCTCCACTGCCACCGTGCCGGACCAACTGATGCAGCGAATTGGAGACGAGCACGTGACGTTTGTGTTCAGTTTGGAAGTGGATGGAAAGGCGATTGACCCTGAGCCGCCCCTGGTGCCGCTGCGCCAGCAGGGCCAGCAGGCGGCAGGCGCGGCAGGGCTGGGGGGCAGGCGGGCGGGGGGCGTAGCACCGCGCCTGGCAGGGGGTGCGGCAGCGGCGCCTGCACGGCGCAGTGCACCAGCAGCACAGCCAGCAGCATATGCAGCGGCGCCAGCAGCAGCAGCACCGGCGCCAACAGCAGCAGCAGCAGTGCCAGCACAAGCAGCGGCGGTGCCAGCGCCGGCAGCAGTGCCAGCACAAGCAGCAGTGGCGCAAGCAGCAGCAGCGCCAGCCGCAGCAGCGCCGGCAGCAGCAGCGGCGGCCGCCGTGCGGCCAGCAGCCAAGGAGAATGCTGCTGCAAATCTAGCGGGAGGCAGCAGGCTGGCGCTGCCCAGCCGTCCCAAGCTGCATGCCGTCACGGCTCATCGTGCGCAGCCAGTTGCAGCGGGGCCGACAGCGGCAGCAGTGCGGAGAGCTGCGCCAAGTGACAGCGATGACGACTTCAAATAAAGCTCACGCCCCTTGTTGCACCGCCACCGACGCATGTGATGATCAATAATAATCCTGTCAAGTAGCAGCCCTGCCACAGCCGCTACCCCGCTTTCATTTATTTCATTCAATTCCAAGTAACCATCGCAGTCATCAAAACATGCACACACGAACGGAAGGGACACCTGCCTGGCATTGCGGCAAAAGTTGATGGGTTGCAACCTGCTGGCCATGGAACCGAGGCCTGCCTGCTGGGCGGCTGAAAATAGGCTCAGGCAGTGCATGCATCAAGGTCGAGCAAGTGCAGCGAGCACCAAAATAGATCAGGAGTTGGAGCCCCGCACAGGCATGGCTACATGTTCCATACCAACCGCGTTGCATCTCACAGTTTGCTCAACTTGCCTTGCAGGTGCACGCGCAGGCACGCGCAAGGATGCAGCACCCACGTGCATGATGCGGGCCCACTGCTGGTACCAGTGGCCCTAGTGGTGTTTGTTTTTAACAGTGCGCTTGTTGCAGAGAGCATACAGACGCAAACAACTTTCTCGGCCAATCAAACAAGCCAAAAGAGTGCAGATCAGAGCGCGATGCCTGCCCGCCTCCCGCCGCCCGCCGCCAGCGTGGCGCGGCCTACATGAAGAGCAACCAGATGCAACCAGCGTTGCTCCTGTTCCACTTTCGATTCATCAAACATCTGCAGCGCCCCTTAGAGGGCCTGTGTCTCGCACGCAAACATGGTGTCGAGCAGCGTGCTCGCGATGACAGCCCTCGCCTGCTGCTGTGGCGGCCTGCTGGGGGCGCAGTGGCAGTCGCTTGGGATCGGCCTGGGGTCGGCAGCTTCGCCCTCCCGGGCGCTGGTGCGCTACACCGGCTTTTTCGCCTGGGCGCCCCACGTCGTGGTCGCCAGCCTGCTCTCCTGGGGCATCACACGGTGCGCCCACGCGAGTGGGGCAGGCAGGGCAGGCCAACGAGAGGCGGGGATCCGCCTGCATGCTTGCCGCAACCTGCCGCCGCCTGCCGCTCCCCGCCCGCCGGCCGCCTTGCAGGATGGGCGGCTCCACGGGCAAGACGACGTTGGGCCCCAACGCAAAGCTGGCCCTGTTCTATGATGGCAACGCTCTAGTCGGCATTGCGGTGAGTTGGGACAGCACCCAATTGTTGGCCGACACGGGAAGTGCTCGTCGCTGCTGCCGAAGGTGCCGGCCTCGGCATGCTGACGTCAACACACACCGTCGCCCCCACGCTCCTCGTGCACCCTAGTCTAGCCTACCCGTTACTGCTTTTCACATCCCCTGAAAGAGGTTTCAACTTAAGGACGAACCGAATCCTGGTGTGCCCTCCGCAGCTGGCTGCCGCGCTGCACGGCTCTGGCGCCGCCTGGCCGCTTCTGTTTGCCGTCGCGGGTCGCCTGCTGGTGGGCGCCTGCCAGACCCTGCGCCTGCGCCGCAGCGTGTCTGCCGCGGCGGTGTGGGCCTACGCGGCTGCTGGGCTGCTGGTAAACGCCGCCTCGGAGGGCGCCGGCGCCACCTACTGGTGCACCACCCTGCTGGGTGCTGGCACGTTTGCGCAGCGCCTCCTGCCTGCCGCCATGGCGCTGGACAGCTGGGCAGGCGTGGCACCAACTCACTTCACCGTGGGCATCGCCTTCCGCTACACCCTGATGCGCTTCGTCAGGCGAGTGCCTTAGTCTGCGTTCTGTGGGCATCCGGAGGAGAGGGGGGAGGGTGTGGGCACAGGCAGGGAGCACATTTGCGAGGTGGGTGCTTTGTGGGTGCTGCGCCAAGTGGGCGGGAACCGGGGCCTGCAAGTCAGCACCCACCAAAAACCTTGCCTCACCTCTCTAAGACCCACCCTCCCTCCCTCATCCCTCTTATGTCTCCTTGCAGCTGGGCCCTCGACACCCTGGACGGACGCGTGCTGGAGGCTACCAGCGCTGCCGCCGTCTCCCGCGCCTACCCTGCCAGCAACCCGCCGGCCAGCACCCACACTGCCAGCACCCACGTGGGTGACGCCGCCGACGCTGAGTCGCCGCGCATTGGGGCGGTGGGCGGCACCGGCACTGCGGGTGCAGGCGGGGGCGCAAGCTTCGACCACCTGTGGACCATGCCAGGTCAGCACACACACACAAACCTTGAGGAGGGGACAGCTGTGCGCGCTCAGATCTTGCCTAACCTCTTTCCAACTGCAGTGCACCCCGCTCTCTCCCTTGCATCACTGCCCCCCGTTCCCTGCTCCCCCTTCCACCTGTGCACCGTGCCAGGTCAGCACGCACAACATGAGGAGGCCAGCTGTGCCCATTATGCTATTTGCTGTGCCCTGCCTTCTTCTCAACCGCGATTCGCCTGACCGTCGCCTTGCCGCACTTCACCCGTCCAACGCTCTCCTCTCTGCCAAACCTCATATGCCTCCTCCTACGCCTGCCCTCCCCACCTCCCTGCGCAGAGAGCCCGCAGAAGGTGCACGCCACGTCCACCGCCGGTCTGGCCAGTGCCACCTGGGCGGCCTTCCTGTCATACACCCTCTTTGCCCCCCTCTACCTCACCGGCCCCATCCTCACCGCCGCCGACTTCTACCAGCAGGCAGCCGCCTCGGCCGCCGGCCGCCGCACCACGCCGTCGCTCACAGGTGAGGGGGCGTTCGCAGTTGGAGCAGGTGGATGGGGGGGAGGGGCAGCGGTTGGTGCGTCGAGGCATGTGCTGGGAAAAGGGGCGGCAAGCAAGCGCCTCGAGTGACCCTGATTGCCCCTCTCTCGCCTCATCTGCTCCCCCTCCCGCCCCCACCCCTCAACCTCTCCCACATGCCCCCCACCTCCCATGCGCCCGCACGCAGACGGTGCTCTGTGGCGCTCCGTGGCCCGCCTGGCCGGTTTCTGTGTGTTTGCTGAGGCCGCCCGGCGCACCGTGCTGGTGGACGGCGTGGCCCAGGCCCTGCTGGCGGCGCAGCCCTGGCAGTCCTGGGCCGTCTCCATGTGCCTGCTCACCGCGCTGTTTGCGCAGTCGTTTGGTGGGTGGGGGCGAGGGATGTGGGGCCGGGCTGGGGTGGGCACCGCCGGGTGGAACAGCGGCAGCTGCGGCCGTGCCTGGGAGTGACCGCTGCATCTAGCTAGTCTAGTCTAGTCTAATCGTTACAGCTTTTCACAACCCCTGAAAGGGGATTCAACTTCAGGACGAACCAAACCCTGAGAGGTTGACGAGGCATGCACCACAGCCTGCACAGGCTGCATCTAGCGCTTGCATTGCACCCCCACGCAGTCTTGCTGCCTCACTTCCACCGCCCTACATCGCCCACCTCAAAACACACACTGTCCCCCTGTCTGGCTGGCCAAGTCCCGCTGCCTCACACCGGCTCCTCATTCTTCTGAATCATAAATTGCTTGGGTTTACAGAACAATGCACACACGCACACACACACACACACACTGCCCCCCCCTGCAGTGCCCTGGACCGCCGCCCGCCTGCTTGCCGGCGCCCTGGGCATCAACGCCCCCGACGAGGCGCCTGTGGGCTTCCTGCGCTCCTCGGTCACCCCAGCCACCTTCTGGCGCAACTACCATGTGTCGTGGTACCGCTGGCTGAGGCAGTATGTGTACACCCCCCTGGGCGGAACCCCCGCAGCCCTGGTGCTCACCATGGCTGCCTCCACACTGCTGCACGGCACACACAGGTGGGTGAGCTGAGCTGTCAGACGGGCCCCCACCCACAGGTGGGGGACATGGCCGGTGGCTGGCTGGCTGGTTTGCTGTCCGGGTGCATGCGGGGCAGGAACTGAAAAGTGCAGGTTGTTTGGCGAGAGGGCTGGGCGCTGATGAGAACTCACAAGGTTTGCTGAGCTGGCCGGGTGCTTGCACATACCGCCGTTCTGGGTGCTGCTGAGCTGCATCTGCTCTCCCTGTTTGGCCCCTCCCTGCACCATCTGCAGCGCATGGCTGACCTGGGGCGCCATCCAGTGCGGTGCCCTGCTCTGCGAGCGCTTCCGGGCGCGCCGCGGCTACAGCCTGCTGCCCGGCCTCAACCCGCACCTGCGCACCGCTCTAGTGCAGTGCGCCACGCAGACCACGCTGCTGGTGCAGGTGGGGCAAGGGGGCATTGGGTGGGGCTGTGCGGGGCTGAGGGTTTGTGTGGGCTCTGTGCGTGTGTGGCGTGGGGAGGGGTCTGATCTATCAGCGTGTGATCGATCAGCGTGTCTGGCTACTCGTCTGGCTGTGTAGCAGCTGTCCGTGGGGAATGCCTCTTCCATGCAGCTAAATCCAGGTACACCTCCTGTGAAATGCTTCTTCCATCGAGCTAAATCTAGCTCCACCTCGCTCATCCCCACCCCTTGCTCGCTCCCGCCCCCCTTCCCTGCGCCCTCCCCCTGCTGCAGCTGCCCCTGGGCCCCAATCTGTGGCCCTTCCTGGCCTGCTTCCACGCCATCAACCTGCCCTTCTGCGCCCTGAACGCCGCCCGCCTGGAGGGCCGCCGGGACAGCAGCGCCAAGAGCGCCAAGGGCGGCGCCAGCGTGGCGATGAGCGCCGCCGACAAAGTGGCTGCCAAGCTGGCGGCGGGACCCAAGGTGGCACTGGACTAGGCAGCCCTGCTGAGGTGGCTGTCGGACAGACAGCTGCCAGGGGCGGCAGGCGAGGCAGAATGTAGGCTTACAGCAACTTGGGGGCGCAGCGGGGACGGCTGCGGTAGCGGTAGCGGCGGTTAGGCATTGTAGGGCGGCGGCGAGCACTAGGCGAGCGCCAGAGAAAGCACCCCGAAATGGAATCACACTTGTATGTGTTTTGACACTGTATGGATGGCACCATGTGAACTAGCCCTAATCTAAAGTCATTACAAGCTGCAACAACCTGTGAGCGCCCCAGCTAGCATGGGAACGCCCAGCTGGCACGGGCCGCCCTGCTGGCACCTCAGTCGGGCAGCACGATCACGCTTTTGGTCCGCTTGATCGCCTCTGCCCGCTCCAGAATCACTTGCACGTCCACCGGAGGGAAGCGCTGCAGCATCTTCATGCAGGTCGCAAAGTCGCCCTGAGTGGGGAGGGTGCAAGGAAAGGGGGGCGGGGCGGGGGGGAGGGTGAAAGGAAGAGGGCGTGCTTACAAGGATTGCACATTACTTCCCATTGCTGACAACACATCGTGTGTTAACACACACACACAAACACACTGCCAGCACGGCAGCTCAGCAACAGGACTGGCAGCACTGGCACAGCGCTGCCCTCGTCTTGTCCACTGCCTGTCGTACACTGCAGGACACGCTACAGCCGCGCCCTCCTACCTCCGCTGCACCTGACCGCGCTGTGTTGTTACGCCCCACCCACCACTCAGCCTACTAAGCGCAGCCAACTGCAGCCGGCAAGCATCAGCTTGGCACGCGTGCACAGCAACTCCCCACTACAACCCTACCACCCCAGTAGCCCCGCCAGCTCACCCTTCAGCCTGCACAAGCCCACCCAACTGCCTGCCTGCCTCAACTCGGCGCGCATGCACAGCAACAGTTGCTCCCCACCACAACTGGGTAACAGTTAGGTCCACAACCCCACCACCCCAGCAGCCCCGCCAGCCTCACCTGCATGAGCTCCGTCCGCACGTGCAGCAGCATGCCGGCGCAGAGGCGCAGCAGGCAGTCGGTGCGGCCGGCGGGGTCCGACAGCAGCGAGTCCCACAAACGCAGGGCATCCGGGAAGGCAAACTCCTGGGTGAGGGCCAGCGTGATCCATCTGGGCAGAGGAGAAAGGAGGGAGGGCAGGAAGAGAATGGGGCGTTCAGTGTTTGGCAGCAGCAGAATAGGGCGGGGCGGCTGGTAAGGCAAACTCCTGGGTGGGCCCAGCTTGATCCACCCGGGCAGAGGGGAGCATGGGTGGGAACAGGAGGTCGCGAGAGGGGCAGCCAGTCACAGCGCCGCAGGGCGGTTGGGAAGGCAAACTCTAGGGTAAGGGCAGCGCGCCCACCCTGTGAGGGCGGCAGCTCATTCCCCCTGTGTGTGTACAGAGGTGGGCGGGAGGTCGGGAGAGGGAGGGATGGGCAGGCAGCAGCAGGACAGGGCAGGGTGTCAGGAAAGGGGAAGCCTTGGGTGAGGGCAGCGTGATCACGATCGGCAAGGAGGGAGTAGGGGTGCATACAGGGAGAGGTACAGGGAGGCAGGGAGTCCAAGAGGCACAGCGCATCAAGAAGGGGCCACCAAGAAGGGGCCACCCCCTGGGCAAGCGCCAGCGTGAACCAGCAGGTGGGGGGCCGGGAGTTCAGGCTGGCGGGCAGCAAGAGGGCAGGGAGCGCATAAAACGAGCCGAGCTCCTGTGCCAAGGGCAGCACGCACCACCCGAGACACAGCACCACCCGAGACACAGCACAGGAAGAAAGCATGGAGTGAGGCAGAGCGGGTCGGTGGATCAGCAGCACAGGAGCGCGTTGGAAGCAGCGCCCCACATGGCCCACACACGCAGGTGGGCTTTCCCCAGCCCCTCCCCGCTCTACACACGCACCTGGAGGCGTATAACTGTGGGTTGATCTTCAACCCCCGCCACAGCCCCTCCCCGCCCCACACACGCACCTGAAGGCGTAGGACAGCCCCTCCCCGCCCCCCACACGCACCTGAAGGCGTAGAACTGTGGGTTGATCTTCACCCCCCGCTCCAGGTGCTCCCATAGCTCCTCATCCTGCTGCCGCACCAGCTGGGACAGGCGGCCCAGGGTGGCACGAATGCCCACTGTGCTGTTGTCCTGCAGGGGTTGGTGTGTGAGGTGTGTTCACTCGGATGGTGGTGTTGACTGGGATCTGTTTACCGCGAAACCAACAGGCGCACCCGCCCAGGGTGGCGGGGATGCCCACCGTGCTGTTGCCCTGCAATGGTTGGTGAGTGAAGTGCCCTTGTGTGGTTGGTGTGGTCAATGATGCTGAGTGGGAGCTTGGACTGAGGGCAAGAGGGCAGGCGGCCCAGGGTGGCACAGATGCCCACCATGCTCTTGTCCTGCAATGGTTGGTGTGTGGGCAGACATTTTCCCCGTGATGTTGGGTAAAACATCCTGAGGGCAATAGAGGCATTCTAACCAGGGTGGCATGGCTGCCTGTGCTGTTGTCCTGCCAAAAGGTTGGTGAGCCGAGGCCAGGTGGGCAGTGAGCAGTGCAGTGGGCGAGCAAGGCGGGGCGGGGCGGGCTGTGAAGAGCCTCGGGTGATGGGCGTGGAGAGAGAGCAGGTCACCCAACGGATAGCACACAGCCGCCACACACTTTTGTCCACTCTGCCCAGCCCAAACACTGCGCCTCACCCAACCCATCCACTGCGCCAACCGGCCCTGGAACTCCCCTCCGTCGGCCCCACCCACCAGCCAGCGGTAAGAAGCCTTTCAGCACCCCCTCACCCACCACCTGCCGGCAGAAATGGCCCTGGAACTCGCCCATCAAGTCCGCAAAACGGGTGAGATCCTATTTAATCCCACACCCCAACAACACCGCCGGCACACTTCTTTATCTTGACCCACCAGCTGCCGGCACATCTGGGCCCGAAATTCGCCCACGTGCCCATCAGCGGGTTACTTAGCATTGCTCAAAGCAAAGCAAGGCCAAGCAACCAGTTGAACTCCCCTTCAGCTACACGTCTTGTGGCCTTCCCTGCACCCACCAGCTGCTGGCAAAACTGGTCCCGGAATTCGCCCATGAGGTCCACAAAGCAAAAGAAGGCGTCTGCCTCGGCATGCTGTGCTGACTCAGCATCCGGGTCTGCACGGCGGGGGGTGAAGCAGGGTGGGGTGGGTTCGGTGGGGTGATGCGGGGGGAAGAAGAGTGCGCTTGCCTCTGCAAGCGGGGCTGTCTGAGCATCACTTGGTGTCCTTCTAAAGGGGGCACAGAAAACGTGCGGGTTTGGAGGTGAAGAGGGGTGGTGGGTGCGCTGCAGGAGGCAGGGAGCGAGTGTGGGGTGACCAACTGGAGGGGCAGGCACCAGGCACCAGGCACTGGTGGAGCGCGCTGCCCCAGAACCTGTGGCGGCGGTGCAGCCTCTTGCACCCCCCATGCCGGGGCGCAGGCATTCACCCACCCTACACACCCACTCCACATGCAAGGCACCCACCCCACCCACCCGCCCCACCTGTGCGGAAGATGTAGTACAGCGGGGCGTACAGCTCGTTCATGCCCTGCACAGCTCAGCATGACACAGCATGGCACAGCATGCAGGGTGGGTGATGCGGTGCGGCACAAGGCTCCAGCAGGTGACGTGACACAGAGCACAGCACAGCACAGCACAGCATGGTGCGGCAAGCCTCAAACAACCACACACTACCAATCAAGCACACTAGTGAGCGTACGCTGTCAAGCATGCACACTCGGAGCACACACGCGCAGATCCACCCCTCACATCCCATACACGCCAGCCCAACCCATACCAACACAGTCCCCGTGCCACGGCACACCTGGCACGTCTCACAGCCCCGGGCTAAGGCGGAGCACACACAAGCTTCCCCACTGCAAGCTGCCTCACATCTTCCCATACACGCCAGCCCAACCCAAACCAACACAGGCCCCGTAACGCACCTGCACATAGCGCAGGCCCGGGTTGAGTTTGGCAAACACAAACAGGGCTCGCCGCATTTGGGCACGGTGCAGCGCCGCCGCCCCGCCCTCCCCGCTGAAAAAGTGCATGTCGGGGTGGGTGCGTGCCACGTCTCGCTCTATCTGCTCCTGCACCTCCACGTCCTGCAGAGAAGGAAGAAGAAGAAGACAGGATACGCATGACGTGAGTCATCACAATGCAGTGCCCACATTCGGCAGAGAGGGGACACAAGACGGGACGGGCACGCCATCAGTCATTACACTGCAAAGCAGATAAGGGAGGGCTGCGCTTGGCACGCTGTCCCTCCCCGCTGGAAAAAAGAAAGAAGACGAGGCAGGCATGAAATCAGTCATTATACTGCGAAGCACATGAACGCCGCTGTGCTTTGCACGCTGTCCCTCCCCGCCGGAACAAAGCGCATGCCAGGGTGGGGGCAAGCTGCGCCACGCTCTGTCCTGCTTCAGCACCAAATTACCGAAACAGTGATCCACATGCATGCCAAATAGGCAGGATGGCAGGGAGCGTTGTGTTTGCGTGCAAGCCGCGGCTGCCCGCCTCCTGCACCTGTCCCGCTGCTGCCGACAAGCCTGCTCCACACTACAGGAAGCCTGCTCCGCATACAGCAAGCCTGCTCCGCTGTCACGCCCTGCCTCCCACCCGCCCTGCCTCACACCTGAAAGTAAGCCTTCCACTTGCTGCTGCTGCTCGTGCTGAGAGGGTGGTCATCCGGGCTCAGAGACAGCCGTTGAAGCTCTTCCGCCGCCGCCGCCGCCGCCGCCGCCGCTGCTGCTGCCGCTGCGGAGCCTGCCCATGCGCCCGTTATCGCCGCAGACGCGCTGCCGCTGCCGTTGCTTTCATCCAGGCCGCGCCACTCGCCCGAGCCGCTGCTGCCGCTGCTGGCCCCGCTGCCGTGTGAGACCAGCGGGTTGGGATGGGAGCCGGGGGCGGCCTCCAGGCCGGTGGGGGTGGACAGATTTTTGGGATCCAAAATCAGCTCCTGCCATGGGGTAGCATGCAGGATTGCTAGTGAGTATGCAGGATTGTCGATGAGAACAAACCGAGAGAGGGATTGCCGACATGGGCGGGAGGCTTGGGGGCTCAGCAGGGGCTAGGAAGAAGCGCGTGAGCAGAAAGCTCCAAGGCCCAAACAACAAGTAGAAAGTATGCCTTGCCAAGCGCCATCAGGCTGCTGTGCATGCCAAGGCCAGCAACCAGCACTCCCCCGCCCGCCCTGTCAACCGTCAGTCATCTTGCTACAACATGCCCCACATATCTCAAGCGCACAACAGCACAACGCAAGCACACACGCACATGCACACGCATACACGCAAATACACATGAACGCACACAGAAACACACATGCACATGCACATACACACCACAACACACACACACATGTGCACCCACACACACCTCGCAGAACTGCTCGTATTCGGCCCGCTTTCGGCGCAGCGCACGCTCCCACTGCGCACGGTCCGGCGGCAGCAGGCCCAGCAGGAGGCGCCACACCGCGGCTCTCAGCCCCCGGGCACGCGGCTCATCCGGCACTCCATCAAACGCCAGCGCCCTCAGCTGCCGCATGTCTATCGACGTCTCGCCGCCCAGCACCCGCCAGAACTGCTGCGCACGCGTGGGCGGCGGCAGCGGCTGCGCCGCCTCCGACGCGGGGCGGGGTGAGGGCGGGGCCGCTGCCGCTCGTGCTGATGGGGATTGCAACTTCTGGGGAGACAACAGGGTGACTGCCGCCGGCAGCGGCGCTGGTGGAGATGCAGGGGCCAGCGCTTGCTGCTGGTACTGCCTCTGCTGCTGCTGCTGCACGTCCTGCTGCGCTGAGGGTAGCCGGGCCGGGCGGTTGTCGCCAGCATAGGCGGCGGCGGCAGCAGCAGTGCCCAGCGGCTCCCGCTGTGGGCTGGGCGCCTCCTGCGTCCCTTCTGACGCCGCTCTCTCGATCAGGAGAGCCCCGAGAGGGTCCTCCATCGCCGACAGCGCAGGCAAGGGTTCAGAACTCGGTCGCTAGCTAAACGTGCGCAAACAATGACAGGGTTTTCAGTAGCCCATGTGGACACGATGTCGACATTCCAAACCGGCCTTGGAAAGGTATGCCAAGGGAGGGGAGTTCAGGCGCCCATGCCCCCGCAGCAGAGCGAGCAGGCGGCCGGAGATCAAAGGCTGCAGGCCTCACAATTCCTGCTGTGACCTGGGATTGGCCATCTGTAGCAGCAGGGAGACATAAAGGCAGCAGGCGAGAGGAGAGCGTCGCGTGCTTGCGTGCTTGACGCCCCCTGCCTGTGCATCCTGTTAGCGCACTTCTAGCGCTCTATACATCCGGTGGAGCCACGATTGCGGCGCCAGCAGCCATGCAGTGCAGCAGCAGCGCAGCCCGCTCCCGCCCCTTTGCCGCCGCCGCCAGCCGCCGGCCGGCTCGGCGGCAGCGCAGCTCCGCGGTCCGCGCCTCAACCCTGGCAGCTGAGCACACCCGGTACCTGTGCGAGATCGCTGTGGTGGGAGGCAAGCCCAAGGTGGAGACGCTGCTCAAGGTGTGCGGGAGGCAGGCGGGCCGAGCAAACGGCTCCGCTGTTGAACGCACGGCCAACGGGCAACGGGCGACCTGCGCCTACCAGCAAAATTCCAAGCCACACCTACCGATGCTCACCTGCACAGCGCCCTGCACCCCTGTTGCACATTGACACCCTCCACGACGGCGCACCCGCAACCGCCCGCAGGTTCTGGAGGCTCAAGGGCAGAGCGCTGTTTCGCCCGCCGACCGGCGCGGTCTGCACCCGCTCACCGTCCCTTTGGCGCAGCAGCAGCCGGGGGCCGGCGGCGGCAGCGGCGAGCTGACCTGCGTGCTGCGCTGGCCGGAGGGTCACCAGGGGATGGAGCTTCCTGTGGTCAGCCAGGCACGCGGCGGATGCCAGGTGAGCCGCTGTGCCGCTGTTTGTGTGTGAGCTGGTGGGTGAGGGTGGGGGGGCGGCTGTGAGAACAATGCAGTACTTGTAGTATGCAGTGCTTTTGCTCTGTCAGGTGGGCGCATGGCAGTAGTTTGATAGCCCGCCGAGGACGGAGGGAGCGAGCCGATAGGGGGCCCATGGGAGGCCATGGGCAAGGACTGCCGTGCTTGCCAGCTGCCGGTGTGCCTCTCGGCTAGTAGCCCACAGTGACATGAAACCACAAAGGGGCAGCATGGGCTGGGCTTGCCTGTGGTGCGCCAGGCGTGTAGAGCAGCAGCTCATAGGCGGGGGTCTGCAAGCGGGGCAGTAGTGCCCAAGGCACCGTGGCAGCCAACATATGCACGCTGCCAATGGTAGATGAAGAAAGCAGCACGCCAGCCCACTCCTCTGCTCCCCCCCACATCCCTCCCGCACACACTCAACACATGCACCATTTCTTTTCATGTCTGCTACCAAACAACACATCTGCTTCCCCTCCGGCCGGCGCAGCACGCAGGTCAGCTCGCCACTTGTATGCTGACATGTTGTATGGTATTAAACAACTTAACTTCTTGGGTACCATACAACAACATGCCACTTTCCACCCTCGCCCTTAGCCTGCCGCAGGTGCGCCTGCTGGCCCGTTCCAGCGGTGGAAACCCCTGTACAAACGGGTGTAGCTGAAGGCACACGTTGTGAGGACGGGCGGCGATTTGAGCAGGGTGCCATCCTCTGCCCCCTGCTTGCCGCAGGTGCGCCTGCTGGCCCGTTCCATGGATGAGTACTTGCATCGGGCGGTGGCCGAGGAGGAGGGCACCAGCGGCAGCGGCGCGGTGGCGGCTGCGGCGGGCGAGGAGGGCGCGGCGCTGTACGAGGCTGGGGCCTATGGCCGCTCCGGCCTGCCAACCATGGACGCGTATCTCACTCGCAAGGTGGGTGGGCGGGCGGGGGCTTAAGGGGCAAGGGGGTGTGCTGTGCTGTGCCGTGCTGGGCTGCAGCATGCCGTGCCACGCTGTGCTGTGCTGTGCTGTGCCGTGTGTGTCCAGTGCCACGCTGTGCCCGGCCGCGCCATGCCCCGCTGCGCTGCGCTGCCATGCCTGGAGACACCTGGTTTGCCGTGTGCCCGCCCGGGAACCGTAGTGTTCACCCGCAAGCCCTGCGGGTAAGCCAGCTGGCGCTGCATCCCTGCATCCCTGGGGAGCGGTGTCGGGAGGCCACCACCAGAAGCACGCCGCAGGCCGTCATCAATTTGATTACTTCTTACTTGTAATACAGTAATCAACACTTGTGTACGGCGTCCTCTGAAGGCGCTCCGACAACTGGGGCATCCTGCTGTGTGTGTGTGTGCAGGCGGGCGGGCAAGTAATCAAGTAATCAGCATTTGTGGGCAGTGTCCTCTGAACAGCTATGCATCCCTGGTGTGTGTGCTGTGCAGGCGGGCATGTTCCCGGATGTCGCCGAGCGCCTGGTGCAGGCCCACCTGGCCAAGGGCGACCAAATGAGCGCGCTCATCACGGGGGAATGGTACATGAGGTGATCCCTGCATGTGTATCTGCCCCAATGGACTGCCCTCCCGGCTGCCTTGCAATGACACGTGTGTCTTGCCAAGCTGAGATGTGCTTTTGGGGGGTGAGCGAGTGTTGGGGCACGTGCTGTGTGTGTGTGGAGGGGAGTGGAGGGGTACATGAGGGGCGGGGGGGCCTTGCTTGGCGGGATGTAGAAAGACGCGGAGGGTGGCGGCGGGGGAGTGGGACATGCCATATCGTGCGGGAGGGGTCCGTAAGCTGAGGGGGGCCGCCTGCTTGCCGGGACGTGGAAGGTGATGGTGGGGGAGTGGCAGAGGGATGTGCCTTTTGGGGGTGTGAGCGAGTGTTGGGGCCCATGCTGGCATGGGAAGTGTGCTGGCCTGTCGGCAGCCTCCCATCTTTCGGGCCTCCTGCTGCCTCCCGCTGCGCCGCTTGGCTGCCCCCTCGCCTGCCCGCTGCTTTCCCCCTCAGGAGCAGCCAGCTTTTACGTGGGGTGAGATGGGGCGTCTGTCTGAACCCGCCAGCCAGCCCTCACGCCCACTCCGTCACGGCTCGCACCGCCCTCGCACCGCCCTCGCACCGCCCTCCCTTCCATCCAAACCCTACCTTGCAGGAACAGCCACTTCCCCGCAACCCGCCAGCCAGCCCTCACGCCCACCCTGTCATGCCTCGTTGCACCCTCCCTTCCTTGGAAGCGCTGCAAGAACAGCCACTTCCCCGGCTGGGGGCGGCCGTACGAGTTCAACAGCCAGCCCTCACGCCCACTCTGTCACGCCTCTTGACACCTCCCCACCTATCCAAACCCTACCTTGCAGGAACAGCCACTTCCCCGGCTGGGGGCGGCCGTATGAGTTCAACAGCCAGCTGATGGCGGGGGTGGGGCGCAACGAGGAGGCGCGAGACATGGTGAGTGGGAGGGGGCAACAGTGAAGAGCGGCCGGTTCAGCCAGCTCGATTTAGTTTTTTTTTTTATACTTACAAAAAGGTACCAAATGAAGTGTGGTAGGAAGTTGCACCAGTGAAGAGCGGGGTGAAGAGTGGCCAGTGCTGCCAGTTTGGTTCTTGCACAAGTGAAAAGCGAGGTGACGAGTGGGGGAGCGCTCGTCCAGCCCAGCACAGCCCGTCCTGCCTGCGCGCCACGCCCCTCGCTCGTCCGCTCCGCAGCTTGCAAAGGAGGGTTCGCGGGGTAACATCATTCGTGAAATTTCCTTTGCAGTGGAGTGGTGTGGAGTGGTGTCAAAGGACAGCGGGCTGCGCAGCGTGTCACTCTGTAGAGCAGCAACCCCATCCCAATTCCCTTTGCTCTTCTCCCCCATTGCACTTGCTTGTTACTACCCGCACCAAGCCCTGGGGGTCTCCTTGTTCCCTTCGCTGTCGCTCGGTCCGACATCCTCCCCCCTCCCTTCTGGCTCGTGCCCCAGGCCCGGAGTCTGGAGAACGCACACCCCAAACCTGCCTTTGTCAGCGCCCTTACCCCTTTTGCCTCACGCAGCTCCCTGTTCTCATGCCCCCCTGCCCCCGCTGCCTCCCGCCTCCTGTGTGCAGGCCCGCATCGCGATGCGCATGCCTTGGTGGTCCTTTGGTGACGGCTTTGCCGCGATGCGGGACGCGGCCGGCATGAGCGGCGGCGTGGCTGACGTGCGTGCTGTGCATGCTGGGCTGGGCTGGGCTAGGCTGGGCCGGCAGGGATCACACTGCCGCTGGGTGGCGCTTGGCTGGGATGAGCGGCGCTGCGGAAGACATGCACACTGCATGTGCTGTGCTGTGCTGTGCTGTGCCGTGCTGTGCTGTGCTGTGCAGGTGCACGCTTACCCCGCTCTTCCAGACTTCCTCTCACGCGCATTGCTTACACGCTGTGCCGTGCTGTGCTGTGCTGTGCAGGTGCACGCTCCCCCCGCTCCCCCAGCTTTCCTCTCACACGCATTGCTTACACGCTGTGCTGTGCTGTGCTGTGCTGTGCCATGCTGTGCAGGTGCGGCGGGCGCTGGAGGAGCAAGACCAGATGAGCGACATGCCGGGGATGAAGACGGTCATCAAGACGGGTGGGTGGGCTGGTGGGGCATTCTCTGGGCCTCTTGTTAGGGTCGGTGCTTGGGGGGTCATTAAGACGGGTGGGTGGGTGGGTTATTCTCTGGCCCTGTTGTCAAGGTTGGTGACTTGGGTGACGCTCAAACATTCAATGAAACCACCAACCAATTACATTCGATTAGATTCGACTTGGCTGCCTCTCTTGTGGTCGTGTTGATGAGGCTGGGTGGGCAGGCTGCCTGCACTGCTGGCGGCCTGGCCCCTCACTGTCCAGGGGTCTGTGTCCCACTTGTTTGCGGAAATCGGACTGTGAATTCCCCAAAGCAAAGCACAGCACAGCAAAGCACAGCTGGGTGGGGAGGGGAAGGCCCCGGCCCCTGGCTGGGGCTACAGAGCAAGCACCCCATGGGCCCATCACATCCCCTCCCCTGGGTTGTTGCCGAGTTGGCCGCCCTTTTCTGCCACTTCCCACGGTTCTCTGCCTGGCCTGCCGCTGGACCCACCATCCCATGCGGTTGCAACATGTCGCCTGGCAAGCTGAAGCCAACATGCCTTCTTTCGCCCTCTCAACGCTGTCCGCCTCGCCTTGCCTTGCCCCGCCATGCCCCCATCGTGCGTGCAGAGAAGCAGCTGCAAATGGAGGAGGCGGACTGGCTGTTGAATGCGGTGGCGGCGGGCGAGGCTGGGTGGGATGACGTGCGTGCTGACGTGGCAGAGCGGTACGCCGCTGCCGGCCTCACACCAGTGGCCGACTTCATCCGGGCAGCATAAGTTTTCAGTGCGGTGAAGCCAAAAGCGAAACTGCAGGTATTGGAGAATGAAATGTTGAACAGCCAGCTGGCTGTGCCAGGCTGGCACACGCTGCGTTTGCGCACGTCGCCTGTGGCGGCCGCCGCTGTGATTGCCCAGCACTGCCCCCCACACGCTGCGCTGGAACTTCTCTGGCGCCAGCGCAGCGCAACCTTTGAATTTCACTTCCACGCTCGCTTTGCCTCGGTTTCTGCCACCTCCAGAACGCACTGCACTGCTGTGTGGCCTCCCGCTGCACCCCGCTCATCCTGTCCGCTCATCCCCTCTGCCCCCTTGCTCCCCCGTCCAAACCATGTTTCGCCTGTGTTCCCCCGCTGTGCCGCCCTTGTTTGCACAAACTAAGCCAGTAAAGCTCGAGAGGAAGCAGGCAGTGGGGTTGGCAACGTGGCCACACATCAGGGAACCAACGACAGAAAGGGAGCGGAGAGATGAGCGGAAGAATCAAAGGGGGTGGCACAACCACAGGAGGTGAGGCATCAATTGATTGATTGATTGACAAGGAGAGTGCTGAGATGGCAGCCTCTGGAGGTGCCATCAAGGCTGAAGCCAGCCAAGCCGCAAGCTCGACACACACACACACACAAATCCGGGATGGTTCACTCAGTCAAGCCCGCGCCAGCTAAAGGTCAATAGCCGCTTGACCGCCGCCTCCATGCCTCTCTGTGCCTCATGAGCCTCTTCCCCCCGTGAACAATTCCGTGTGCTCAAACCAGCAAGCTCTTGCACAGCGTCTTCACCGCCGCCTCGGGTTCACCCCTGCTTCACAACGCTCGCGCCACGCAACAACCAGTTCTGTTACATAAAATTGCGGTGTGTTGAAACCATAGGTGTGCCTAACAAATTCAGGCAAGCTCCAGGAGCGTCTTCACTGCCGCCTCTGGGTCGCCCTGCTTCACGATGCTCTCGCCCACAAGGATGGCGCCGCAGCCGGCTGCAGGCCAGAGGGGGGAGCAGGCAGGGCCGTGTCAGTATTCTGCTATTGCTCATAGTAGCTTTGTGAAAAGAGATGGCAGGGGGGAGTTGGTCGGTTGCCGAAAGCAGGCAGCAGGGTAGATGCTTTTGTTGCAGCAGCAATCCCGCTCCCGTTTGCCCAGATTCCCCCACAACCCATCGCATGGCCTCCCGACCGCCCATTGTAAGAAGAAAGGATGCAGCCCAACAGGAGCTCCACAGCCTGCCAACAGCGGGAAAGGAAGAAGACGGTGAAAACTGCACTCACCAGCCTGCACAAACGCCACGTCAGCGGGCGTGAAGATGCCGCTCTCCCCCGCCATCACAAGCCCCCGCTTCAGCACCTGCGACAGGAGGCCACACGAACATGCATGTGTGTGCGTGTGAGCGTGCGTGTGCGTATCTAGGCCCCGAGTGTTGGCGGGGATGGGTGTGCCTGTTGGGGCAGGCAGGAGGGGCAAGCCCGCCAGGCATGCCACCCCTGGGGCCTTGTCCCAACCGTGTGTGGGACGCTTGCCCCCACTTGCTGCTGCGCAAGGCGCCCTCGCTGCCGTGCACGCATCTTGACGTTTCATCGACACCCGCACTCTCGCCGTCCCCGCTGCTCTGCATGCATCCTGTTGCTTCATTGGCACCCAAACTCTAGCCTTCCCCGTGGCCGTGCACGCATCCTATCCCTTCATCAACACCCGCTCTCTCGCCCGTCCCCGGCTGCTGTGCACGCATCCCGCCATTGCATCCACGGCTTGCCCCGCCCGCCTGCCTGCCTGCCCCCTCACCTCCTGCCCCGCTGGGGAGGCCATCACTTCCTTTGTGTTGGCAAGGTCGATCTTGAAGGTCTGCAGCAACACAAAGTGCGGGAAAGTAGTGTTAGGGGGGCAATCTACGCTTCTTTTCACTTTCGCTACTTTTTAAAGACTGAGTCTTTTTTAAACCGGATCAAAAGCAATTGGGCACCTGTCGCCCAGGATTGCAACGGCGCAGGGCAACCTTGGCACAGCAAGGCTGCGTGTGCCTCGCCCCTGCAGGGTCGCGGTTGTTGAATGCCCAGCATGCACTGGCACAGGCGTCCCAGTGGCACGTGGATGAAAACACAAACAAACACAGCAAAGCAGGCTGTCGTTGCCACACACGCACCTGCAGGGTCGCGGTAGTTGATGCCCAGCATGCACTGACACAGGCCTCTAGTGGCACGTGGGTGACAAAAAAACAAAACAAAAGGATGACGGTGCACCTACCCACCTGCAGGTCTCGGTTGTTGATGCCCAGCATGCAGTGACACGTGCCTCCAGTGGCACGTGGGTGAAAAAACAAACACAAAGCAGGCCGACGTTGCCACAAACCCACCTGCAGGGTCCCGGTTGTTGATGCCCAGCATGCAGCCCCCCAAGCACCAACACAGGGCGGCCGTGGCACATGGTTAAACACAAGTAGAGACGGACGCACACACAACACCAGGCTGCCTGTGCCTCATCGCCCCTCCCACCTGCAGGTCTCGGTTGTTGATGCCCAGCATGCATCCGTCCAGGTTCTTTAGTAGCAGCACCCGCTCCAGCTCTGCAATCGTGTGCACCTGAGGGGAAGGGGGGGAGGGGGAAGGTGGAAAAGAAAGAGTGGGTGTCATGGACAGCACGCCACAAACCCTGAACCCGCTCTCCCACCTCTTAAGAAGCACTGCAAGGGAATCCCAGATCCCTCCACACCCCCGCTCTCCCACCTCTATCAAGCACTGCAGGTCACCGCTCTATCAACCTTTCAACCTCCTCCACCAACCACCACCTGTTTTAAGAGCACTGCAAGCAATCCCCAAATCCCAACCCTCCTTATACCACCTCTACCACCCACCTCTATCAAGCACTGCAGGCCCGCCGCTCCATCAACCTCCTCCATCAACCACCACCTGTTTTAAGAGCACTGCAGGCAGTCCCCAGACCCCAACATGCCCATGCCCCGCTCCCCCATCACTGTCGAGCACTGCACGCGCTTCACCAACACTCCCAAAGCAGTACAACCCTGACCTTCCCACCCACCTCTCCCAAACGCTGCAAGCCGCCACCTCTATCCACCACCTCTCTTACCACACACCTCTATCATGGTAGCTGACTGGTGCCTTTGGCTTCATTGCCTGTCGATTCCCTAAACACCAAGCCCTCGGGCTGCACTCTTCTTCCTCACCTTGTACCTCTGACACCCCACCTTTGCCAAGCACTGCAAGGGACTCCCCAACCCTCCTCACATCACCCCTGCCCCCTCACCCACCTCTATTAAGCACTGCAAGGGACTCCCCAACCCTACTCACATCACCCCTGCCCCCCACCCACCTCTATCAAGCATTGCAGGCCCACAGAGCGAGCCGACTTGATGAGGTAGCTCATGTCTGAGTTGGGAAGCACGGCGGCAATCAGCAGGATCGCGTCGGCGCCCGAGGCGCGCGCCTTGAACACCTGGTACGCCTGCAGGGGTGTGCAAGAGGGCGGGCAAGCAAGATGGTTTGCAAGAGGGCGTCTGTGGCAGGTGGACCATTGCTTACGGCAGCCGTGCCTTGGACACCTGGTACGCCTGCGGGGGTGGTGAAGCAAGAGGGCGGGGCAAGGAAGTTTCGAAGCACCTGATAGAGGTAGGGCATGCCAACAGAGCCGCACAAAATAGATCTGGTATGCCTGCACCCCTACAACGCACCTCTTGCACAGCGGCGGCACAGCCAAATGCAACGACAACCCAGCCCGGCGTGCTGACCAAGAACTGCACGCTCACGCACCCCGGCCAAGCCACACAATCAATCCTTCACTTCACCCAGGTCACCCCCG
>JTEE01000027.1:208753-219724 GCA_002896455.3 Chlorella sp. ArM0029B
CGCCGGCGGCGACGGCGGCGGCGGCGGCAGTGTTGTTCTGTGCGGCCTTGGATAGGCTCTTGTCTGCATCGAACGGGTTGGTGGAGGGATTCTAGACAGGTGAGATGCGGTGCGGGGCGCGCAAAGAGGAGCAAGCGAACCCAACGCGGCGCCATGAAGATTGCCCCGCAGCGTTGGCTTTCAACTCACCAAACAGGCGCCGCAGCGCGTTGGTTGGTGCTTGCGGGGTGTCTGGGACATGTGGGGCGCAGGCGTCGCCAGGAGCCACTGCCGCTCCGGCGGAGGGGCGGCTCAGGCGGGCCAGAAGGGCCAGGGAGCGGGGAGACATGTTGAAAAGGAGCTGGTGGAGGTGGCGGGCGGGAGAGAAGCCGAGAGACGGGCGAAGGGTGGGGTGGTGGGCTGGTGGCCGGGTTGCGGGGTGCCCGTTGCGCTGTGCGCTGTGGTCCCCGCCGGGGTCCCGCGGCGGGGGTCCCTCGTGGTGCGGCTTGGGCGTGGTGGGCTTGCTGCGGCTCTGCTGGGGTCTGTTGGGTGCCCTGAGCCCGTCGTCCTCCCGTCCGGCTTCTGATCACCGCAGAGCAGGGCAGCAGGAAGCGGGGGCAGCGCACAGCTCGGGAAGGGGCCCTTGCAGCAGAGGGACCAGGCAAGCAAGACAACCCAGCGCTGCAATCGAACTGGCGCAACAGCCCTGGTGCTGGCCTGGTGCTGCTGCCTCTCTTCTTGTGTGTTCGATAGGTAGGCGTGTGTTACACGGTACAGGGAAAGAGGTGAAGACGAAGGCAGCGGCGTACGATACACCAAGGCAACAGGTGGCGTGGCTTACTTGGATGCATCGATCAGAGATGAGGTGGGTTATGTAATGGCGCTAGGCAGAGATGGTGCCAACTCTAAACCGCTAAGAAGGTGCAAGTTTAGCCAGGCATCGAAGGCAGCAGCATACAACGGACCAAGGCAACAGGTGGCGTGGCGGGCTAAGCTGCATCGATCAGAGATGAGGTGGGTTATGTAACGGCGCTAGGCAGAGGAGCTCTTAACCGCTAAAGAAGGGGCAGGGTGCACCAACAATTTTGCAAGTTTCGAGACTGGTGATGGGATGGTTGTGGAGGGCAGGGAGGAGAGGGCCGGCGGGTGGACAGTAGGATGGTAGGAGGCAGCGTTGGGAGATGGCGAGGGTGCGACATTGTACCATGAAAGGCACGGTGTGCCGCACCGAGAACACGCGGGGTGTTGACTGAAAGCGTGGGAGATGAGCAAGGATGTGAAACAGCAGGGGCTGATGGGTGGTTGGGGGTGAGGAGGGGGCAAAGGATGGCAAGTCTGAGGCATCCAAGGAGGGAAGACGAGGGTCATGAAAGGGGCTCGAACAGGGTGGGGTGCGGGAGGCAGAAGCATATGCAGGAGGCAGGAGCGCATGCAGGGAGTCGGGAGCTCAGGAGTTGGGAGCTCAAACAGCAGAGGGGTGAAAAGAATGAGTGAAGACCAATGAAATTTGTTGTATTATCAAGTGGCAAGCAAGGTGCCTAGTGCCAGATCAACCATCAAAGGATTGAACCTTCTGGCTGGAGCCGTCCTGCATGCCACCCTGCTGCTGGCCACCCTGGTGGGAGCAGCGCCCGCAGGTGGCGGCGCAGTAGTTGCCAGCAGACATCCAGCCCTGCCCGCAGTTGCCCCAGCCCTTCTGCTGGGCGCAGCTTGCCTGGCCGGGCGGGGCGACGTCAGAGCAGCCCTCCTCGCTGGCACCAGATGAGGATGACGAGGAAGAAGAGGAGGAGGCGGAGGCGGAGGCGGAAGCGGAGGCAGAGGGGGAGGAGGAGGAGCAGCGCCCGCAGGTGGCGGCGCAGTAGTTGCCAGCAGACATCCAGCCCTGCCCGCAGTTGCCCCAGCCCTTTTGGTCGGCGCAGCTCCCCTGGCCGGGTGGAGTGATGTCGGCGCAGCCCTCAGAGGAGGCAGAGGCGGTGGCAGAGGCGGAGGCGGAGTCGGAAGAGGAGGGTGGGGAGGAGCCCTTGCTCTCCTCTGACGGAATGGGTGCAGAGGCGTCAGCAGTGGCCTGGCTGCCCGCCAGCTTGCAGCGCCCGCAGGTGGCGCGGCAGTAGTTGCCAGACAGCAGCCAGGGCTCTGCGCACTTCTTGTTGTCCTGCGGGGGAAGGGGAGGAGAGGGAGGGGAGGGGGAGCGGTGGGCGAGTGGTGAGAAGAAGGGAAGTGCAGATTGCGGTGGTGGTGGCTGGAGGGGCATGCTGGCTCAGCACTGATGGTGGTGCCAAAAAGCGTGTGCGCGGGAACGACCTGAGCAGTTAAAGGCAGCACAGGCACGCGCACTCCAGGCAGCAAAGAGGTCAGGCCTGCAAGGCAACAACCATCCGACAACCCACTGCCCAAACACGCCACACCCTTGAGCCCACCTTCTGCTCCTGGCAGGTCGTGCCGGAGGGCGGGATGTCTGTGCAGCCGTTGTCATCGGTGGGGGCGGAGGCGGGGGTGGAGGGAGTTGACGGGGCACTCTCAACAGCACCGCCGCCACGCTCGCTCAGCAGATCCTCGCGGGTGACAAGAGTCTCGGTGTCAACATGCGTGTCATATGTTCCCATGGGGCGGACAGCACCTGAAGCAGGGGAGAAGGGAGAGGGAGGAAAACAAGCAAGCGAGTCAGTCCTGATAGAAGGGGACGAAAACACAGAGCAAGAGAGAGGCATGTGCAGGGGCTTGCTGTCAGCCGCCGAGTGCTGCTACAGACAAGTAGAGAGCAGCCCGCAAGGCCCCTTGCCTTGCGCATTTGATACGCCGACCTCTGCTGCACCCCGCCGCCCATGGTACACCCTCATCCACTCACCCTGGTGGGCGCCGGCAGCGTCAAAGCGCTTGACCAGCTGCTGCTCTGCGAAGGCGGAGCCGCCGGGGGAGAAGGCGTCGCCTGGGAAGCCAAAGGCGGAGGGCTGCTCAAAGTCTGGCATGCCGGTGGGGCCAGCGGGGGCGGGGTTGGAGGGCTGGTAGTCGCAGGGCACGGGGCGGAACTCGATGCCGGCCACCCCCTGCGGCACGTTGGCAATCTTCTCAAACGCCCTGTGGCAAGGGGCGAGGGAGGGGAGAGAGGACGTGAGGGAGTGGTAGAGGAGCGGGGCTGGGAGGAAAGCAAAGCGTGTGGGGGAGGGGGGGCACCAGCAGGCCCAGCAGGAGCACGCTTCTGCCAGCACAGGGTGCAACCAAACCTACCATCCTGCCATCACAACCTCCTCACCCCCCGCCCCCCGCTCACCAGATGGAGAGGTCGAAGTGGGTGCCCTGGGTGTCGGTGTTGTCGCCGCAGCACCACCGGCTGTTGCTGTACGCGTTGCCGGGGTACTTGCAGGGGCCTGGCGGGGAGGGGAGGGGGTGGGAGGGTTTAGCACAGGGCAACGAATGGGTGCTCTCTTGTAGCACTAGCACTTTTTAGGGGGCTGTTCTCCTTGACCCCTCTCTAGCACCCCTGCCCTAGGCAGCCCACGTCTGACTGCCATGCTATTTATAGACGGGAAAGCGTACACCTCCTCTAGAAGGGAAAGCTTGCACCACCGGGCCCCCCCGCCCCACCCGCTTCGCACCCCACTCGCGCGCTCACATGCGTCGACGGTGCGCACAACCACGGTGGCCTCGCCCGCCTTGCACTCTTGTGAGCGGTCCATGACGTTGCCGTAGCCGTCGATCAGCTGGGAGCGGGCGTCGCACCGCACCTCGTAGCAGCGGCTGCGGGGGGAAGGGGAGCGGGGGCAGGGGGGCATAGGTCAACAGATCGCGATAGGGTGGCAGCGCCAGCGCCAGGACCACTGCCAGCGGCAGCAGCAGCAAGGGGCATGTCAAGGCGGCTGCTCTTGGCCGGCCGGGGGCAAAGGCGGTGGTGGGTCTGCCCTGCCAGCGGTGCGCAACCTCCGCCTTCGCTCCTCAGACCCTGCCTCTCTGTCGCAAAGTCACCATCCTCACAGCACTAGGCACTGCCCCCGCCTCACCCGCAGGAGCCGGAGAACTCGGGAGAAGCGTCGGCGAGGGCGGCCACGTCCCACCCGGTGCCCAGGTCGCCGTACTGGTAGCCCAGGCCGCAGGCGCCTGCAGGTGGAGGGGAGAGGGGCAGGGAAGAGGGGAGGTTAGTGCATGAAGCAGGAGGGATGAGGGCAGGAAGAGATGCGGTGAACCTTTGAAGGGAGGGATAAGGGCAGGATCAATCCTTCCTCTACAAAGGTGAGTGAGTGCACGGAGGGGAGTTGATGCAGGGGTGCACCCCTCAGTCCCCTGAAGTGACCCATCCCGTAAACCCGACCACCCGCCCCGCTGCGGCCCGGCCCCAGCCCCACCTTTGTGGATGCTCCAGCCGTCAATGCCGTAGAAGGTGGCGCCTGCAGGGGTTTGGTGAGTGAAGGAGGGAGACTGAGGCGCAGTGAGTGCCAGGCAAGGGCAACGCAAGAGGCATGCGAGTGCCGGGGCAGCTGCGGCGGGCGGTCAAAGCTGGCGCACAATTCCGTCCCAAAACACTACTACAAGGGCAGCGCATGCAAGGTTAGTGGCGGCACCAGGCAGGCGGGCACGGCGGCACCAGCCAATCAGTGCCTGGTAGGTGTATGGCGGTAGTCAAACTCACGTCCAGTCCGCCAGTCGCCTTGTGCGGCTGCGCCGGTGGCTGCCAAGAGCAGCAGCAGCGCGACAGGAAGGCCCATGGTGAGGGGTGCTGGTGCCATGACTTTCTGTGTGCTGTGATGTACCAAGCAGACAGAGGCCTGTGTTTAAAGAGGGCTGTAGAGAGGGGAGCAGCCCGATGAAAGAGGCTGGTCAGGCCAAAGAGAGGGCGTGTTGTGCGGCCTGCTGGTGTGGGGCTGAGAACAGGGGCAATGGACTCGGTCTGAGACTGAGAGACACGATCCAGCAGGCGACCAAGAGCGTTCTGGAAGAGAGGGAATGGTGGGAAGGCAGGTGTGGAACCGGGCTTTTGACTTGCCTCGGCGCCACGCTGGCGGTGCCGACGCAGCAGGAGCGCCGGCGGGTGGGGCGGCTCATTACGGGCGCGCCGCCTCCATTGGTGCCCTCTAATGGGCTTTGTTTCAAGTGCACAGTTGCTTTGATCCGCCGTCGAGGCCTTGCCGCGCTGTTCGAGGGTCGTTGCACGGCGGCTCCCGGTCGGGCAGCACGTGGACGCCTGGCGGACGGGTGCCTTGTGCGGCCCGACAGCCGGCGCTCGAGAAAAGTGTCGAAGCAGGCGAAGGGAGACGCTTTGTGGCGCTTCCTTTGTTTGAGTGGCCCGCTTTGGCTTGCAGTGCCGGGCAGCCGCCGCGAACCCAGCAGGCTCCTGCCGGCGCGCCGCAGGCAGGCGCGTTGGCGGTGCGCCCGGACAGCTCCTTGCCCCCCGGCACACGTCCTGGCTTTTCATTTTACCTACTCTGTTTACACGGCGGTTTACAAGCGAAGGGGGGCAGGGCTGTGCCAAAGTGGCAAAACTGCGGGGTACTCAATCAAGGGCGGGCAGGCAGCAAACAGGGTCTACCAGGGGTGAGGCACAGGCAAGGGTGGTGGGTGGGAGGCGGAGGTCCGACAGCGGCAAATTTTGGCGCCCTGGGGCAGCAGGATTAGAGCTGGTGGGGGCTAAGCGTGTGGGCGGGGAGCGGGTGGAGGCGCAATGGGCAAATGGATCTCTTCATGTGGCATGGGGACACTTGAGCGAAGCTGTGCAGAAAGGGATGGCAGGGGGCATGCAGGGTGGGGGGTGGCAGAAGGCACGGCAGGGTGGGGGCCAGCATAATGCATAGAAGGGTGAGGAGGCACAAGGCATAGCAGGGTGAGGAGGTAGCGCATGGCATAGCAGGGTGGGGGTGGCACAAGGCATGGAGGGTGGGAGGGAGGGTAGATGGAAGTGAGGTGTTGTAAGATCACTGAAATGGCAAGGACGAGTGTGTACTAGCAGCACATGGGGAGGCAGTACAGGGGGCACAGGGATCCGTCGGATGTCACCAGCCAGCTAATCTGAGCCGCGCTGCTGCTTGCCGCTCTGCTGCTTGCCTCCCTGCTGCTTGCCTTGCGTGCCAGAAGAGGCGGAGGCAGAGGCAGAGGCCTTGCCACCCTGGCTCGAGGCGGAGGCGGAGGAGGACGAAGAGGAGGAGGAGGAGGCGGAGGCAAAGGCGCTAGCCAGGTCAGCAGAGGCCTGGCCACCCTGCTGGGAGCAGCGCCCGCAGGTGGCGGCGCAGTAGTTGCCAGTCGACATCCAGCCCTGCGCGCAGTTGCCCCAGCCCTTCTGCTCGGAGCAGCTTGCCTGGCCGGGCGGGGTGATGTCGGCGCAGCCGTCAGAGGAGGTGGAGGCGGTGGCAGAGGCGTCAGCAGTGGCCTGGCTGCCCACCAGCTTGCAGCGCCCGCAGGTGGCGCGGCAGTAGTTGCCAGACAGCATCCAGTTCTCGCCGCACTTCTTGTTGTCCTGCGGGGGAAGGGGAGCGGATGGGAGGCGAGGGGACGCAGCAGTGGTACAACGTGAGTGGAAAAGCAGTGGTCGGCACAAGTGTGGGGGAAGGCAGTAATGGGCACCAGGGCGGGGGGAAGCAGTGGTGGGCACAAGTGTGGGTAAGCCGACGGCAGGGACAGCTGACGGTGGAAGCGCCTGTCTACCAAACCGGCCAGTCAGTTGTCAAGAAAGCATCCTTCATGTGAATTTCCTCCTTCCCTTCCTGCTGCCCTCACAACAAACACTGCCGCCCAGGCCCACCTTTTGCTGCTTGCAGGTGCTGCCAGAGGGCGGGGTGTCGGTGCAGCCGTTGTCCGAGGAAGACGAGGAGGCAGAGGCAGAGGCGGAAGCGGAGGCAGAGGAGGAGGAAGATGAGGAGGCACCCTCAGCGGCGCCGCCACGCTCAGTGAGCAGCTGGGCGCGGGTGACCAGCTCGACATCGGCAGTCTTGTCGTGGCCTTGCATGGGGCGCACAGCACCTACAGGGGGGGAGAGGCGGCAGGCAGATGTGTGGCGTCAAAGAGTGTGGGGGTGAGAAGAGGGCAAATTGCTGGGCAGGTGAGGGGGTGGCAGGCAGGGCTGCATAGATGTCGAGCTGCGTCTATGGGGGTGCCCTCTCCACGTAAAAGCCAAGTATAGTGACCCCACCAAAATCCCTTAGAGCATCAACCCCACAGCCATGCCCNGCTTGGCGCCGCTGTCGTCAAAGCGCATCACCAGCTGCTGCTGGCTGATGTCGCCGCCCGGGGAGTTAGCATCGCCGGGGTAGCCCAGGGCGGAGGGCTGCTCAAACGAAGGCATGCCGGTGGGGCCGTCGGCGGCGGGGTTGGAGGGCTTGAAGTCGCAGGGCACGCGGCGGAACTGGATGCCGGCCAGGCCCTGCTTCACGTTGGCGAGCTTCTCAAACGCCCTGCGCCCGGGGGAGAGAGGGAGGGGAGAGGGGAGGGGCAGACAGGTAGGGTTGATCAGATGTGAAGGCGCAGAGGGGTGGCGTGCAGAGGAGCAGGCAGGTTGAGTTTGAGCACAGCACCGCAGGGAGCGCTGGTGGTGTAAGTACAGCGCTGCAGCTCAGCAGCGACTGCGGCGCACTGTGCCCGCAGACACTGGTTGCGTCGCGTCTCTGACGCTCCGTGCCAGCCCAGCCCCGCCCTCGCTGCTTTGCCCAAGCAGACCGCCCCCCTCACCAGATGGACATGTCGAAGTGGGTGCCCTGGGTGTCCTTGTTGTCGCCGCAGCACCAGCGCTTGTTGCTGTACGCGTTGCCGGGGTAGACACAGGGGCCTGGCAGGGGGAGGGCGAGGGAGGGGAGGCAGGGGAGCGGGCGATCACAGCGTTAGATGGGGGAAGATTGCTAAGAGCGCGAGACAAGAGCGTGCTGGTACACGCGGCCCGGGCCGGAAGTCCAGGGAGCACCCTTCATGCCCTCGAGACCCACCCTCCCCACCCGCCCTCTCACATGCGTCGACGGTGCGCAGGACCAGTGTGCCTGCCTTGCAGTCGCCACTGCGGTCGTACACGTTGCCGTAGCCGTCCTTCACAGAGCGGGGGTCGCACCGTACCTCGTAGCAGCGGCTGCGGGGGGTGGGGGAGGGAGGGGTGGGGCAGGGATGGGTGGGCGGCAGATGAGGTACAGAGACACGTAGGTAGGGTACACAAGCTGAGGAGAGKGTTTCTATGGCCCACATCCAGCCTCAACCCCGTAAGGGTCCATCCTTCCCTCCTTCCCCAGCCAACAATACATGGACACCTCCGCCTCACCCGCAGGAGCCGGAGAACTCGGGGGAGGCGTCGGCGACGGCGGCCACGTCCCACCCGGTGCCCAGGTCGCCGTACTGGTAGCCCAGGCCGCATGAGCCTGCAGGGGGAAGGGGGAATTGGTAGAACGTGTGAGAGGGTGCTTGGGGACGAGTGTGTGCAGGCATGAGCTGTGCCCAAGAGGGTGCCCGCGGTGCAAGGCGCATGCAAGGCCGCCTAGCGCGCCGCAACCCAACCGCCCCGCCCCGCCCAGCTCCCACCTTTGTGGATGCTCCAGCCGTCAATGCCGTAGAAGGTGGCGCCTGCAGGCGATGGAGGGGGGCAGGAGGAAGCGGAAGGTGAGAGTTGTGAGAGGCGGCGCGCAAGGTGTGGGGCGGGCGCCGGCGACTGGCGGCAGTGGCGGGCACGGCGGCAGGCGGCACAACAGCCGGCGACTTACGTCCGACCTGCCAGCCGCCTTCGCTTGCGGCAGCAGCGCTTCCTGCTGCCGCCAAGAGCAGCAGCAGGGCGAGGGGGCGCACAGCTGACGTCATTTTGCTGTTCTGCGGGTTTGAGTGATCGGGGCTCGGGGTGTTGCGAGCGGTAGTCTCACGCACGAAAGGCGTGGTCGCGAAAGGCGGGGAAGGTGAAGGGGGGTAGTCTCACGCGCGAGGCGTGGTCGGGGGCTTAGTCTGGGCTGGGGCTGTGGTATCCGCTGGGACCGGGGTCACCTAAAGCTAACAGCGCCACTAGGCGGCCGAGGAGGAGGGTAGGAGAATGGGGAAAGGCAAGCAAACCAGCTGCGGGCAGGGGTTTTGAACCAGAGCTGTGCCCCGCTGGCGCTGCATGGGCTGCATGGCGGCGGCACTTGGCAATCCCCATTACGGCTCGGCATCCTCCCTGCAGCACCTGCCCTGTGCTCCGAACAGTGGTGCAAGTTCCCCGATTGCTGGGAACGGGGGAGCGCCGCTTTGGGGTTCGTCGCACCTGCTTGCAGGGTCGGACAGCATCTGCGGTGGGCCGATGGCTCAACTTGGGAAGGCGCTTGCAAGGAGGGGCAGGAGGCTGCAATTCAGCTGCAAGGCAGCCTGCAGCGTCTTCCTCCGCCCTTCCCGTTTGCCCTTCCTGGACCGCCCGTGCCGCCGCCGTCACCGCCGCCGGGAATAAGGTGTGCAGCAGCACGCATGTGTCTTCTGGCAACCAACACAGCAGCCGGCACCTCACAGCGTCCACCTTACTGAAGAGAGAGATTCTTTCTTTCCGCGTGTATTACCCCATTGAAACGGCGCACAGATGTCGAGTGAAACTGGCGGGTTACACCTCACATGGCTCGCTAGGGCAGGGGGCGAGAAGGGGAGTGCAGGGCACGGTGCCAGAGGGAGAAGCGGCTCGTGGGGCGGGTGCAGTGCCACACACGGCGGGGAAACGGTCAATAGCAAGGGTCAGGTAGCGAGGGTCGGGATGAAGGCACGGGCCAGCAGAGGGCGACACGGTATGTGAAGCGGGCCAAGGCGGTTGTAGTGGGAAGGGGACTGGGCAATTGATGAGGCAAGGGACAGAAGGGGAGATGGAGGGGCACCAGCAAAAGCGGCATGCAGAAAGCAATGAGCAGCACGTTGGGCAGGCTCTCTTGCTCGGGAGGAACTGCCCTCTCTCAAGGAAACAGTGCTACAGACACGCAGGGCAGGGGATCAGGGTAAAGACGCGGGGGCACAGATACATCCCCCTCACAGGCGAGGCCGCAGGCGCAGCATCTTGCGGCCGGAGGTTGGGGGGCCTGAGAAGGATTGGACAGCGTCGGGCGCGCTGCCGCCGCCCCCGCCGCACTTGCCGCACGTGGCCTTGCAGTACCCGTTGTCTGCAATCCACTTGGCGCTGCACTTGCCCCACGCCTTCTGCTGCTGGCACGAGTTGCCATCGGGGGTGGGCAGCTCTCGACAGCCGCTGCCGCCGGTGGGGGCGGGGGATGAGGGTGCGGGGCTGACGGCAGAGGCGTCCGCGGCAGGGGACGACGGTGGGGCGCCGGGCGCCGCGGGTGTGGCGGTTGCGCCGTCTGTGGCTCCGGGGGTGGCGCTGGTGACGAGCATGGGGTCGGAGGCGCCATCGAAAGCTTGCACCTGCGGCGAGGGATGGGAGAGTGGGAGAGGGAGTTGTTTAGGTTGAGTGGTGGGGGAGATATGCAGCAGCACCCATCTCGCAGCGCCGCCCCTTGGCAATCCGCGCTCCCCACTGCAACGTTCCAGGCTCGCCAGCCCTGCTCAGCCACCCTGCATGCCCCTCCCCGCCCTGCCCGCTCACCCGCCCAGCTGCCGGGTCTGTGATGGTGAACTGCACACCCGCCGAGAAGGTGGTGCGGGGGCCAGAGGCCCCCTGCCCGCTGGCAATGCCCCCCGCCTCCTTGATCACATCCTCAGCCACCACCTCCTCCCCATCGTCGCTGGTGATCTGTGGGTAGAGGTGGGGAAGCGGGAGGGGAAGGGCAGGGGAGGGGAGGGGAAGTGGGTGAGGACGGGGGCGAGGCAGACGGTGCGGCAAATGACTTTGTGGGGCCATTCTCTTGCCAAGTGGCTCTCTCTCACCTGGGCACCCGGACACGTCTCAAAAGTCTGCCCCACCCCAGAACCTCAAAGCCGCCGCTCCACACCCAGAACTCCGGGAACCCATTACGCCCCAGCCCCCCCGCTCAGCACCCACCTTGAATGAGAGCGGCGTCTTGGGGGTGCCAGACAGCTCCCAGGCCGCCCCCCACGAGTTCTTCATCTCCTGCCACTCCCCGCCCGCCCCCTTGACCGCCA
>JTEE01000027.1:224215-250746 GCA_002896455.3 Chlorella sp. ArM0029B
CATCTGTGGCGGTCAAGGGGGCGGGCGGGGAGTGGCAGGAGATGAAGAACTCGTGGGGGGCGGCCTGGGAGCTGTCTGGCACCCCCAAGACGCCGCTCTCATTCAAGGTGGGTGCTGAGCGGGGGGGCTGGGGCGTAATGGGTTCCCGGAGTTCTGGGTGTGGAGCGGCGGCTTTGAGGTTCTGGGGTGGGGCAGACTTTTGAGACGTGTCCGGGTGCCCAGGTGAGAGAGAGCCACTTGGCAAGAGAATGGCCCCACAGAGTCATTTGCCGCACCGTCTGCCTCGCCCCCGTCCTCACCCACTTCCCCTCCCCTCCCCCTGCCCTTCCCCTCCCCGCTTCCCCACCTCTACCCACAGATCACCAGCGACGATGGGGAGGAGGTGGTGGCAGAGGATGTGATCAAGACAGCGGGGGGCATTGCCAGCGGGCGGGGAGCCTCGGGACCCCGCACCACCTTCTCGGCGGGTGTGCAGTTCACCATCACAGACCCGGCGGCGGGGCGGGTGAGTGGCCAGGATGGGTCGGGGGGTGCAGGGTGGCTGGGCAAGGCTGGCATTATTGCACATGGGTCGGCAATATTGCACATGGGTGAACGCTGCTGGATAGATGGGCAGCTGGTACTGCGCCCACCACTCACCACCAACCCCTCTCTCCCCCTCCCCACCCGCCTCGCCAGGTGCAAGCTTTTGATGGTGCCTCCGACCCCATGCTTGTCACCAGCGCCACCCCCGGCGCCACAGACGGCGCAACCGCCACACCCGCGGCGCCCAGGGCTGCGACCGCCTCCCTTGTCGCTGCCTTTAGCGCCAGCCCCCCGCCCTCGTCCCCCACCCCCACCGGTGGCAGCAGCTGCCAGGACCTGCCAACCCCCGACGGCAACTCGTGCAAGCAGCAGAAGGCGTGGGGCAAGTGCAGCGCCAAGTGGATTGCAGACAACGGGTACTGCAAGGCCACGTGCGGCAAGTGCGGCGGCAGCGCGCCCGCCGCCGTGCAATCCTTTTCCGGCCCCCCTGGCTCTGGCCGCAGGATGCTGCGCCAGCAGCCTCGCCTGTGACGAGCCCTCCCTGATCTTGTGCCTTAGCATTGAGCGTATGCAACTCTGAATTCTCCTCGTGAGGGGCGACCCTCCCATCTGGGAAGCACCCAACAACATGCTGTTACCTTTCACTGCACGCTGCCTGCGTTCATCCGATAATGAGAATGCCTGCCTTTGCCACCCTGCCCCGCTTGATCTCAAAGCTCGCTTCCTCTATGCACATTCCTTGGGAGTAGATTCTTTGCTGCCAGCCTGCATGCACCCGCTTTGCTGCTGCAGCTTGCCGCTGCCTCCGTTAGCTTGCTTTGTCTCGATGGGGATGTCTCAGCGTCCACCCCTGCCGTTAGTCGATATCATGTTCATTCATTGTTCCCCACATCAATCTTTCAATCGACACGCCATTCCCCTTCTTTTTGCCCCTTCTTTTTGCCCGCGACCCTGCCCTGCACTCCACCCCGCTGTGTGCGTGTCAGGGGTTGCACTCGCTAACGTGCCCTGCCATCTTCCATCCTCTTTGCACCAACACGAGCAGTGAAGGCAAGACCTGTGAAATGCAACCTGCCCGCATCAAAACTTCAGCGGCCAGCCCTTCGGTCGCTGAAGGCCAGCTGGCAGTCGGGGCCTGGCATGTTGCTGTTTGATGTTGCACTTGCATGAACGAAGACACAGAAGAGCCCGGCAGCGATGCCGATGCAAGGACAAGAACCACAGCCACAGCGGGTGGACAGCTGTCCCCAGAGAGAGAGAAGGTTAATGTCGATCGACGAAGAGCAAAGGATGAGCGGCCGATAGGGGCACAGCAAGGAGACGAGGAGCCACCCGGCCTTGCAAACGCTGGCAGCAGGAGACACCGCTGGCAGGGCTTGGAACTCACACACTTGGGCGAGGTCTGGAATGAACCGTCACACATAGCTAGGATGGGGGTGGCGCGAAATGGCCACGAATGGGTCCACGCCACGAGTGCGCCACAGGGGGTGCGCCAAAGGCCGAGCAGGCCATGAGCTCAAAGAACCTGCTTTGGCTGAAAAGGCGCACGAGAGGCGGGGAATCACGCGGGGTCGGCACCGGGGAGGTGGTTGGGTTGGGGATCAGGCAGGGAAGGGGAGAGAGGCGGCGTCATCCAGCGGGTGAGGCGGCGACATGTGCGCCTGTGGCGGGCGGGACTTGTAGGTTACGAGACGTCAAAATATGGGTTGGTGCGTCATTGGGGTGGACGGGTTCGTGTCGAACTCTAAAGATGGGAAGACTGCAGTGTTCTTGTGAGCTTGGAGGAAACAGAAACAGAAACGGGGTGGGGCACGCGGTGCCAAGAACGGTGGCTAGGGGTACTGGTGTGGCATGCGTGGGTGTGGGCCTTGTGTATCATGCGCTAAAAGTGATGCTGCCTGCGTGTTTGTATGCGCCCGGACACACAGCTTGGGCGTGCAAGCTGTGCATGCACTTGGGGTAGGCACTTGGCCGACAGCCCTGCCAGGAGCAGAGGGAGCCGGCCGACATGGGCGGGCACGGGCACCGCCCATGCACTGCACGAGGCGGCTGCAACAAGGAGATGCCCATGCAAGGCACGTGGGCTTCCAGCTTCCAGCCTCTAGCGGCCATAAGTGAGGCCGCAGGAGCCTAGGTGGGGCCCAGCAGCGCAGACACTGGTGTGGGTTGAGCCACACAACTGCTGGCGCCAGGTGGCACCGCCAGGCTGGCACCTCCGCCAGGCTGGCACCAGCTCATGACAGGTAGTCAACCATCTCTCCCCACATCGGCGGAGGCTGCTCCAGGCTGCTGGCGGCGCGCACGCTGCCGCCGCGAGCGCTGCCGTCGCCGGCGCTGTCGCCGCAGCCGCCCGTGCTGCAGCGCTCTGTGCCTGCAGGGTGCGGGGCAGGAGGGAGCGGGGCAGAGCATCGTGGTGAGCTCACGCCACACAACGTCCATCCTATCGGCTTGGCAGTGAGTCTGTCACACACACGGCAGTTGTGACGCAGCAGCAGAGCAGAGGCAGGGGCCGCACAGCACCGGCACAGCACACACAGCGCACAGGGCAGCGCTCAGGCGCGCAAATTGCAAGCCAGCACGGCCAAGCACAGCAAAACGCACCAGTAGAGTGGTGGGGGGAGAGGGCGCCGGCAGGCGGCAAACCGTTGGCCGCCACGCCCGCAGCGCCAAGCTGCAGTGTGCGCAGGACGGTGGGCAGCGAGTTGGCACCACTGCTGCCGCCCGCGCCGCTGCCTGCCATCTGCATCCAAAATGCCTGCTGCTGCTGCTGCTGCTCACAATGCTGCTGCTGCTGCTGCTGCTGGTCCACTTGCATGCTACTGCCACCCCCCAAGCGCAGCTCGCCACCGCCGCCGCCGCCACCGCCCAGGCCCGCCTGCTGTGCGCGCTGTGCACCTGCACCCGCCTGCACCCCCCTGGCTGCTGCCCCCGTGGCGCCTGGGGCGGGGGCGGAAGGGTAAAACATGGCACCGCCAAACTCGATGCCCTCCATGCCCCCCGTGCTGCCGTTGCTGCTGCGGTGCCGCCGCTCGGGGGGCGCCTCCTGCTGTGCCTGCTGTGCCTGCTGCGCAGACGCCGGCAGCTCGCCGCCGCCGGGGGTGCCGCTGCGTCCCTCCCTGGGTGTGACAGACCTCGTGTGGGAGGCCGATGGGCGGGAGCGGGGGCCCTCTGGGGCCACGCCCAGCATGGCACCTGGCGCCTGCGCCCCCGCGCCCATGCCCAAAATCGGGGCCAGCATCTGAGAGGCAGGCACAGCGGCCCACGCCGCCAGCCCGGGCGCCACGCCTGGCTCCGGCAGCCCTCCGGGGACAGTCAGCATGGGCACTAGGCCCGGGCTGCTCCAGTTGAACGGCTGCTGCGCCTGCTGTGCCTGCTGCGCCTGCGCCTGCTGGCTCAGCATCAGCTGCTGCTGTGTCGCCAGGGGTGCGTCCATCAGCGGCGCCTGCATGGGCCAGCTGTGCAGGCCGCCAAAAGCCGCCAGCCCGGAACTAGAGCCCGGGTGCTGCAGCAGGGCGGCAGCGCTGTAGGGGTTGTAGGCAGACGCTGCGGCCATGAGGCTGCCAGGCGCATGTGCAGGCGCGCCGGCGCACCCCTCGCCGCTGTGCGCTGCCCCCAGCGAGGCAGAGTCCGGGGTGCCGGCACTGTTGCGCGCCTCGGCCGCCCCGAAACGCGGCTGCACGCTGCCAGCCCCGCCCGTAAGCGACGCGGGCGGTGGCCTCATCGACGCAAGCTGCTGCTGCGCCTGCTGCTGCGCCTGCTGCTGCGCCTGCTGCTGCGGGTGGTGGTGGTGCTGCGCCTGCTGCATCTGCTGCATCAGCATGTGCTGCGCCGCCGCCTGCTGCGCCTGCTGCGCCTGCAGCTGCTGTGCCTGCTGCGCCGTCATGTGGCCGCCCCCCGACCGAATGCTGTCCATCCTCTCCATGCCGTGCACCTCCGTCCGCACCACGCTGTGCAGCGTGCCAGACGGCGGGCCCGCCAGAAGCTGCTGCGAAGCAGACAGGTTGCGCTCCACATGCAGGGCGGGCGGGCCGGCCATGGGGTGCTGCTGGTAGGCTGCCAGGCTGGTGGGCGGTTCAGAAGGGGAGGGGGAGGACTCCGCTTCGTCACACAGCCGCAGCCTGCAACGCGTGAGTGGCGGGCAGATGATGAGGTCACGGCATATGCTTGCACGTCGCGCGAGGTGCAGTCACATGCGCCGGGCCGGCAGGGAGGTGGCGCGGTTACTGGCGGCACGTGCAGGCAGCCGCTGGCGGCGCAGCAGGCACAGCAGCACTGGCGGGGCAGGCCCAGCAGCACGCGGCGCACTGGCGGCACGGTGGGCGGCACAGGGGCGCAGGTGGAGACAGCTGGCTAGGCAGTACGCACGTGGTGACGCCCCTGTACCGCTTCCGTGCCTCTGCCATGTCCACGGCCTGCAGGTACGACCGATCCAGCACTGCGGTACGCAGGTGCCTCCGCCCTGCAGGGAGCAGCACACAGGAGGCCCAATCGTAAGGAGTAACGAATTGATTCATCCTGATTTCCTTCCCCACAGGACCTGGGAGGGGGAGCGGCGGCGGTGAGGAGGTGGCAGCACATGCGACTTGCCTGTGCTGGCATCCAGCAGCTGATCAGTGCTCACTGATTGCTTCTGAGGCGCCCCTCCTGATTTGGCAAGAGGGCCCTGCCCGCTCCCCATCCCACCACCCAAACCTTGCCTGTGCTGGCATCCAGGCAGCCGACCAGTGCTCCCGGGTTGCTTCTGAGGAGCCTCTCTTGGTCTGGCCCCACCTGCCTGGGATGGCCCTGCCCGCTCCCCGTCACATCCCCACCAAGATCCTGGCCCTCCCCACCCCACCACCACCACAAGCCTTGCCTGTGCTGGCATCCAGCAACTGCTCCGCCGTCCCGTTCCTCTCCAGCAGCACCTCCAACCCGTTGCGTTGCAGCGATGAGCAGGGGATGGAGTAGTGGGTGGCGCCGGCGCCGGCGCCGGCGCCGCCACTTGTGCGCCCGCTGCGCACGCTCAGCACCAGCTGGCCGCCCTGCAGGCAGGCAGAGGGGTGGCGGGAGCGGAAGAGTGGAGGTCGGGACATGGTTTGTGTGTGACAGAGGGAGCGGGGGGAACGCTCAGCACCAGCTGGCCGCCTTGCAGGCAGAGAGGGGGTGCGCGCAAAGCGCAGGCGGGAGAAAGGGTGGCGGGCGGGCGGGCGATGGGTTGGTGGTGCAGAAGAAACGGTGTGAGCCTGGCTGGGTGGCGGGGACGTCGGTTGGAGAAGCGGATGGATATGGAGGGGGCAGGGCCACCGCTCTTGCCTGCCAGCCGCGCATCCCTGATTCCCCTGCCTGGCGGCGCAGGCTGGGGCGCAGCCAGCGGCAGCCGGCATCTGCACCTGTGCCAAGGCCTGCCACAAAAGCCTGCGCTGGCCTGAACCTTTCCCACCCCGCTGTGTGTGGCGTGTCCGCTCCCTATCGTGTCCCCCGTTCCATGCACCACTGCCCGACACTGTTGTGCCGTCTCCCCAGCCCTCCACGCGTGCACCGAGCACCACAAACCCGAACACCCTACACAGTTAGTTACACTACCCTAAACCCACACACAGCGGGGCGGCCTCATCCCCCTGGAGCCAAGTGTGCGCATCATTCAACAGCACAGGTGTGCGCTAAAATGGCGGGCATTCCACACTCAGTCGGTCAGTGAGGCAGTCAGTGCCCTGGACCCAGCCCTCAATCATATGAGCAGCTTCCCCCTCCCCTCATTCATATATGCAGTCACAGCGCTGCAGCAACACACAAAGTGTGCCGCAGATGCAGACTCCCCCTTCCCTCACCCGACACCCCCCAACCCTCTCTGCTGTGCACCCTCACGATTGTTCCGTGTGCCTTTCCCTCAAGGCCCAGCCGGGCAGGCGCCGCGCTCTCCTCTCTCACCTGGCTGCCGAATCGCAGGAGGAAGGTGCCGGTGGGGTGGGGGGCCAGCATGGCCTCTGCCTGCTCCCGGGTGGTCCCAAACCCACAGATGACTTGAGGGTCACACCGCTCGTACTGCGGGCGCACGTGTTTGAGCATCACCAAGTGCCTGCGGTACAAAGCAGTACAAAGGGCCGGGGGGGAGGGAATGGCAAGAGGGGACGTTGTTGCGCATGCGGTGTGTGGGGGCACCGGGCTCAATGGCATGAGAGAGGTGTGTAGTAACAAGCACAACGCCGCATACCACCGCTCTCTGCTGGGTCTACCCGCCTCACCCCCGCGCAAACCACCACTTGTCACCCCTGCGCCTCACCCCCTCGCAATCCACCACTTGTCACCCCTCCGCCTCACCCCCGCGCAATCCACCACTTGTCACCCCTCCGCCTCACCCCTCGCAATCCACCACTTTGCACCCCTCCGCCTCACCCCCGCGCAAACCACCACTTGTCACCCCTCCGCCTCACCCCTCGCAAGCCACCACTTGTCACCCCTGCGCCTCACCCCGCAAACCAGTGCTTGAAGGAGGCCAGCTCTTCCAAAGAAGCGCTGGCGTGGGGTGCGCCGCGCGCCGCTGCCTTGCTGCCCCCCGCCTGCGCTGCAACAAAGCCGGCCCGCGCCGCCAGGTACCGGTGGTCATCCTCAGTTGGCTCCCTCTGAATGTCAATCGACAGCAGCTCGCTGCAAGAGGGGAGGTGAGGGGGCACAGGCACAGGCAACATCAATCAGCCGCAGTAACACTCGACGTAAGCACACTAGAGTAGGCAGCGGTGGTCCCGCTCGCTTGGCTCCCGCTGAATGTCGATCGGCAGCAGCTCACTGCGGGGCGGGCTGCGGGGCGGGGCGCGAGGCGGGCACAGGCAAGAGGACTCAGTGGCAGTCACATTGATGCGTAACAGTGCTGCGGCACTGCCAGGTGGTTGCGTTCAGCGGGGGCGTGGCCAGGGGCTGACCATGCAAGCTTGCTCTCCTGGCTCCCTTGCCAATCAACTTGCGCGTGGCTCGTGTGTGGGGGGCTCACCAACCTGCCTCACACCCCACACGGGGCCCCTGTTGCAGCCGCCCCTCACGGGCCCCGCACGGCCCCTCTTGCTAAGCCCTCCCACCCATTCATTCATTCTACAGTGCGGCAGCGCTGCAGCACCACAAAGGTGCGCTGCAGATGCGTCGTCCCAGCATTTTGGAAATTACATCCATTTTCAGCGCCCGGCAACACAAAAGTGTGTGCCACAGTTGCACACTGTCGTGTCCCCTAAGGCCTCACCGCTTGATGTACTTCCTCAGCTGCCGGTGATCCATCTTCATGACACTGCTGTCACAGGAGGGAGGGTCCTGGGAGCCCCACAGTACAGCCTTGGCCTGACGGGGGGGAAACAAAAAGGCGCGGGGCAGAGAAGAGGGGGTTAGGCAGGCAGGTTGACATGTCAGGCAGGCAGGCAGGCAGGCAGTTGTGACAGGCAGGCAGGGCGGGCAAGGCGGTGAGGAGACGGCGGTTGGGGCGGCGGTGCGTGGAGGAGGTGGGCAGATGAGCACTGCGCAGCGCAGCACAGCGCAGGGCAGGGCAGCGCAAAGCAGAGTAGCATATCGCAGGGCAGGGCAGGGCAGGGCAGGGCAGCACAGCGCAGAGCAGCGCAGCGCAGCGCAGCAGGGCAGGGCGTCATGTGCACCGCCCCGGCCTCGCAGCCGCTTGTGCAGTCGGCTGGGGCTGCCTAACCAAGGCGGCTGCCATGGGGTGCCTCCCGCCCCGCACCCCATACCCCCACCCCGCCCTCGAAAGATCCTCCCCGGTCAGCACCTTTTCAAACTGTTCTGCCAGCCGGCTCATCACGACAGTGGGCACCTGCAGGGTGGGGCAGCAGGGCGCAGCATGAAAAGCCAGCTTGATTCCCTTTGCATGCACCCTGAGCTGCTGTGCATGCTCTTGACGGTGGACCACTGTGCGGGCTCAAGCGGGCAGCAGGGAGGAGGCACAGGGAGGGCGGGTGGTGCACAGAGCTCACAGAGCTGGCACAGCGCCTGTGCCTGTGCTTGTACCTGTACCACCGCCTGTATCAGCTGCATGGCAGCACCAGGCACCATGGCAGCAGCGCCCCCACCACCACTCCCCTCGCGTGACCCTCCCTGCACTCCTGCTAACAATGGGTGGTACCCTGGTTCACCTTGCGGTGCTTGCACAGGCAGCCGCCATGCCCGCCCGCCCGCCACGCCACCCTCGCGCCCCACCCGCGCCCTCCCTATCATCGCACGAGTGTGACGCGCCCCGCCACCCCAGCCCCACCCTCCACCTTGATTACCCGCGCAGGCCCAGCCAAAAGAGGCGTTGTGAGGGAACCTTGCAGCAGCAGCGAGCGCACCTTGAAGTGGCTGTACACGCAGCCGCCGCCCAGCAGGCTTGCGGCAAACACGAGCCAGCGGGGGCGCATCTGTGAGGGAGCCCCAAACTGGAGCTTGGAAAAGGTGAAGACTGCCTCGGCGTAGTGCTCCTTTGGAGCGTGCGGCAGGCCGGCAGACCCGCCGCCGCCGCCGCCGCCGCCACCGCCGCCGCCGCCTCCCTCCATGCCGTCCTCCCCAGGCTCCTGCTTGGTGCCGTGGCCCGGCCTGAGCGTGAGGACCACCATGCGCTCCTGCTGGTGCTCCACAAGCGCCTTGGCAGCATCCCCCGCGCTGGGCAGCTGCCAGGTCAGCATGCTGGGCACGGCGGCCTCGTCAGCAACAAAGGCAGCCACCGTGGTGCTGAACTGGAGCGGCAGCGTGCTGCGCCACGTCATGCGCACCTGCGGGGGCGGCGGCAAGGGGGGCGGCGGCAGGGACGGCGGGGAGCGCGGGGTCGGAAGGGCGGCGGCGGGGAGGAGCCGAGGGGCAGGGCGAGGGCAAGGGATGGGCAGAGGCTCCAGCTTTTCTGACAGCAACTCGAGGAGTGCACGTTGTTTAAAAAGGTGGAGTGCGCAAAGCCGCCCGGCTGTGCATGCCTGGGGGCGGTGAGATGCAGCGGAAACAAAGACAGGACGGGGGCAGGTCTCCTGTTGGGGCGAGGAGGGGGCTGGCCTAACGGGTGGGAGCCGAGGCAGGAGCCAGGGTGGCTGTGGTGGCAGGGCAGAGGGTGGCCTGGATTATGCACAAGTGGCCCACAAGTGCAGTTCTGCCCAGTGCAGCCAACCAGGCACCCCATCCGCAGCTCGCAGCTTTGCATTGCGCTGCGAAGGGCACGGGCCTGGTACTATGTGACGTCTCACAAAGCTGCAGCAATGCCCGGGCCTCGCAAACCGCGCACCTGGAAGGGCGGGTCCCATGGCCGCTTCTGCATGACTGGCAGGCTGAAGGCTGAGGGGGCCTGCACGATGTCAAAGGTGACGGCCACTTGCACGGTGCCGCTCGGTGGCAGCGGCGCGGTGATGAGCAGGCTGCCGGTGAAGGCGGCGGTCAGCGGGCTGCTGGGCACTCTGGCGTAGCGCTGCTGCAGTTCCAGCACGCCCGGAATGGGCTCATTCTGCGGGACGGGCACAGGTTTGGCAGCAAAGCAATTGATTGCTGCAGGGTGGCCGCAAAACTTGGCCGCCACTTGCCCACAACTTGGCCGCCGCCCGTTTCGGAGGAACAACCAGTTGATGTGGTACGAGGACAGGGCGAAAGCAGCGAGCGTCGTGTTGGTGGCCCCACCTTTTGCGGCCTCAGGCCCTCCACTCCCGCCGCCAACACGCTAAATCCGCCACGTTCCAGCTCCTGGAGTACAGCGTCCGGGCCGGCTGCCATTGCGAGGCGGCCCCCGCCAGAAGTGGAACAGGGAGGGCTCGGACCGCTGCCTGCCAGCGCCACTCCCGAGCCAGAGCCTTGAAGATGATCACAGCCGTGTCTGAGCCCGTGGCCTGCTGCTGGCCTCCAAACTTAGCAATCCTTCAGTGACTGCCCGCGCTACTGGCACCACTGCAGTTAGTCGACATCCCGGTGCAGTGGGAATGGCGTGCGGTGGGAGTGGCGGCCTTGCTAGCATCGCTCCCTGCTTGCCACAGACAGCCAGACTGCCAGACTGCCAGCTGGCTCCGGATGAGAACCTGTCGCCAAGAAGGGGGTACTGCTGACACAGCAGAGGCTTGAAACAAGGATGCGAGCGGCCGCACGAAGTTGGGTTCCAGTCTGCGACACAGTGGGGCGTCGGCGGCGCTGCCGACACAGTGCAGCGCCGCCGACGCCAGCGGCCCGCCGTCGCCTGCCGTGGCTTGGCTGTGAGCCAGTTGGAGCCTACCAATTTACTTCCCATCTAATGCTAACTTGAAATTAGCAAGATAACAGTTCACTGTTGGCCATGTGACTGCGCCGGCTTTGCCTAAACAAGCATTCACCTGCCGCAACCAGCAGCCTGCTGCCTGCGCGCCAACACTCTGTGACTGCCGCCCTGTTCCCATGCGCTCAAAAGTCAACAGCGTTCGTCAAATGGGGTTGATATCGCAACGACGAAGGCAAGCCTCATGCCTGCGTGACGTGTTTTCGAGTGCATGCCCAATTGATCAGCAGTGTCGAGCAGGCAGATGTGCATGAACCACAGCACAGCCGCTTCAGTCAGTTGCTAGCAAACTGTGCATGCTCCTGATCGTGCGACAAGGCACGTGCAATTGATTGTGAGGCCTATGTGCCTGTTCTGCAGCTCTGGCTGATGCTTACAAAACACTGACTTCTGGTGTCTGGTGGTGGAGGAGGACTTGTGCACCGAGCACAGGACCGCGGGGCAGCAGAAGCTTGCCTCCAGCTGTGCCCCACGTGCACCCAGCGCCGTGCAAGCCTCTGGCAGCTTGTACGTATGCAGCACAGCCAGCAACAGACGTCTGCCTTCCCACCGCTGAACCAGTGGAGAAGGTGGGCGGCGGTGGCCCAGTCACGCCCAGTGCGCAGCGGGTGGCGCAGCAGGCGGCGCAGATGTGGGGCCTAGTTTGCCACTGAATCCCGCATCGCCGACTTGCAAGCCACCGATTCTCTTTCAACGTTTGTATCGCTTCAGGCAGGAACACGGGAGGCCCCTACAGCTTCAGCAACTCAGAAACCATGCAGAGCGCGAGCATTGTAGCCCGCCCCAGCCTGGCGCTGCGCAGCAATGGTGGGTCGGCGGTTTGGGCGACATGTGAGCCTGACGGCGGGCGCCCTGTGGTGCAGCAGGCCAGTTTCCCTGATCGTGCTTCCTTTTGCGCTTGCAGGCCGTGTGACGCCCCGGAGGACCATCAGGACCGTCGTCCTGGCGCATCAGCAGGTATGGTGGCGCCGCAAGCGCTGGTGTCTGGACGCTGCCACGGCTGCCAGTGGGCGCACCACCCACGGAACCACGCACTGCCCCTGCCCGCCCTGCAGGATGTGCAGCAGCAAGAGCAGGCATCTCGGAGGAACCTGTTGGCGGGGTGAGACCTCGCTGCGGCTGGCTGGCTTGCGGCGGCGCTGCCTCCGCGTGGGCGGCCCACGCTTCCAGCCGCCGCGCGGCTGCTGCCGCTGCCGCCGATTGCCCTGCTGCTGCGTCCGTTCTATTCGCCCTGCGTGTCCTGAGGGTCCAGCACATTGCACATGAGCAAGCTACCGCATCAGCCACCGCAAGCAGACACGACGTGTGCGCTCGGCGCCGCTTGGCGTGCCGCCGCACGCGCCAGCTGTCTCACCGCCGCTCTCTCCGCCAACTTGCCTCCTGCCAGCCCCACAGCCAGCCTTCACCAGCCCGCTTTTTGATTCCAGTGTGTGTGCTCATCTCTCCCCCTCCCCTGCTGCCCCCGCTCCTGCTCACCCCTGCCTGCAGCCTGTTTGCTGGTGCGGGCGTGCTGTCGACCGCGAGCGCTGCCTCTGCCGACGATGCCGCCGGCGTCGCATCCTCCCGCATGTCCTACTCCCGCTTCCTCGAGTACCTGGAGATGGGCCGCGTGAAGAAGGTGAGGAGGCACCATCGGGTTAACCGTGCAACCAACAGGCAAGGAGGGCGAGCCGGCGGAGCGGTCAGCGGCGGCGCAGGGGGGCGCAGGGAGCGTGTGTCCGTGTGGCCACACTGTCGCCTGCAGTGCATTCACCCCACTGACATTGGGCTTCTGCGCACACACAGCCAGCGACATGGGCACGCCTCATGTTGTGAGCAAGCACAAGTACGGCAGCAATGTGATACCAAGTTGGCTGTCGGCCTGGCCGCCTCGATCGACCAACGCTCTCTCGCCTCCTCTCCTCCCTCACACTCATGACCCCCTCCCCCTCTGCCTGCCTCACACTCGTAACACCCTGCCCTCCTGCCTCCCTCACACTCATGCCCCCCTGCCCCTCTGCCCCCCAGGTTGACCTGTATGAGAACGGCACCATCGCCATTGTGGAGGCAGTCAGCCCGGAGCTGGGCAACCGCATCCAGCGCGTGCGGGTGCAGCTGCCCGGCACATCTGCCGAGCTCCTGCAGAAGTTCCGGTGAGGCAGGGCCGCCGCGGGGAATGGGGTGATTGCGTGTAGCGGGAGAGGTGCCGTCAGGCCAGGAAACATTGTCAGCAAGCATAGAGTTACAGAGTGTGGGGTTGGGGTCTTGCAAGCAATGTGCTCCCCGGCCTCTGCCCAGGAATTCCCACCCCTGCAGAAGTGTTGATGAGGCGGAGGGGAGGAGAGGGGAGGTAGATGTTGTGCCATTGCCGGCACAGGCAAAGTGCGGCAGGGGGAGGGGCACTGTGCACCCATCCAGTTGGCAGCAGTCCTTCTGCCCTCTGCTTGCCGTGGGCACGGCGAGTGACCGCAACCTCTCTTTCACAACTTCCCGCCCCTGCAGCGACCAGAACGTCGACTTTGCTGCCCACACCAACGCCGAGGACGGCGGCGCCGTCTTCCTCAACCTCCTGGGCAACCTGGCCTTCCCCCTGCTGCTGGTGGGAGGCCTGTTCCTGCTGTCGCGCCGCCAGGGAGGCGGCATGGGCCCCGGCGGCCCAGGTAACCCAATGGCCTTTGGCAAGAGCAAGGCCCGCTTCCAGATGGAGCCCAACACTGGCGTGACTTTTGCTGACGTGGCGGGTGTGGACGAGGCAAAGCAGGACTTCCAGGAGGTGAGCACATGAAGGTAGAACAAAAGCAGAGTACTTGCCCTGGCCCTGAAAGGGACTACACATTTCCGGTGGCACACCGATTTGATCTTTAGCTACAGGCATGCAGTGGGGCAGGGGAGGGAGGGAGGGAGGCGAGGGGTCACAGCCTGGCACTCAAATCGTGAAGGCAGCGCGCCGTGAGGGAGAGAGGGAGGGGAGGAGGCAGAGCGCAGCGCACAGATGAGCTGACCTGGCAATCGGCAGTGCTGACGTGGCAGTGCTGACGTGGCCCGGGCTCGAATGCAGCTGCAGCGGGCGCTGTGTGCACCACCAAGTGCCCGCTTTGCTGCCTGCCTGCCTTGCTGGTTGAAAGACGTGACCCGTCGAGGCAAGCAGGACGCGGCGTGCCCCCGTTCGCTCACCTCACCCACCGCTCCCCGCCATGCACCCAATCAGTTTCTGTACTGAACTGGTCACCACTGCTCACTACTGTCTCCCCCGCCCGCAGATTGTTGAGACGAGTTCCTGAAGAAGCCGCTGCTGCTCCCACGTCACATGTGCCTCACCCCTCACCGGCACCCTTTGTGCAATGCGACATCTTGTGTGCCATCTCGTGCTTGTATCATGTGCCATCTCAGTCTGCCATCTGTTTGCGTGGCGTCCGCAGATTGTGGAGTTTTTGAAGAAGCCCGAGCGTTTCACCGCCGTGGGCGCACGCATCCCCAAGGGAGTGCTCCTCGTGGGACCCCCCGGTGAGTGAGTGGTGCAGGAGAAGTTGGTTAGTGATGTCCGAAGTGACACGGCAAGTTGTATGACGAGGGATGTGACAAATTGCAGGCAGGATTGGATGTTTTGAGCAGGAGTGCTTTCCCCGGTGGGTGGGTGGTGGGTGTGTTACAGTCACCCTTCATAGTAGGCCCGGCAGGCGGGCGGGGGGGGGTGGCACCGCGCTCGACCGGGCAGGGCAGGGCCTGGAGCAGCATGTGCCAGGGCCATTTGTCCCACCAACCTTGCTCCATTGCTCTCCTCCCTCCCCTCTTGCTGAGCCCCGCGCCTGGCATGCCTCGAAATCCCCCCCCACTCTGCCCCCCCCTGCCCGCAGGCACGGGTAAGACTCTGCTGGCCAAGGCGATTGCTGGAGAGGCGGGCGTCCCCTTCTTCTCCATCTCTGGCTCCGAGTTTGTGGAGATGTTTGTGGGTGTGGGCGCCTCGCGCGTGCGCGACCTGTTCAAGAAGGTGAGCGGGCACTGGGGTGGTGCGGGCGCTGGGGCGGTGGGACCTGGCCAGGGTGCTGGGCGGGCTTGGCGCTTGGCAACATGCTTTTCGGCGCCGGCAGGTCGAGGAGAGTGCACTCTGCACGCGTGCTGCTGTGTATCTTACTTCAATGGAGATGTGTTCCTGCGCACACGGCGGAGCCAGTGAGATCAAGTTGTCTGCACCTATCCCTGCTCCGGTTTCATGAGTGCCTGCCTGACGGATCGTGACATGTCGCCGCCCCCGTTTTTCCCCGCTGCAGGCCAAGGAGAACGCCCCCTGCATCATCTTCATCGATGAGATTGACGCTGTGGGCCGCTCTCGTGGCACCGGCGTGGGCGGCGGCAACGACGAGCGCGAGCAGACGCTGAACCAGCTGCTGACGGGTGGGTGGGGTCCACTTCATGCCCCTAGTGGGGGAGAAACAGGGGTATAGGCAGTGGGTGGGGCGGCGAGTTTTGTGTATTTCGGTAATCCACACAACATACAGAGGTCTGTGAGGTCTATAGCAAGCAGACTCTTGAACAACTGCTGGCGAATGGCGGGGAGAGACGATAACAGCGCTGATTCACGCATCCATGCCGGCCACCTTCGACCTGTCCCTGTATCACACAATCTGACCTGAACCAACCATGCATGCCCCTGTTGCCCTGCCCCGCAGAGATGGACGGGTTTGAAGGCAACACGGGCATCATTGTTGTGGCGGCCACCAACCGCGCAGACATTCTGGACAACGCCCTGCTGCGCCCCGGACGCTTCGATCGCCAGGTGCGTGTTCGTCGGGGGGGCCAGAGCGAGGAAGGGTGCGTAAGCGGCGTGTGTTGGGTGCCTGCTGTAGCGTGTGCACGTGCCACCTGTGTCTAGAAAGGCTGCGCCTCCAGGCTGCAGCCGGCTCTTCCCAACGCACCACACCGCCTTCCTCCCCAGCCTTCACAAGCGTTCCTTAAGCGTCCCTCGCTGCTCCCTACAAGAGCAGCCATTTGTGTGGGATGCCCTTTCGTTTCCACTGTTTTGTGACCTTGGTTGTGACCGTGCTGTGCCTGCTGTGCCCGCTGTGCTGTGCAGGTCAGCGTGGACGCCCCCGACCAGAAGGGCCGCCTGGACATCCTCAAGGTGCACGCCAAGAACAAGAAGTTTGACAACGAAATCGACCTCAAGGAGATCGCCCTGCGCACCCCCGGCTTCTCCGGTGAGCAAAGAAAGCGAACAAGTTGTAGGGTGATGAATCGGCCCCATTTTTTCCAGTTTCGCTTGGAGGGTTTTGGGGGGGTGTTTTAGAACAAGCCGTGTCAACGGCGTGATGTGTGATGTCAGGTCGCTGCCGTGAGAATGGAAGTTCTGGGGACGAGACATAGACCCCGCCCCTCGTGCTGCCACCTCTCCCAATGCTGCCTGTGGTCGCTCACGTGGATACCCTGCGTGTCACAAGGCTGGCCCCCTGTCCCACCCTCCCACCTCCCGTTCCCCTGTTACATCACTCACCATTGCGCCCCCGCCCCGCCTCCCCTCCCCTCCCCTCCCGCCTTCAGGTGCTGACCTGGCCAACCTGCTGAACGAGGCGGCCATCCTGACCGGGCGCCGCAGCAAGGAGGGCATCACGCAGCGCGAGATCGACGACTCCATCGACCGCATCGTGGCCGGTGAGCAGCTTCGTTTATGTGTTGAGCAGCTTTGTGTGTGTAATGTTGAGGCGGTGGTCACGGTAGAACGGTGTCTTGGCTGCAGTGGTTGGCCACCAGTAGGGGATGCGGTTTGTGGCTGCCTGCCCAGCACCCCACCCTGTCATCCTGCCTGCCCGCCCGCCCAGCACCGCCCCCCATCATTCTGCCTGCCTGCCTGAACCCCTGCCTCCCGCCTTCCTCGCTGCTCTGCTCCGCAGGCATGGAGGGCACCCCCATGACTGACGGGCGCAGCAAGATGCTGGTGGCATACCACGAGGTGCGTGCTGTGCCGTGCTGTGCTGTGCTGTGGTCACAGCACTCTGTGAGGCTCCTTGGCAACACTTTGCTGTGCTGTGCCCCCGCCGTGCTGTGCCGTGCTGTGGTCGCGCCGAGTGCCCCCAACGTGTGCAAGCTTCACAGCCCCTGTCCGCAGCCACCCACCCCTTGCTTGCTCAACGCCCCCCCGGTCCCCTGCCTCCCCCGTCTATGATGTGCCGTGCCCCGCAGGTGGGCCACGCTGTGTGCGCCACCATGACCCCCGGCCACGACGCCGTGCAGAAAGTCACCCTCATCCCCCGCGGCCAGGCCAAGGGCCTCACCTGGTGAGCGCTGGCTGCCCTGGTGGTGTGTGTGTGTGACAGGGTGTTGACGCCATGATTTGATGTGCACGATCCGAGTCAGTTTTTGACTTGCCTTTGCAACACCAACGCTTGCACCAAGGCCAGGCCAAGGGCCTCACTTTGTGAGCGGTGTGGTGTGGTGTGGTGGTCCCTGGTTGGTGCAACACGTGATGGCATGGCTTTGATGCGCAAGGTCAGCCGCCATTTCGGTGACTTTGTGAACACATCCGCACCGCGCAGGACTTACAAAGAGCTTTGCCTTTCAGGGCATCATGCAAGGCCACGCCATGCTGTTCGTAGTGAAGCAGCCGGCCTCGAAAGCGTCCACTCGCAGTGCACGTTTTCTCACACTGCTGTGTCTGACCCCGCCCGGTGCCTGCTCGTCTCCCCCCGCAGGTTCATCCCCGGCGAGGACGCGTCTCTGATCTCCAAGAGCCAGATCTTTGCGCGCATCGTGGGCGCCCTGGGCGGCCGTGCCGCCGAGGAGGTGGTCTTTGGTGATGCTGAGGTGACCACCGGAGCCAGCAGCGACCTGCAGCAGGTAAGCATTTGGAACACACAACTCTTGGGATTGGGTGGGTGTTGAGGCGGCGGGATGGGTCTGGGCCTGGAAGGAGCGCCTTTCTCTTTGCCTCAATTTTCCATGCCTTCCAGAACAACAGGCCACGCCCCCCTGCGCGCGGCTGGATTGCATGCTGTGCTCATTACGAACGCCTCTTGTGCATGTGCTTGAACACCGCAACATCGTGGCATGCCCCGCGGCCACCGCCGCTCTTCCCCGCCACACATCCCCTGCTAAATTCGTCCCCTGTTGCCCCTTGTTGTTGGATCGTCGCCATCCCGTCGCCTCCCCGCCACACCACCCCGTGCTGACGCCACTCTGTGTGTCAACCTTGTTGTTAAATCGTTGCCTGCAGGTGGGCAGCATGGCACACATCCCCTGCTAAATTCGGCCCCTTTTGCCCCTTGTTGTGATTCGTGTGTGCAGGTGGGCAGCATGGCGCGTGCCATGGTGATCAACTACGGCTTCTCCGAGATTGGCCCCTTCTCCCTGCTGGACCCCTCCGCCCAGGTGAGCCACAGAGGCAGACGGGCAGATGCCAGTGCTGCCGTGGTGTGTGTGGGGCTGGCAAGTGAGGCAGTGATTGTGAGCATTGCTTGTTGAGTATGGGCCCTGCTGGTTACTGCTGGGACCCCCCCCAGAACATGATCATGCTGGCACCTACCTAACCATCTCCCTTCCTCTCCTTCTTGGCCCTCCTATCGCTCTTCTCTAACCTCAAACCCCTCCCGCCCCTGGTTTCAAAACCGCTCCCAGTCCCAGGACATTATCATGCACATCGTTCCTGCTGCTCCTGGCACTTACCCAACAACACCTCCCTTACCATCTCCCATCCTCTTCGTCTTGACCCTCCTACCGCTCTTCTCTAACCTAAACCCCTCCCGCCCCTCTCTGTTTTAACCCCTCTGCAGTCCCAGGACATGATCATGCGCATGATGGCGCGCAACAGCGTGAGCGAGAACCTGCAGAAGAAGATCGACCACTCGGTCAAGGAGATTGCAGACAGCGCGTACGAGGTGGCGCTCAAGCACATGCGGTGAGTGCCTCCCCACCTTCTCGCTCACACCTGCCATGTCACTTAGTATCCTCTCATCAGTATGGAAGCACATGCGGCCACACATGCTCGGCTCACCCCAGCCTTGCCCCAAAACACTGCAACAGTTGGTTCAACTCCTGCTCAAACAGGAAGCTTGTATTTAACTTCTCCATTTCCAAACAATTTGTATTCACCCCTGCCTGTTTGATTCACCCTTGCCTCACTGCATGGAGAACCGTGGTGCTGTGGACCGCACCCTGCTGCACCCCGCACCGCCGCCCCTGCACACACGCTCTGCTCACCCCACCCCACCCCTCGCTTGCCCCGTTTGCAGGGAGAACCGCGAGGCTGTGGACCGCATCGTGGAGGTGCTGCTGGAGAAGGAGAGCATGACGGGAGACGAATTCCGCGCCCTGCTCAGCCAGTACGCCACCATCCCCCAGGTGGGTGCTGCCGCCGCACGCTGTGTGTTGAGGGATGGGCTGTTGCCTTAAACCCGGAAGAGGGTGGGGCGTTGCTCAGCCGGCACGCCACCATCCCCCAGGTGGGCGCTGCCGCCGGGCGGTTCGCTTTTTGCTTTGCTTCTGGGGGGTCTCAGTCTGAATTCCGCAAAACAAGTGCGACACAGACTCGGACAGTGGGGGACTGCCTGTTTGTTGAGGGCTGAGGGCTGGGCTGTGGTCGGCTCCAGACCTGAAGTAGGGTGGGGTGTTGCTCAGCCAGTACGCCACCATCCTCCAGGTGGGTGCTGCCGCCGGGCGGTTTGCGTGTTGCATTGCTGGGATGGGAGGGCCGAGGAGGCCGGGAGCTGCTCAGCCGATACGCCACCATCCCGCATGTGGGGGCGGGCGCCCCACATTCAGCGTATGGTGGATCGAGGGGCTGTATGATGGAGGGCTGAGGGACGGAGTGCCAGACAGCTTGCCACCACCCCGCAGGCAGGGTGGGCTGGGTTGGTGTGCACAGGCACAGCGAGCGAAAGAGCCTGCAGTGCGCGCCTGCACCTACACTCTCGCCTCCTCTCCCTCGCTCCTCCGCCCACTGCCTGCCCCCGCCCTGCCCCCTCAACAAAACATTGCAACAAATGTGTCACTTATCATGTGTTTTTCCGTCTTCTTTATTTGATGGCCTGCAGGAGAACATTGACCAGGTGGCCCGCCAGAAGCAGCCCGACGCTGAGCTGTCACTGGCATAAGCGGCTGGACGGCTGCCTGCCTGGCTGCCACGCGTCAGCCAGCCCGCCAGCCCCAATTGTTTTCCCTCCCTGCTCGCCGCCGCCCGCGCGCATGCGGCCCCCCCTGTGCGGTGCCTCAAGCTCCTTTGTTGGACTGCGGCAGGGGCCGCACAAGCTTCACTCCGCGCATTTGATTTTCCGGCCGGCCGGCTTCTGCTCTCTCAAGTGGGGACAGTTTGGCCGGCCGCATCCCCTGCCCGCCCGCTTCACTCAGTCAGTATGCCTCGTTGCCCTCCTTTCCCTTGCCCTCCCTTCGGAACCGCCCTGTGCTGCCCTGCCCCACCACCACGTACAAACACCAGATCAACCCTGCTCCACCCTCACCCCCCCCCCGCCTGGCTGGCTGGCTGTGGACCATGTTTTGAAAGGCCAGCAGTTCACACGGCAGTCGGTCGTTATCATACACACGTGTCATGAGAGGTTTGGTTTTGTATCAGTTCTTTCGCAGAGCGACTGTAAAACTACAAGCAAGCAGGCCAGGCGGGCAAGCAGGCGGGCAAAAGGGGACGACAGGGGGGCAGCAGCAGGGGTGGGGTGACTGGACAAGGGCAAGTTGCGAGGTGGTACAAAAGAGCTACGCTGGCTGAGCGATCCCGTGATGGGTCCAGACGTGGCAGGGTGTGTGCTGCGCCAGTTCCTCTTAATCAGCTTTGCGGGCGGCTACCCTTGCAAGATGGGCCGGATGAGCGGGTATGCTTGGGCCAAGTACACGATCCCCCACCTGCGCAAGACAGGGCCACACAAGACATTTGTGAGAGCATGCAGTGGCAAAGACGGAGCAGTGTGCAGGGAAGCGGGCGGCGGGGAGTGCGCCCCGCAGGCCGCCCATGCGCCGGAGCGCAACACCCGCCCAGCTGCCAACACGGCCACGAACCCTGCTGCTGGCGAAGCAACGGCCCTCTGTTACCCACTCACATCATCCAACAGCAAATGACGGTGGTTCCTACCAAGGTGTGGTGCAGCCTGCAGCAAAGGCAACAGAGGGGACCGCAGTGGCGGTGAGCGAGACGGTGGGAGGTGGGCGGCAAAGGCGGCTGGCGGCACATGGCAGCTCGTCAACTGCCCCTGCTGCTCGACGGGCGCAGCCGGCTGGCCTGAACACTCCCCAAGACCCGTGATCACGCCCGCTCACAGCTTCTGGCTGCGCGGCTTGTTGCCAAAGTGCACCACGCTGAACCCCAGCGCCTCAAAGATGAGGAAAATGACGGTGCCCAGCCAAAACCCCATCGCGGGAGGCGCCCAGCGTTGAAGGGAGGCGAAGAGAGGGTTTCCAAGTCTCAGGTCAAGCCGAGGGCGCAGCGGCCGGTCCTGGGCAGAGCAAAGGATGAACTGGCGTGCAAGGAGGCTAGAGAGCGGCCCGAAACGCGATTCAGAGGTCGCCGCGACAACATGGCGTGCATGCGGGGTCTGCGGGGTCGGGGCCTCCATGGCAAGAGCCCCCGCCTGGGGCCGCATCGCCCTCTTTCCAGGCTGTCGCTGCGTCGGGCGAAGGTGCGCTGCTCTCTGCGCTGCCAGGGGCCTGCAGGCGGGCATGCAGCCATGCAGGCGACCCACTGGAGTGGGGCGGGCGGCTGAGGCTGGCGAGGCTTTCAGAGCAGTCACTGCAGCCATGTGCAAGGCCCACAGCGGCCCCAGGAGCACCGCCGGCCAGCGCGCCAGTGCCAGTGGAGCTCCTGCGGCGGCCGATGGCGCAGCCTAGCGTCGCACGAAGCTGTGACCAGCAAGGATTGTTGCGCCGGCCAGCACTTGGCACCCGGCGGCTGGCGATGAGCAGCAGGCTTCGCCGCCGCAACCATCCGGTGCAGGCGGCAGCCGCCGCTGCGCTCGCACCGTACTGATGGCGTTGCCTCCCTTGCTGCCTGCCTGCCTGCTGCAGCAGCATCAGCCAAGATGGCCGTCGGTAAGCCAGGACAAGAGCGGCACAAGGGGCAGCAGCACAAGGGGGCTAATTGACGGCACAGCGCGGCAGCACGTGCTGCCTCGCTGCAGCACTCGTCGCTTGCTCTGGGCAATGTGCTGCCTGTGCCTGCTTGCCTGTGTACTGCTGTGAACTGACCCTCTCTCATTCGCCTCCTCTTGACAACCGTCACTCTGGGCCGTTTCAATAGGCAAGAACAAGCGGTGAGTGCCCAGCTGCGACACAGAAGGAAGAAGGGACGGCATGCCGCTGCTTCTGCCCAGCCTCCCGCACGTGCCGCCTGTGCCCGCACCTGTGCACCTATGTGTCCCTTGAATTGGCAGTGCATCAAGTGTGCGTGGCGCTGACTCTGCCGATCTTTTCCCTTGCTTTTTCTGTGCCCAGGCTGTCCAAGGGCAAGAAGGGCGGCAAGAAGAAGATGTGAGTGCACAAGCGCTGCACATGCCAGGCGGCTGCTGTGTGCTGCGCATGCGGATTTGCGGGCGACGCAGGACGGATGGCCGAGTTGCTGTGCTGGGAAAAAAATTGCATTCAAGTCTGCTGCGTTCCTAGCGAGGCCCGTCACCAGTTGCAGCCCCCCTCACCGCCGCCACCCCGGCCCTGCCCTGCCTCTCCCCTCTCCTTATTTCTTTCTGCAGTGTCGACCCCTTCAGCAAGAAGGACTGGTGCGTGCAACCCTGCACAGTCCTTTGCTGGCGCTGCCGCTTGTGTGCCACCGTGCACATCGTGGGCAGCAGGGCAGCCGGGCAGGGATCGGCAGGGGCGGCGCCAGCCAGCGGGGCGGGAGTGCATTGGAGGCAGCAGCATGCCAACAAAGCACTTGGAGCCTGCCCGGTTTTCGTGGCCCGCCCACCAGCCTGACAGCCGGGGAGCAACTGCAGGCGCCGCCAGCGTGGAGCCACGCACTGTGCCCCCGACATGCGTGCGCTCGCAGCAGGCCCCGGCTGCGGCGTGAAGGGCATGGCGTGCGTGCCATGCGGCGGAGCGCAGCCCTGGCGCGTCTTTGTCAGCGGCAATCCAGGCGTCGTGTCAGGCGACGCGCTGCCAGCCCACCCTGCCTGCCTCTGCCCACCCTGCCTGCCCCTCCCACCTGCCACCTGTCTGTCTTGTGTGTGTTGCAGGTATGACATCAAGGCCCCCAGCATGTTCACCACCCGCAACGTGGGCAAGACGCTGGTGACCCGCACCGCAGGCACCAAGGTGGGTGGCTGGCTCTTCCTTCTGATGGGAGGGAGGGCCGCTTTGGGTGCGCACAGTGGGAGACAATCAGACCCTGCAGCTCTGCTGCATGGCAAGCTGGCCCTGCCCTTGGTGCGCACAGACCGTCGCCTCTAATGAGATGCACACGGTGTAACAGGGAGGAAGTGGCCACTCTCGCTGGCACGCTTCCGCCTGACACGCACACGCTGTTGCTTCCGGACCCGTGTGCCTGCCCGCTGCCCCCCCCCCCCCGCAGATTGCCTCTGACGGCCTCAAGGGCCGCGTGGTGGAGGTGTCCCTGGCTGACCTGCAGAACGTGAGTTGCAGCAGCAGGGGTGGGGGGCCAACTTGGGGATTGGGGTTAAGGGCCAGGTGGGGCTTTCGACTTCATCTCTGTTTCATTTTTCATGAAATACAAACAAAGACGTTAGCTGTTTGCTCGTAGCTAGGGTCGGTGGGCTGGAGGGTGGCACACATTTGTGATCAAGAGCCCTGGCAACCAAGCTGTCTTGACTGCAAAGGACGGAAGCCTCAGGCAGCGTCGAGAGGCCGGCAGGAGCGCTGTGGCACGCTGTGCTGTGGTGTGGTGTGGGGCACAGCATCGCGTGGGGCCAGCGAGGCGCAGCAGCGGCTGCAGTGCGACAGGCAGCCAGGCCAGCCGCAGAGGCAGCAGCAGAGCACAGCCGACGTGGGGCTGCGACCGACGCCGTACAGCCAAGCCAACACACAGCCAAGCCAAGCCACCAGCCAAGGCGGAGCTCATCTGTGTGGCACAGAGCCTGCCCAGCCGTGCGCTCGATTGTACGCACATGGTTGTACGCAGCACAGCCAGGGCTCTTGGCGCGCGTCCTGCGCCTCCCACCCCCGTGCCCCCTTCCGACCCTTTACCCTTTCTTACCCTCTCACTTAGCCGGCCTCGCGCCCCTTCTTCCGCACCCCTCTCTGTTTTCCCAAGGCGTCATCCAGTTGCTCACCTGCCACCTTTCCATACTCCTTTTCCTGCCCTGCAGAACGAGGCGGATGCGTACCGCAACATCAAGCTGCGGGTGGAGGATGTGCAGGGGCGCAACTGCCTGACCCAGTTCCACGTAAGCACAAGTGGCTGCCTGAGCATTGTGGCGGGGGGGACAGGAGGAAGGGTGGTTGGAGGGGGGGGGGGCCAGCCAGCCACAGGGCTGCAGGGTGCGCAGACGGGGAGGACAGCCTTGCTGCAAGCAGGGACAGCAGTGGGGTTTAGGGGCAGGGTGGGGGCGGCATCAAACTCGCAGCAAGCGCGCTGCCACAGCACTGACTTTGATGGATCCTGTCAACTGCCTGACCCAGTTTCACGTCAGCGGTGGGGCAGCCAGCCAGGCAGCCAGGCACATGGGCTGCAGGCAGGGTGGCAAGGAGGAGGGGCGTTCCTGTGGGGGGAGATTTTGTTGAGACGAAGCAGCGGCAACAGAGAACGGGTGGTAGCAAGCGTAGGGTGGGGCGGACGGAATGCTAGTAGCAGGCGAGGTTCAACCGACAAGCAATCCGCTTCTCTCTCCATAGTCGCTTTCCACTCCCTCACTACATCGTGTATACCACTTTTTCCCATTGCTGTTCACGGGGCATGGCAAGCTGCCTCGCTCTTAAGTTTGTCACTCACTCATGCACACATGCCCAGCACAAGGATCTCAACTGATGCAATTGCTTGAACCAATCACTGCACACCTCACCCACCTTTTTGTGTGCAGGGCATGGACCTGACGACTGACAAGCTGCGCTCCCTGGTGCGCAAGTGGCAGACGCTGATTGAGGCGACTGTGGATGTGAAGACCACCGACGGCTACTTCCTCCGCATGTTCTGCATCTCGTTCACCAAGAAGCGCCCCGGCCAGGTCAAGAAGACCGCCTACGCGCAGAGCAGCCAGGTGAGGCTGGGTTCATGTGCAGCACCTGGGAATTTGCAGGGGACAGGGAAGAGAAGGAGTGGTGGTGTTGTGCAGCTGCCTGGGTTTGTGGTTCGGGGGCGCAGGAGCAGCCGGGTGGGGCTGGGGTGATGTGCAGCACGTGGTGCGGGAATGAACACACCCTGCCTCGTCCCACAGAAGGTCCAGATATTCCCCGCCTCTCATTTTTCAAGCGAAAAGTAACACATGTACTCTCAATGCTTACGTACTCTCAATGCTTACGTACTCTCATTGCGGGCTCAGCAGCAAGCCTACGTATCCTTGGCATCAACACGCCTCGCTGCCCCACCCCCGCATCCGCACCATCAGTCGCAAGACGTTTGGGACCATGACCCGCTCCTCCCTCAATCTAACAAGCCTCGTACCATGTGCCTGCCCAGCCACCCACAGATCCGCACCGTCCGTCGCAAGATGGTTCACAGAGACCACACACCCTTCCCCTCCTCCCTGGCTCACGCCCACTCGCTCTTTCTTCCCCTTGCTGCGCAGATCCGCACCATCCGTCGCAAGATGGTTGACATCATGACCCGCGAGGCCACTTCCTGCGACCTCAAGGAGCTGGTGGGCAAGTTCATCCCCGAGGCCATTGGCAAGGAGATTGAGAAGGCGTGCCAGGGCGTCTACCCGCTGCAGGTGCGCATGCCTTGCACATGCCTGCTTCTTGGGTGATGATGGGTGCCTGGGTTGGCATGGAGGTTGAGAAGACGTTCCAGGGGCACATGTGCTGGTCGGAGGCTGCCTGCTGCACACCAGCATAGGCGTCCGGCCTCCCCCGCCCCCCTTCCTCACCAACCCTGCTCCGGCCCCCCCTGCTCCTCCTCCCACCCTGCCGCCCCGCAGAACACGTTTGTGCGCAAGGTCAAGCTGCTGCGTGCCCCCAAGTTTGACATCAACAAGCTCATGGAGGTGAGGGGCCCGCTTCGTAGCTTTGTGTGTAAATGTGTGTGTGTGTGTGTGTTGTGTGGGACTCGGATGTTCCGACATCAACAAGCTCACGGAGGCAAGGACAGCACCCTCTTGGGGGGCTGCTTTCATGTGGCATCGTCTCATGCCTGTGTTGTTTCATGGTGTGCGTGTGGTGTTGTGCGTGTGGTGTGGTGGTCTTGCCAGTGCTGACATCAAACAAGCTCATGGAGGTGAGGTGGGTTGGGTCTTCCTGCGTGTGCTGTGTCATGGGGTAAACTTCATGGGGATCTGGGGCTGGGGGCACTCTTCTTAAGGCGTGTTTTGTGTGGCTGTGTGGCTCCCTCTGCCTGCCTGCCTGCCTTGTGCTGCTTTGCGCTGCCGCCGGCTTGGTCGGTGCCCACAAGCCAGCCGCCTCTGTGCCCCGCCAACCTCCAACAACATCCCCAACGCCCCTCGAACCGCAACCCTCCCCCTCTTGTTCAGGTGCACGGCGACTACAGCGCAGAGGCCGTGGCCGCCGCCGCCGCTGCCAGCGAGAAGGTGGAGCGCCCCGCAGAGGAGATTGTGGGCATGGCCCCCGAGGAGGCCACCGCCTGAAGCTCTTGAGGCTAGGCTAGCTTAGCTTGCCTGCCTGCGTTGCCCGCCCGCGGCGGCGCCAGTGCGGCGCTGCCCACGGCGGCGCCAGCGGCAGCAGCAGCAGCTGGGATGATGGGAAGCGGCGG
>JTEE01000027.1:279793-290239 GCA_002896455.3 Chlorella sp. ArM0029B
GCCGCCGCTGCTGCCGCTGGCAGCGGGGCCAGTGGGGCCGGATGCAGCGCCGAGACCAGCCCTACCAGTGCGCCCCTGCCGCCCCCGCCGTCACCTCTGGGAAGCCCCGTGGGCCCCACCACCCCCGCCGCTGTGCCTGCCACGCTGGCAGAGCTGCTGGCGGGGCGCCAGGGTGGCACCTCCGTCCAGGTGGCCCCCATCCCGCCCGGCTGGGAGGCCGCCCTGTCCCAGCAGGCCGCACAGGTGGCATCTGCTGTGCAGCAGCACGTCGCGGTCATGCGCCTGCTGAATGCCCTGGCGCCCTTGCGCGGCGGGCACGCTGGGCAGCAGCGCTGAACGAGCGCCGAGCAAGCGCCGGGCACGCGCCAAAGGACAAATGCTTAGCGTTGCCAAGCGCCGCTGTTTCGTTGTTGGCAGCATGCATTGCGCGCCTATGTAGCAAGCACCGATTGGTAGCTTTCAACCTCCCTTTTCAAGCAGCCCTCCCGGCTGGACGGCCCCCGCTCGTAATGGGCTGCCACATCCTTCTCTATTATCCGCCACCCACACATAAAAGAATGAACGAGCCCCCTGTTTGATCGATAGATTGGCTGTTGTTCCCCTTGGTAGCTCTCGCCCCTGTTTGCCCTCACACTGACGATGGCCGTGGCATTCCCCGCGTGCCTGCTTATCTCCCATTTTATTTCCCCAAGGCCATGCCGGTTGCCCACCTTTGACCCCCCTTCCTGAGTCGGGTGTCAAAGGTTCGCTGGCAGACCTCCCATCTCCCGTTTGATTGTGAGTGTTTTTGTGAGCGTTCTTTCTTGTCCCCCCATCATATGCACCTCCCTGCTCCCTAGCAAACTGCGCAATTTATTTCTCTGCCCCCACTTTGTTTCCCGACTCCTCTTTCTTTCTTATCGCCGTTGTCTGCCCCCTGCATGCCGAGGCATTGTGCTCTGCTGCCTGCTGCACACCTACTCTGCCTGCACACCTGCTGCACCCGTTGCACTGCGCAAACCGTCCCTCCTTGTTGCCTGTGTGTCACTAGTCCCATATCACTTGCCCCTCCCCCACACGTCACGTCACGTCACGCACTTCACCCACCTTGGATCCTTCAACCACACTCAGAATAGAAGCACAGCGAGGTGTGCCCGCTTTGTTCCTCGGAACAGCCATTCAACAGTCGTAGCCCCGCGACGGGGCCCCTGCCATGGCACCCACCGCCCTGACGTGGCACCCACCGACAGCCACATGCCCTTTCTTGGTGAAGGCACAGCGACTGTGCATTCCGCAAGCCTGCGCCAGGCGTTCCAGGCCTTCGACCCGCCTTCTCTATTCGCCGTCTCACCCCCCATGCCTCTCACTTAACACCGGAGAGGGCAGCAGAAGTCCGTGCCTCCCTGCCTCGTCCCCATGTCCCTTCATCTCCCCTGCCCTGCCGCCGCGCCTCCCATGTACAGATCTCCAGCAGATGCTGTTGTAATCCCCAATAGCGTCAGCCCAGAGGTGCACAGGGAGATCGTTGGCTAGCGTGCACGGGCGGCTTGCAAGCCCTCGAACTTGGGGTGCGAAGCACACACCCAACGTTGGTGCGTAGGGTCCAAATCTGTCCAAAGTCTCTGGCAAAACGCGGGACAAGGCCCACGTTGCATGTCGCTTTGGACGCTCCCCACTCACACCAGCCACACCACACCATCTTTTCCCCGTGGCAGACAGAGCCGCCCAATGCAATGACACAGAGCGGTTTGCCCCAATGCCCTCCTCTTTGTCGGTGCCAGCATTGCTTGAGAGGCGCGTTTCTTATGCAAGCCACAGCGGTGTGATGTAGTGTTACGCGGCGGCGCCACAACAAGGCCGCGCAGGAGGGGCGATTGTGGTGCTAGTGTACAGAGCCTGTGCCCCAGACAGCTGGCGTGGAGTGTGGGATGCTAGCTACTAGTGTACAGAGACCGGAGGAAAGCCCTCCAGTGGAGAGCGTTTGGTTGAACAGTTGGTGGAACAAAATGGCTGCTGGCTGGTGCGGGCTGCTGCCGCTGCCAAGGGGCATCGTTGTGCTGCTGGCGCCAGCAGGGCGCAGCATCCCAGCCTTTGCACCTGGGCTGCCCCATGACAGCCACAGGTATCAAGTGCTGGGCGCCGCATGCTGGCAGTGGCACAAGGCCCTGCTGAGAGCCGGCGGGCTGCTGCTGGCCTGCCGCTGGCCTGCCGCCACAGCTGCCGCTGCTGCCGACCTCCGGCTGTGGCCGCTGCAGCTGGGCATACGACCACTACTGAGCTGGCTACCGGCCTGCCGCCGCAGCGGCAGGGGTGCAGCATCCACTTGCCTCGGGCTTCAGCAGGGTCACTGCTCCCCCCCACCTGACCCGCCGGCCGCCATTGTGTAGTCGTACTCGATTGTGGGCACCACGCTGGCAATGAATTTGAGGAACAGGACCAGGTAGCTGCGGGGAAGTTGAGGGGTGGAGCAGGGGAGGTGAGCAGGGGAGGTGAGCGGGTACGTGTGAGGGAGGTGGGAGCAAGTCTGGGGCACTGGGAGATGGAAGAAGAGCAGCGGGGAGCTGCACGCATGGGATGACGCATCTGCGGCACACTTTTGTGTTGCTGCGGCGCTGTAAATGAATGAATGAATACGGAGCTGCACGCGCCTCCCTGCACCCCGGAACAGTCCCCAGGCTGTCTCGTTGGGGTCTGTGTCGCAAATTCCGTTGCAAAACACACACAGGCTGCACGCCAGAACAAGCGAGCAAGCAAGCAGACATGCCAGTCCCACGCTGCGCACCCACTCACCGCTCCACTGCAAACTCTCCCCCTTCTCCCGCCACCCGCTCAGACAGCTTGTGCATCACGTTGGCATGCTGGCAGGGGTGGATGGAGGCGGCCTGAGGCAGAAGCAGGAGGGGAGGCACACTTTGGGGTTGGGTGGGGTGGTGAGCGGAAGTGTAGCCACCCAACGGAAGGCAGCAAGGCAGGGAGGGAAGGGGTGTTGCAGCAGCTGCGGCAGAAGCAGCTGCGGCAGCTGCGGCAGCGGCAGCGGTGGCATGGGGGGCCGGGTGCATAGCCCCGACGACGGCCAGAGGAGCAGAGGCAGGGACAGAGGCGGCGGCCGATCCTGCATGCGACACCAGCAGCGTGCCTCCCCAGCAGGGCGCAAGCATTCAACACCGCCCCCAGCCCAACCGCTGCCGCCCGCAAAGCTCATCATCACACCCGCCACCCGCCACCCTCTCCCCTGCAACAACTCAGGCCCAGCGACAAGCTTCCCGTTGCCTAAGCCCCTACGCCACCGCCGCGCGCCAACCCGGCCGTCCCCTGCCACCTGGCGTCGCACCTGCGCCCCGCCTGCCACGCCGTGTGGGTGGGGCTCCATTGTCACCGTCTTGCGCGCGTGCTCTTCAGACACATCCTCTAGCACCTGTGGCATGTGTGGGAACCCGGATGACACATCAAAGAATCCGACTTGCATTTATGATTGTTTGTACCCCCGGTACGTGTAGCACCGCAGCGCGTGTAAGACCCCAACAACAACAACAACCGACTTGCACGGTGCTGCGCTCTGCCACCCCCGCAATAAGAAGGAATGCAGGTGCAGCGTGGCGGCAGGCAATTCCCCGCGTGTGCGCACACCGGGGGCGTGAATGCTCAGGAGAAGGGGTGTCGCAGGCTGGCCCCCGCCTCGCCCCGCCCCGCCCCGCACCTGCTCGTTGCTCAGCGGCTGCCGGCTCTCGTCGTACCCAATCAGCCAGAAGCGGGGAACCTGGCGAGGAGCAACGGGAGAGGTGTGGCGGGGTCGGGGGAAGGCGTGACGCGGGCGGGGTGGGTGGGGATGGTGGGGCACGCATGGTGTAACAGGAAGGAGGGAAGGAGGGGAGGGGAGGGCGCAGCTGGGCTGCGGCAATGGGGCTGCAGGGCGGGGTTTGCGGCCGTTCTGGCAGCACCGCAGCCCAGCCGTGTCTTGATGCCAACAACAGGGAGGAGTTGACAGGGTCGTGCTACAGCACAGCGCAGCACAGCACAGCAGGTGCACATGCCCAGCGTACCGCACAGTGCTCAACCAAACTTTCATGCCCCACGATGAGCACAGTGCAGGGGCACAGCATGCCACAGCACAGCACAGCGCCTATAGATTACTTTGTACCAAGAACCTGGCTTTTACTCCTGCCAGCTCACCGCATAATATTTGTCATATGTCATCAGCAGGTCATATGTGCGCGTCCGCACAATATGCTCCTCCCCGCCGCCGCCGCCGCCGGCTGCCGGTCGCAGCGCCGCCTGAGTGGTGGGGAACACGACAGGGCCGTCCGGTCGGGCAGGCAAGCGCATCGTGCGTCGTAACGCGTCGGCAGCGGGGGAGCAAATGCAACGAGGAGCGGCAAGGCAGCCGTTGTGCTCAGCAGAACGGCAGGCACCGTCAAGCACCCAGCATGCCCAAGGCAGCTTTGTCCTGCCCTGCGCCTGCCACCCGAAGAACCCAGCCACCCGCCCTGCCACCCCACCTCGTCCTCCTCCTCATCTTCCAGCTCTAAGTCTCCAATGTCTGGCACATCCTCATCCTCTTCATCCACATCCCCTTCCCCCGCCGCCTCACTGGCTGCACTAACAGCCTCCCCCCCGCCGCCGCCGCCGCCGCCGCTAGCAGCATCATCAATGCTGGGAATCTCCTCGAAGCCGTCGTCGTTGGTGGTGGTGGTCCCTGCTGCGCCGCAGCCGGCGGCGCTGCCGCTGCGTGCGCGGTTGGCGGTCACCCACCCCTCTCCTCCATCGTCAGCTTCCACCTCCTGCTCCTCACGCTCGCCGTACTCTTCAACCGCCGCCGCGCGCCGCATGCAGGGCACTGCAAGGGACAGGGCGGGCGGCAAAGTTGGGTGCTGCGCTGACGCCCGGCAACTGCACCAGCGCCAGGAACCGCTCTCCGGGCACCGCTCTGGCGGCATAGCACCTTCTGCCCCGCCTTCGTGCCCTTCTACAGACCCTGCATGCAAATGGGTTGCCCAGCAACCGCGCAGGCCAGCTGGGCACCCACCGTTGCGTGTGATGAGGAATTGCTTGGCGGGCGGCAGGAATGGGCGGGCCTTCTTGGGGTCGCCCGCCTCCCAGCTCCATGTGGGGCAGGTGTGCACAAGGTAGTCACCCGCCGCCACAAACTCCTCGGGAGTGAGCACCTGGCGGAGCGTGGGAGGGCGAAAGGGAGAGCTTTAACCAGGTAGCCAGGGCACCTGCTGTCGGGACCTGCCAAAGGCGCGCCCAGGGCTGTCTGCCGGCTGCAAAACGGCAGCGCTCACCCCCTTTTCCTTGAAAGCCGACTTTGACTGCGCCGGCAGCACGCGCTCTGCGGCGCTCTTGTACGTAGAGTGCAAAAGGCTGCGGAGCCCCGACATGCTGTCAGAAGTGATCAATCGGGCTGAAGAGGCCGCCCAAGCGTGCGAGGAGGGCAGAGAGAGGGCTGGCCCGCCTAGGACCTGGCTCCCGCCACAGCGTGCCGCCATAGCGTGCCATGAGCGGCACTGCCATGGCACGTTGGCCATGAGGACCTATACCTGGCTCACCACTCCAGCCTTTATTGATGGATGGAATCAATGCATGTGTGCCTGGCCATCTCGGTTGGCAGAAGGCTAATCAGCAGCAGCAGCAGCAGGCGGGTGGCGGCAGCGGCGCAGAGCCCATGTGAAGCCGCTTGCTCTGCCGGCTGCATCAGAATTCTTGCCATTCACCAGCGCATTCATGTGGTGTCACCATGCCGACACCAGCACCCACTGCAGATCTGTTGCCAGCAGTGTTTTATTAGCCGACCGCGCGTGTGCCGCTTTGCGACGACGTGGCATCGGCGACGCTCTGCTCTAACTCTGCCTCTGCGGCGGCAATCGCGACAACGTTGCCCGACATGCTGCTCGACATCCTGTCTGACCTCTCGAGCCTTGCCGACGCGCTGAGCTCTCCTGAGGCTGAGGGCCAGCGGGAGATGGCTGCGGACGCCGAGTCTCTAATGATAGAAGTCGACATGACGGACATCGTGTCGGCAGGACGTCTCGAATACGAAGATCATCAAGCTGTGCACGAGTGAGACACGTTTGTGGACTGCCAATGGCTTCGTCTTTGCAGCCCCGGCGCGCTCCCTGAGCCCTTACAAACTGCCTTGCAGTGTGTTCATCCACGTCGGCAACCATATGGCCACTGCGGCGTGGCGCCTGCGGCAGCAGCTGTCTCCCTCAACGGACAGCGGCAGCGGCGGCTTGCAGGAGGCATCTCTGTGGCGGCTTTCTGCTTGCTGCCGGCTGGCTGTTGCCTGCGAGGGGCTGCGCAAGCGGTGCGGCATGCCTCCCATGCACACAGCGCTGCTAGCCAGCGTCGTTCTCGACTGCCTGCTCTCCAGCGGGCTGACGGTGCTGCGTGCAGCCACGGCGGCGGCGGCGCAGCAGCAGTGGCGTGACGGCGGCTCATCCGCATCCTTGCGTCCTTACGAAGCAGAGATGGTGGCAGCGCAGCTGCATGCCATGGCAGCCTTCTTGAGCCAGCCCCTGCCGACCAGCTTTCTTGCACACTCGGGGCCGCCGGGGATGCTGCTGAGCTGGCTGGGCTGTGCAGCAGACGCGCTGGCCCCACAAAGAGGTGAGCCAACCCACACTGCCTGCCTCTGCGTGGATAATGCCATTCCCCCCCACACACACAGGCACACTGGCTGGGATTAGCACGGGGTCGCAGCCATGGTCGACGCTGTTTGGGGCGAGTCTGCTGGATCCGAGGGTCGCCCACCTCTTGAACCACATGCTCCCAGAGACAGCACTACTGCCTGCCCCATCAGCCCAATCGCTGCTGCCAGCACGCCATGCGCAGCCTCCCTGCCTTCCTTGCCTCCCATTGCCTCCCATGCGTCCCACCACTCTCCCCCACCGCTCCCCACGCTCCCACGCAGGCGCCGCTGCTTCCCAGTGGTGGGCAGCGGCAGTGCACGTAAGCATTGCAGTCCACTCACTGAGCAGCCTGCCGCGGCATCTGATGTACCGCCGGGCGCTCGCCGCTGACGACCGCCTGTGCGACAAGCTTGTCTCCCTGCTGCTCCCCCTGGTACCGGCACTGCCCAGTGCTCTACAGCTGCCCAGTGACCCAGCGCCCGGCGGCAGCGGCAGCGGCATCGCCTGGGCTGAGGCCGCTTGCATCGCCTCCGGCCTGTGTGTCCCAGAGCTGGATGGAGCTGTGCGTCGCTGGTTTGCTTCCGAAGTTAGCAGCAGCGATGCCGCGTCCGCGGTGGCTGCAGCGGCGCAGCTGGTGCATATGGTGCCTCTCGAGCTTCCGCCACCTGGCGTGCCGCCCAGGCAGCACTTTCGCCTGGCGTCTTCCATCACCGGCATGCTTGGCATGCTGTGCAGCCTGCTGTGCCCGGAGCATGCGCACGAGGTGGACAGCCAGCCCAGCGGGCAGCGGCGCCAGGTGGCACAGCAGCTGCTGGGCATGCTGGCGCGGCTGCCCGAGGTGGCGGCGCTGGCGGCGGAAGCTGGGGGGCAGCTGGCGGGGAATGTGGAGGTGCAGGCGGTGGTGGAGAAGCTGATCAGAGCGTGGCTGTGGCCGTGCAAATTGCTGCAATTTTACTGGGACAGGTGTGCCCGCCGTGCATGCTGTGCATGCTGTGCCTGCCATGCCCGCTGTGCATGCTGCGCCTCATCTCCCGCCACCCCGGTGGGACAGCTGGTCCACATGCTGCGCCCGCTGCCCCCGGTTGCCCGTGCACCCCTCACTTACTTTGGCTTCCCTTTCCCTCCAAAGAGTCTCCTCCTGCTCCTGAGCGGCACCCAAGCCAACACACAAACCCCCCTCTGCCCCGCTCCTTTCTTCCCACCCTGCAGGGACGACAGCTGCGGCAGCACCCAGGGTGCCGTGCTGCCCACGCCGCTGATGGCCGGCCACGCAGATGCAGCCCGCTGGTGCGGCACCGCAGCGTCTGCCCTGCGTGCGCTGCCAATGTTGGAGGCGCTACTTGCGGCAGCCCAACAGCGCACGTGCCCGGCGCACCGCCACACGGCAGTGCAGATGCCGGCATTCGTCCTGGCTCAAAACCTGATCATGTTTGCCACCCGTGCCGGCGGCTCTGCCAGCCAGCTGGCGCTGGAAGCCACCAGGCAGCTGCCGCCTGATGACCTGGCGGCGGTACAGGCGGCGTACTGGCAGCTGCACAGCACAGCGTGCCGCCTGCTGTGCTGGGCTGCCGCCGCCAAGCCGCAGTGCCTGCCGCTCGAAGACCCGATGTGGACTGAGCGTGTGCTGCGCACAGCAAACACCGTCCTGCATGGACTCAGAACGCTGCAGCACCTCGAGTATGGGCCCTCGAGCGTGTGGCTGGAGGATCCCGGAAGGACCGCCGCCGCCCAGCCGCGCACCAGCAGGCGAGCGGTGTGATGCGCTGGGCATGCTGCGTGCGCTGTGCTGCGTTGCGCTGCGCTGCGCTGGGCTAGCCATGCTGTGCTGCACATGGAGGTGCAGTGCATAGCCGGACGCATTGTGGCCACCCCTTGCCGCCGGACCGAAGCGCTGCCGCCACCACTTCTCACTGCTTGCGCCCCCAGTTGTGCACTTCTACCTGCCACTGCAACCACCCGCCCCTGCCCATCCACCCCTTCCCCACGCCTCTCTCCACACCTGTGCCCTGTCCATCAAACAATTACATTTCAAGTCCAGGGGGAGCCAGCAAGGTCTCATGGGACAGGGTGGGGGTTCAGTGTATCAGAATGTACTTTGTAGCAAAGAAAAAGCCTGTGCTCTCACTCCTGCTGCAGGTGCCTGCAAGCCATGTGCGCTGCTCATTGGGAGGCAGTGCAGGTGGCGGCTGCCCACTGCGACCTCGCAGGAATGCCCACTAGTCGAACAGGCGACCTGCTGATTGGCCTGGCAGATGCGGCGGGCAAGGGGCCGGCGGCAGTGGCCGCCAGCCCCAGCCTGGCACCCCTGTTTGCCTGCTTCAACAGCCGGCTGCCGCCGGTGAGTTGACAAGGTTGCATGCTTGCATGCTTGCTTGCGGCTTTGCTGCATTGCCGCCCGCCTGCCCTGCCCTGCCTGCTTGCCTGCCCTGCCTGTGCTGCATGCCTGCCCTGCCTGCCCGCCTGCCCTGCTCGCAACTTTGCCCTCCACCCTGCCTGCCTGTCTGCATGCCCTGCCTCCCTGCCTCCTTGCCTGTCCCGCACGTGTACCTGCATGCCCTGCATATCCCACCCTGCCCGCATGTTTACCCGNCCTTGCCCACCCGCCTGCCAGGATGTCCAATGTTTGCGCAACCCTTTGCCTCCCGTGCCTATCCCGCAGGATGATGCCATCTATGCCACGGGTGTGTACAACCAAGTGATGTGCGCCGCCCGGAGGGGCCCCCACCTGGCCGCCTGGCTGGCGAACGGTGGGCAGCTGGACCAGATGCTGGGCACGGCTGTCACGGCTGTGCAGCACATGCCGCGAAATCACGTGAGTATGCTGTGTGGTCTGTGATGCATAGTTTGTGCGTAGTGCGTGTGTGTAAAAGCATGCCGGTGTGTGTGCAGCCTGGGGCTGTGGGAGCAGAATGGGGCTGGAGCCCCCGCTCGGTGAAGCACATGCCGCGAAACCACGTGAGTGTGCGTGCCATGTGTGTGTCTGCGTGTGTGTGTGTTCATGTGTGTGTCTGCGTGTGTGTTGTGCGTTGTGATTGCATGTGAGTGTGTGTGCCGTGTGTATGTGTGTGCAGCTTGGGGCTTGGGAAGCAGAGCTGGGCTGGAGGGGGGCTGAATGGTTTGCTCAGCTACATTGCTCCGCGTCGGCGCCGCACGGGGGGCGGGAGAGGAGCAGCAGGCGGCAGCGCGTAGTGCCAGCCGCAGACTGCCGAGCTGAGGGTGGGGCGGGCAGGTTGTGCCGAGTGGCGCCACCATGTGCCTGTGGTTTGGCAGTGCATCATGCCAAAAGCTCAAGAGAGGCAAGGTTGTTGGTTGGGTTCATTTGTGAAAGGGTACAAGTCGTTAAGCTGCGGTTCCACCTGCTCAAGATGCTGGCCCTCCTTTTGGTTGCACGTCTTGACATGAGCTCGTGGTTTCGAACCCCTCGAGTTGTTGGTTTGGTTGGCCAAACCAGCTCCCCAGGACAACTGAGCCTCACCTGAAGCACCCTGCCCTCGATTCCCTTGCTCAGCCACTCAGCCATTCCTCCCTCACTTAGAAATAATCAATTGGTCCGTCCTAAAAAGTTAAGTGGGCCCTTCCACATGGACTCACCAAGGCCCACCACCCTTCCGTTGGCTGCTTGCAGGCCGACCTTGTCGTTGCGGCCGCTCTCAACCTGATAGAGGCATTGATGGATGGGGCTCTGGAGCTGGCCGACGCCCCACCAAGCAGCGGCAGCGGGGCCGGCAGCAGCGGGGCCGGCAGCAGCGGGGCCGGCGGCAGCGGGGCCGGTGGCGAAGAAGGCCAAGACAGCGGCAAAGAACTATGGTAACTTTGATGCCTGGTGAAGTGTCGGCCT
>JTEE01000027.1:308786-321390 GCA_002896455.3 Chlorella sp. ArM0029B
TGGCCGAGGGTGAGATGTGGGTGAAGGGAGGCAGGGAGGCAGCGAGGAGGCACCTCCTTCTCTCCTCAAGAGCCAAAGTGGGGTCAGCACGCATCCACAGCCGGCTCCTGCTGCTGATTGGACCTTGCTGCTTGCTGCTCCTTCACAACACTGTCTCCTGGAAGCAGGCATGCAGCATGATTAGCGCAGGTTCAAGCCGTGCCCCTCAGCTGAGGCTGGCAAGGGTGCCGTGCCTCCCCAGCTCCCGGCCCCTGCCTAATGCAACACACACTCCTCTTCCCTCCCTCCCTACCCAGCACCCAGCCGCTGTCACTGACCGCAGGACTCGCCAACCTTGGCATTGATGTTTTGCAGGAAGAAGAGATTGGGCCAGTTGCCGGCTGGCAGGTGGCAAAGTTGAAGTTGCGGGCGGCGGCGCCCTCGGGCGACAGGCAGCCTGTGGGGTACCGCCAGCCAGCCAGCGCCAGCAAGGCACAGGTGGTTTAGTAGGCATGCAGGAGGCGCGCTGCACGCCGACGCCAGTAGGTGCGCAGCGTGGGCCAAGGGGCGGGGGAAGATTCCAGGGAGGGGACCAATTGGAGGGAAGCCAGGGCGGCAGTGAGCACGAGGAAACGTCCACACACAGGGGGGCGGCAACCGATGCCGCCCTGCAGGAGGAAACAAGTGAGCGAGGCGAGGGGGTGGCGGGCAGGGGTGTTTGGAGAGCGGCTGGCCTGGACCTGCACACAGGCGGAGTGGCTCCCCATTGCTGCAGCAAGGTGGCAGGGTCAAGGCACGCAATGTCAGGCTCGGGGAGCGGTTGCGGAGCGGCGGCAGCCACGCTGCAGCAGCGGCGGGCGGCAACAGTTCGTTCTGGGGGTTGGTGTCAGCTATTTTGGCGATGGGGACTGTGCGATGTGATGTGATGGCGCTGGCTGGCGAGATGGCTGGCGAGATGGCTGTTGCGATGGTGCACTTGCACTTCGATTGGATAGGCATGGGTTGAGGAACCAGCGGAGGTGCGGGTCCCCTAACAGGGCCCCCCCTCCGCTGGCTACCGAAAAGTGGTGAGACAGTGGTGATGCGGCACACACGGCAAGCACCGGCCGATGGCTGGAGCCCATGGTCAATCAATCAATCAATTAATTACATTTAGGGTCCACGGAGCCAGCAGGACTCGTGGGACGGAGAAGGGAAAGCTTATCTTTGTGGGCTTTGAAACAAACAGAAAGAAACTCAGGAATGCGGGTGCATGCACTCTGGGAATGCGGGTGCATGCACTCATGCAGGGCGCAGCGAGCGACCAGGCAGGCCTCACCACGCAAGGCACTCAGCGGTCGTCGGGCGCGGCCCCCAGTGCATCGCGCACCTGCATGCTCACATGGGCAGAATGGCAGGATGGGAGCTCTAATCATTTGGGCACTTGGAGTGGGCATTGACGATGCGGGCTGCATCGCACAGGGTGTGCGGCATGGCAAGCACTGGCAAGCATGGCAAGCAACGCCTGAGCCACGGTGGGCGACACACCGCAGCGAGGGCGCAGGGCGCAGCGAGAGGGCTGGATGGAGGTGGTTCCAGCACAATTCCGATCGGCACGCTGACACGGGAGGAGGAAACCAGCGAGAGCGGGGCCCGCCGGCACAGCTGAAAAGCTTGCCTCTTGTCTTGCGGCGATGCGGATCACCTCCAATACCTACAGGCGCATTTGACACGCGGGAAGAGGCGGTAAGGAGGCTCGGTAAAGAAAGGGCGGCCGGCAATTACTGATGGCAACGTGTCCCGCAGTGCGTACTCACGGGCTTGTAGTGGCACAGCGATCGGACCTTCACGGGCAACCTCCAGCGCACCTCCTGGACAGCCCTCTCGAGGCCTGATTGCTGCAGAACGCCGAGGCCAGCTGTAGTAGAGAAGAACGAGGCCAGAGGGAGGCCTGCGGCCTGCATGGGGGCGGTGCAAGTTCAGCTGGACAGTGACCTATTGCAACGCGACGATGCGTTCCGGTCCACATTTTGTGGTCTTTGCTCCACCCAGTCCCAACGCATCCTCTCACTCAAACGGGAGTTCCAACTGAGGTTGTAACTACACACACACACACACACACACACACACACACACACACACACACACACACACACACACACGTGCAACCCAGTGCGTCTTGACCAATGCAACACACAAACACACAAGGGGCGGCAGCGGCAGCGCTGCCTGGCACACACTGGCGGTTGCGGTTGTGAGCAATCACGATCTGTGTGCGCGGTGGTGCCCCTGAGGGTTACACATGAGACACTGTTCTCGTCAGCACTCACAGCCCAAGACAGCTTGCAAGACTATGTCAATGCATGCAATCTGTGTGCGCACACAGATGCTGAGCACTGAGCTAAACTGGGCAGCCTTCCCTCCAAGATGGTTTGCAGCTCTTATACGGCGTCCCTTCCGGCATAAAGCTCGTGTGGTGCAGGAGGTGCAGTATGGGACTGTCCCCAGCTGGGGCCCATGCAGGGCCTGCCGAGCCCAGTGGGGCAGCACTTCCCACCTCCCTAGGGCGGTGAAGTCCAGGCTGGTGGGGGGAACCCAGCACACATGTTCACGTCAGGAGTGTCCGACACAGGACATCATATGAGGGGGCACACAGACTGAAGCGGCGGCTGGAACGGCATCTTGGGGGTCGGCCAATGACACGGCAGAGGGGGCTCGAGATGCAATGACAGCGGCACCGGAGGGGGTGGCCTCCCACCTCTCCCGCCCTGTGTGTGCCTCCTGCCCGAGTGGGGCCTAACACAGCGCCCTGGCCCCTCACACCAACTGTAGCAGGCACGACCGCCATGTAACTCATCGGCTTGGGGAGCATCGTCCTGGCCTGGGCTGCCGCACATCTCAGGCAGCGGCGGCGGCACGCCAGTTCCACCACTGCGGGGTGCACGCCAGTTCCAGCACGGCGGGGGCACGGCTCAGAGCCATCTCTCAATCGATCGCACTCCGCACATTGCGTCAGCACGCTTCCATTCGAGAGGTGACAAGCCGAGTGAGTGAGGTGACAAGCCGAGTGAGCAGAGGAGCAGGTGGCATGTGCGCTTGCGCAAGGCCGGGGTGCAGCGGCGCAAGGCGGCGGGGCGCCTAGGCGCGGTACCGGGGTGGCACCGCCGGCACCGGGTGTGGGCACCGCCGGATCATGCCGTGTAGCTGGTTCCGGCAGCCATCCTTGGCTCAAGCTAGTGTGCTGTGGCAAGTTGGGCTCAGCTGCAGGGCGATCAGCATGGCGATCAGGCTCACGGCCGTGCAGACGATCCGGAGTCCGGAGTGAACACTGCATGGAGCACAGGCAGATAAGCCTAGTTTATTCAGGTTTACCACGTGGCACTCGCACCTTGTTATCTTGAGATCCCGGACGGCTCCTGGCATTGGTGCCAGCAGCTGATAGGGGTGCCCACAGAGCCTCGCGGAGTGCAAGATGGCTCCGCGCTCCAGGCCGCGACAGTCCATCCTGATCGTGACGATGGTCGCGATGCTGATCCATATGGCGGAATTCTGCTCAGCCCAGCTTAGGCCTCCTCCGCGGCCACAGCCGCCATCCAACGTCACCCCGACGCCGCGCCCCCCATCAATCCTGCTGACGATATGGTTTCGGTAAGCGCATGCAGAAATTGCAGCTGCACACCGTCGCGGCCACTGGCCAGTGGCCGGGACGGTCATGCATGTTTTGGGGGGTCATCCGCCTGTTCGTTGACAGGGGTTTCTCAGCCTGCTCCAGTGCAAACAGATTTAGTTCAGATGGGCGTGCACGAATACGGCCGGCTAAAAGATCAAAACATGGGCTGGGCACGTGCGCCCGCCGGCATTTTTCTTTTCTTTTCTTTTGCCCCGTCCGCCAGGCGGCACCACTGGCGGCGCTGGCCAGCCATGGTTTACCCACTGGCACATCCAGCTAAAAACAAAAACAAAACTGTCAGGGGCAACCATGCAGTGGAAACCTGCTGGCACCAGGTAGCTGGCAAAAAGAAGGCGGCGCCGCCAGGCGCCACCGCCAGCGGGTCCGCCCAACTCAGAACCCTGCTTGCCGTTCCGGCGTTTGCGGCGAAGCCGTGCTCATGCTACCTGCTCTGCCAGAGTGCCGGCCCCACTTCCAGCCAGGCGCCTCTAGCTTACGAGTAGTCACACCACCCCATGTTTTGGCAGCCCACTGCCGCCCATGCCCCTCCGCCACCGTCCCTCTGTCGCCCCTGCCTGCCGCCTCTAATGTAAAAGTTGACATGCCGGCGCCATGGGCTGCTCGTCTACCGCCAGTGAAGAAGTCTTTGCCAATGGGCTGCTCGCAACAGCGCCGATCGGCGGCAGCGGCGGCGGCAGGAAGCGTCTCCGCGGTGTCGTTGCCTTGCCGAAGAGTTTCTGTCCCTTTATTCTTGCCTACAGTTTCTCAAATGGTACCTTGACAATGCTGTGCAATCGCACCCTTGCATCTGCGAGCTGACCAGGGAACTGGTTGAGCCTCGCAGATGGGCGGCAGAGGGCGGTGGGGCGGCGGGGTGCCGCTGGGCCGCTTTAGAGCGCGGCGCGTGCATCTCAGCAGCCTCGCTGAAGCCTCGGAATGCTTTTGGGGCGGCGACGTTTCGCCCGGAGGGACTTTGGGCGCTCCACACATCCCCGCCCGGCTCCCCGCAGACCGCTGTAGGCTGTACCAGCGGTCAGGGAAGTTTCATGTATACACGAAACATGTACACAGGTGGCCAGCATGGCGGCGCTTGGGCCAGGCCGCGGTGGCATCGACCTGCTGCCGTCGCTGTCGCGGGGGCCTTAGGATGGGGTGCCTCTATCGCACCTCCCAGAAGCTTTTACCCACCCCTGACGCCGCGTCCCTCCCTCTAATCGTGGTAGTTGGGCACGTTTGAGATGCTCAGGCCGTCGAAAAAAGCAGAAAAAATGGGTCTCAAGCACCCATGCAGGCGTTGCAAAGAGGCATTTTCGGGGCCATAAATGGACAATGGGACCAACACCAACATTTGTGCAGCAGACTGGGGTGCCAGCGGCACCCAGTGGAAAGCCGCTGCCGCCACTGGCAGCGGCAGAAAAATGTGCTTCTCGCACCCGCCGCACGGCTGACTGTTGCACCCGTGTCCTCGCATGCGCGGGCCCAGCTGTTTGCGGAGCTGGGAAGAGAGGTGCGTGGGGGAGAGTTGAGGAGGTAGACATCCCGCGGGATGTAAGAGTGTCCAGGCGGGAGAGGCACACGGTAGGAGGGTGGGCTATGGCAGCAAGCATGGGAGAGGCATGCATCATGCAAGTGAGGATCTGGGGGGCTAGAACGGCATCCCCTGTGCGTCCTGCGGCGGCTGCATGCAACGGCAGAACACGCAATCGCTTCTTGGGCATGGGCCCACGGGGTGGGAAAAGACGGAGTGCAACGGCAGGTGCACGGTACGCACGCCATCCTGCAACGCTCATCATCATACAATTTGCACTTAAACAGATGTGCTGGACGTCGTTCACAATGTTGCTGCAGCATTGCTGGCACGGGGGGCAGTCTTGGCAGCAGGATGAACAGCAGCCTGTCTGTCTCCTCTCCGCCCCAATGCACGCCTGTGCGGAGATCTCCTCGCACACTTCACACTTTCATTATTGTCCTAAACACCTGCCTGCACATTGCGACATCAACCCACTCACAAGCCAGAACCACAAGTGAATACCGCTCGTTGGATTTCATGGTGTGTACCTTACAAGCAGATTCGCTACAGTACATGGCGCCGCTGCAGAAGCACACCACAGCCCCTCTGCTGCCCCCCAGCCTCTATTTTGCTCATCCACACTCTTTTTTAAAGAAGAAATTAGCAAAGAAAATTGTGTGCGCCCTACCTCTGCCTATCCTGCGCCCAATTCTTGCTGCCCCTGCCTGCTGCCAGTGCCCTGCCGCTCTGCCCGCCGCTTTGGCCCGCTGCAATCTTTTGCCTGCCCAAATCCTGGAGCCAGACGGGGCCACCCTAGCACCACCGGTGGCTTTGAAAAATGCATGTTATGGCAACTTTTGAGCGTGTCTGGCTCCAGCCACAAACACTGAACCTAGCACTGCTGGTCCGTCTTGCCTTGCCTCCCCCTCCCGCAGTTTGTCGAGTCGGTGGGGACGTGCCTGGCCCAAGTAGCTACCAACTGGACCCAAAGCGCACTGCTGCTGCCGCCGCTGCCTAGCATCCCCTTCACCCCAGCCCAGGCATATGCCACCACCCAACAATACCTAAACTACACCGTCAACTTGCAGGTAAGTGGGTATGTGGAGAAGCGGTAGAAACGGCGCTTGTGCTGTGCACAGCACTGACTGGCAGGCAGGGGTGGGTGGGTGGGTGGCGATGCTTGTTCAGCAACACCGCTCCACCTGTGCAACCGTTGCGTGACATCTCGCCGCCTGACTCTGCTCCGCACAAATGTTACATCCCACCCTTCAATTCCCCTCCCACCTGCTCCTGGCTCATCTGCTGCAGAAGCACGTGTCTGCCATCCAGGCAGCCAGCCTGACCAACGTGCTCGCCACACAGCCAGGCACCATCAACAGCCAGCCAGGCTCCCTACGCTACGCCAGCCTCAACGGCGCGTTTGGCTACAACGGGGGCGGCACAGCGAGCGCTGTGATTCTCTCCATCAATGACACGCGCGTGTTGCAGCTAGGCAAAAGCAACGTCACCACCACTGCCTTCGAGCTCCTGCAAGACTGCCTGTCCTCGGAAGTCCAGTGGGCTGACCAGCTGGTGCGTCTTCCTGTGGGGCGGGAGAGGGGCAAGCCGCTGGCAGGCGCTCCGGCTGGCAGGTGCAGGCTGTAGCCCTCCCTATATTCAACAAAACCCTAGTCCACAAGCCCCCAATCTAACGTGCCCCCCGCGCCTCCACCCCACACCTCACTGCAGGCAAACGCGATCAACCGCCCAGTCCCGGCCTCCTGGCTGCTGAGCGGCACCTGGTCCTGGGACGGCACTCAGGATACCCTCACTCTGAAACTGCGCACCACTAACTGGGTCATGCTCATGGGTGTGATCGCGGACCGGTTGCTGTCGCAGGTGGGTGGGTGTGGGCGATGCTTGGGGGCTGGGCAACATGCGGCCACAACTGAACTCGCAGCGCCGCCGTAAGCACCTCCGAGTAACCCACACTGTCCCATCTAACCAGTACCACACACCATCCACTCTGCAGTTCAATGTGGCGCTGCCCTGGCCGCCCAAGGGCGCTGCAGCCCAGCCGTTTGGCGCTGGCACGCTGGCGGCCGATGTGCAGATCGTGCTGTCGGTGCACCAGGGCCTGGAGATGGTGCAGCTCCGGCTGCCGGGAGGCTACTCAGTGTCAGACTTTTTGGGGAACATGGGTGTGCCCTGGTGAGGTCACGAAACATAAAAGCAGGCCTTGGACTTCTGCCTGGCCCCCGTCACCCACCACCCCGCAGGGGCCTCTCCACACAGCCCACCACCCGCACTGTTTGCACGTGTCTGGCTGCCTCTGATCTGCACCGACGCCAGCGGCAGCAGTGCATGGCTTCCCACACGGCATGCCTGACCACCCTGCTAAGCACAGATGCATCCTGCTGCCCCGACCTGCAGGCCACTGGACAACCAGCTGATCAACATTGACCCGCCCTCTTCATCGCTGCCCGGCTGCATCATCACATGGTGCGCCGCTGTCCCGGGAGGCAGCTGCCAATGCAAGCACTGCCATCATTTGGGGGGTTGAGGGCTTGTCGGCGGGCATTGTGCGCTCGCTGCCTTGTGTGCTTTACCGTCCCGTGTGTCAACCGCTGTGGCTGAATTCAAACACCCATCCCCCATCACTCTCGATTGCTGAGCGCTCCTGCAGGGTTAACTCGGGAGGCTGTGTGATCTCTGGCTCTCAGCCCACACGGCTCGCGCCAGGTGGCATGTCGCTGCCGCCCGGCCTCACCATCGACTTCCAAATTTCAATCCCCACTATTGGCCTTCGGGGACAGGTGGCGCAGCTGCAAATTGCGAATTTGAACAATTTGAGCTTCCAGGTGCGGGCTGGGTAGGGAGAGGAGGTGCGGGGAGGCCTGCAGCCCACACGCGTATGGGAGATGAGTGGGCATTCACTGGCGGCATTTAGGTGCGCCAGACTCCCACCTGGCCTGCCTCCTCCCGACCTGCCTCGCCCCTGTGTGCAGTTTCTCGGCAACTGGAACCCTATTCCGTCCAGCTGGGGCATCCCCAGCCCCTTCAAGCTGCCCTACCCCAAGCTATCGGTCATCAAGGGGTTGGGCCTTCAGGTAGGCCGAGGGCGCACTGGATGCGTGATACCAATCAGCAGGCACACCTGTTGCTCATGTAGCCAGCTCGTCCGGGGTGCCAACCTAGAGCCGGCCAGCTAGCTGGCACAACACCTCACTGTGCTTCTGGAGTTGAACTGTTGTTCCACTCCTGTGCAACAGGGGCCACTATGCGGGTGACTCTAATACACACAACTGCCCCCTCCCCACCCCCTGCTGCCTCACGCAGGTCTCTATGCCGGGGTCACTGGGGAACCTGCCCTCGGCCAACCTGTCAATCACCATCCCAGACCTCTGCCGCAACAGCTGTAGCACCCGCTTCTCTGTATCGGCTCTGACAACATCAAACGTGAAGATCGGCAACATTGGTGCGTGTGGCAGTCGGGTGGATGGTGGCAGCGGGCGGGGAGGGGACGGAGCCTATGTGTACAAGGCACATCGGGGCATGCAGCATGGCCAGCCCCACGGCTGAACGTGCCGGCAGCGATTCAAGCACCACCAGACGCCTGTTCCATCCCCGCTTCAATGCCCTGCAGTTCACGACCTGTGGCCCTCCACGCCGCTGGGCATGTCCAAGTTGCTTGCTTGCTTTTGGAGAGTTACAGTCTTGTTTCCGCAACACGAAGTGCGACAAAGACCCCTGGAAAGTGTACGCCAGGATTGCAAGCAGGGAGAAGGAGCAGGGGAAGCACAGCAGGCTGGACCGATGCAGCGGGCTGATATGTGGCAGGGTAAGAACAGGGGGGAGAGAGAAGGGGCCCTGCAGTGTTAGTGCAGGGGGACGCACACCGCAACTGTTCCTCAACGACCTAACCTTCCCTCGCTTTGGGGTCTCCTGGGCGTCGCTGCGTGTGGGCGGCAGCGGGCGCTTCAGCATTGCCGGCTATCCTGACGTGGGAGCCTCGTTACTGCTGAGGGTCAGTACGGGCAGCTGGCAGCGCCGAAGATCGCTGGAATGCACGGCCAGCTGGCACACTTGCATGCAATCATGCATGCTGCACTCGAGTCATTGCAAATGGTCCTCAACTCTCCCTCCTCGACATGGTGCCGCAGGAGGTCCTGAAGCTGCTGAGCATGACCCCGCAAGATGTCACCCTGGGGATCAGTCAAGACTTGGGCATCAACCTGGCTGTGCAAAAGACTTGGACATTCAACCTGAAGGTGTGTGCGGGTTACAGGGTATCGAGCATGCATGCATGTATGTGCGCAAGAGCTGTGCTGTGCACTGCGCGCTTGGACGAAGTGGTCATGGGGGGTGGGGTGGGCGTGAGCGCGCAATGATAGCATTGGGGCGCTAGCGAGAAGCCTGTTGATAGGGGCTTTGTCGGGCGCAGCATCGATGCTAGCAGTTCGGGTGGCGCCTGAATGCCTTCTTCCCTCCTCTGCTCCCGAGCACCTGTGGTGCAGCCGCCCTTCCTGCCGCCGGCGCCCACACTGACGTTGGCGTTGGCGTTTGACCCTGCCAACATGGACGCACAGTTCACTGCTGACTTCAATGCCTCTGTCAGCCTTGGGCAGTTCTCCTCCCAGCCTCTGGTTTTTTCCGTGACAGCAGGCTTGACAGCAGGCCCGGGGCAGCCGCTTCAGGCCAGCATCAGCGGCCAGACGTTGCAACCACTGACTGCAGCGGGCACGCCCTGGCTCACCCTGAACTTTCTAGAGATCCAGGCGACGATCACAGCTGCCGATGGCTTCCCCACCAACTTGGGGTTTGCCTCTAGGTGCGTGTGCGGTTGAGTGTGCCTGCGTGTTTGAGGGAACTGCATCACATGTTTGCACGGGACGCTCACGCCCAAGCTTCTGCCGCCCTTGTATCACCTGCCAGCACATATGCATGCATGCGCCTCAACATTCTGCCCCCTCTGCCACCCCGCGTGTACCGCAGCGAGAATATCCTGGGCTCTACTGCCACCACTGTGATTGTGTACGACATCAAAGGTGAGGCGCGGGTTGGGCTCAGCAGAGCCGCCCCAGCCAGCGCATTTAGAGAGTCCCAAGCCCACCTTTGTTGCAGGCCGTCCCTGGCGGGCCCCTGCTGCTTGCCCCTGCTTGCCCCTGCTTGCAAGGGTGGCATTGCAAGCCTGCCTGTCTCTCCCTCTCCTGCACGCCCACCTGTGGTGGCCCGTGCCGCCTTGGCTGCCGCCGTACCCCGCACATGCCCACTGCTTCTGTTTGCATTTTCACCTGCATCCCAAAACCGCAGGCAAAGAGAAGGCCTTTGCTATTGCGGCCAGCATCGCCAACCTCAACCTGGGCACTGTGCTGAAGAGTCTTGGGGTCAAGGAAGACCTCTCAGGCTTGAAACTCATCATCAACAGTGCGAGCTACAGGTACTGTGTGCGGTTTAAGGGTGATCTGCTCTTGGAAGGGTATTACCCTGATACTCTGATGCTTGTAGCTCATCGTGAGCAGCACAGACTACAGGAAGGCATGACCCATCGGGCCGGGCACCCTGGCAGTGCTGCGGAGGGCGCCTCCCCCGTGCCTCTGGCTATGTTGCATTTTTCAGTTCAGTGTTACTTAATAATTCCCGCTGATTCCCCGCTCCTTTGTTGCAGTTACTCCTACTCAGCCAGCGCGTTGACGGCCACCAACCCGCTGACAGGCCAGGCCTTCCCCCAGGGCCAAGCCTTTGCCGGAAGCTTCGATTTGTTTGGCCTGCTGACCGCCAATGTCAGCAGCCAGCTCACCAGCACTGGCTGTAACTACGCTGTCACCTTTACCTCGCAGCAGCTCAACGCCAAGTTACAGCAGTACGTGCTGGGCCCTCTGACTGGCCGGCTTCGTGCTGCTGCCGCCTCCGTCAGCAACACCCAGGCCGTGCTCAACAAGGCAAACAACGAGGCGCAGGCGGCGCTGGATGCCGTCGAGCAACGCGTGGAGCAGGCGCAGGCGGACGTCACTGCCAAGATCTACCAGCTTGGAAACTACACCAGCAGGGTGGGTGGGTGGGGCTGATGGCGTGGCAGCCCAGAGCCGGAAGCATCTTGCTTGGCCTTGCACGCACAGCTGTTCCAGCATTGTGCCTCTTGCCTTTGTCTGTCGCTGGAGGAGGCAAGGCAAACCAGCTCACCGCCTCCCCGCCCCCCCACCCGCCCACCCACGATGTTGCAGATCAACATGCAGCTGCAGGACGCTGAGCGCGCTGTGGCAACATCTCTCCAGAGGCTCACTGCGTACAGGAACCAGGTCAACAACGGGCTCGGCGGTGCAAAGCGTCAGCTGCCGGTCGCGGAGCGAGCATTTGCGGCGGCCGTGGCCAGAGTCAACGCAGCGATGCACAAGGCGGAGGAGGCTGTTTCTGCGCAGCAGAACGTGGTTGATGCGGCCATGGGCACTGCCAACCGCAAGCTACAGTCTGCCCAAAACTCTGGTGCGCGGAGGCGGAGTGGTAGGGCCGGGTCGACGCTTCGTTTGTGGAAATCAGACTACATATCTCCAGAAACACAGCAGAGCAGAAACGCTTACACATTGCTGGCTGCCTATCCGCGCTTCCGTCCCCCTGACCCTTGGCTTCCCCGCCATCATGCATGCCCTTCTGCAGTGAACAGCCTGCAGTCGCAAATCGACAGTTATAGGCAGACCAAGAGGTGCCACTTCCTCTTGTGGCACTGGAGGTGCTGCCCAGAGTGAGTTTGCCGCGCTGCCGTTGACCAGTGCTGCCAGCTGTGGCTGCTCGTGTTCATGTGCTGCTTATGTAAAGCTAATCAATCCACTTGCTGGCTGGATGTCCAGGGTGACTGTGCGACCAAGGGGCACCCCTTGCCCTGTGCTCGCCCTGCAGTTGCTGGCTTGCGGATCTGATGAAGGGCGCAAAGGACATTGCAGACGGGGTGCTGGACGCTGCTGAGAGATCAGCGCAGGGCATCGAGACAGGCATAGGAGCTCTGCTGCAGCAGCTGAAGAGAGATCTGAGTGCCGCGCAGGTGGGTGTGCCGGGAGCAGCATGCTGCAGCTGATTGGGGCCAAGCACTGCTGTGTGCAATCGGGATCTGCAGCGACACTTCCCAATGCACCTGCCGAGGGTGGTGAGGGGTGCTGGCCTTTGCTCAGAGTTTATGGCAGAATTGCAACCTCAGCGCTGCGGGCCCGCGCACCTCTTCCTCATGCATCTCCCCTTCTGCGCCCGCCCACCGTGCAGACAGCTGTGAATGCCACGATGGAGGGCACTGAGTGGGTAGCTATCCAAACCGCCAAGGCCGCGCTGGCTGCTGCCCAGGCGGCAGCTGATGGCTTCCTCAGTTCTGCTCAGCATGCGGCTTGGCAGGCAGCCTCGCTGGTAAGGCGGCAGCTATTCTTTTTTTTCACTCCGGACACCCCCCCCCGCTGAAAGTTTTGGAAAACCTGCACGTACGTAGCTGATTTCGGCAGGTTGAA
>JTEE01000027.1:330156-345162 GCA_002896455.3 Chlorella sp. ArM0029B
GAAGCGGGGGGGAAACGGTTGTTCACCACAGCCAGGCTCTGCAGCGGCAGGAGAGGTGGCACGAACAGGCTTCATCGGGGTTGCCAGCAGCAGGGGGAAATAATTCCGAGGGAGGCAGGCATTTGCGCCGCCTTGCCCACCACAGCCGGGCTCTGCAACGGCACGCCATACAAAACAAGCGGCTTGAATGGTGTGGCCAGCAGGTTGTGGAAAGCACCCAGGGGGAATGGCATGTGCGCCGCAGGCTCTGCATTTAGAGTGCGTAACTACAGGGCATGCCTGAGCGTAGCTCAACCTGCCCCCCACACGCCAGCTGTGTCCCCATACCTGCTTCTCCCTCGCCCCTCTACACCTGCCCCTTGCCTGTTTAAAGTAGCTCTACTGCACCCCATCAGCAAGCTCTGGCCCCCTCCTCCTCCCCCTCCTCCCTCCCCGTCCTCCCTTACCACCCCCGGGCTTGCCTGCATGCTGCCCTTTGGCCCCACCGGCACCACCATGCGGCCCCCGGGCGCCAGCTGTTCCACCAGCTCCGTGGGAAGCCGCGGGGCAGCTGCCCCCACGTGGATTGCGTCATAGGGGGCGCCCGCAGGCCACCCCTTGCGCCCATCGCCCACAACAAACTCCATGTGGCCTACGGGAGGGTGGGAGGTTGGGGAAGGAAAGAAGGGATGGAGTGGAGGGTGACGAGGGTGAGGAAGCGGTGGGTGTGAGGGACGGAGGGGCCAGGGGCAGGTGATGGGGCAGGGGTGGAGTAGGTAGCATAGGCGTGGGAGGGGGCAGGTAGGCAGGCAGGCAGGCAGGCAAGCAGTTGGCTTCTGCACTCACGCAGCGTAGCCAGGCGCCCTCCTCTTCTCACCCTCCTGCGACCGCCAAGCCCACGGACCTGCCCCTCACGCTGACCACCCTCCCTGCACACCCCAAACAACACCGCGTTTGAGCACACCACCCTCCCCGCCCTCCCCACCTCACACCACCTCACGCTCACAGAATCGCGTGGGAGGGGCAGGTTGGCAGGCAGCCAGGAGCGGCTACTTGAGCATTTGACGTGTGAAGGGTGTGCCCTACTCTTGCTCACCCTCCTGCCACCGCCCAGCCTTGCACCAGCCCCTCACCCTCCCTGCACCTCCCAACTGGACCCCGCTTCACGCTCAACGCCCTCCCTGGACTCATCGCGAATGGCAGCAGCCACCCAGGATGCCACGTGCTCACCCTGCTGCATGAGCTGGACCAGGGAGGGGTCCTTTGCCACGTTGGCAAGCGCCTTGCTGCATGGGTGGGGAGGGACCCATTCATTCATTCATTTACAGCGCCGCAGCAACATAAAAGTGTGCCGCAGATGCATTGTATTGTGGGAGGGACCCATAATCAACCAGTTCAAAATATAAGTCTATTGGGGAGGGGAGGGGGCAGCGGCAATCTCATGGGACTGAGTGAAGAGGCACCCAGACTCTGAGGAGGAGGGGCATGGAGAGCGTTGGGTGAGGTTGGGGCAAGGTGCGGGTGAGGCGGACAGCAGGACGGTGTGCATGGGCAGGAAGGAGATGCAGGATGGCGGGCAGCTTTCGGCAACACCTGTGGCGGCAGAACAGACCACGTTCAGCAAGGGCGGGGCAGGCCGGCAAAGGGCCAGGGCAGGCCAGCAAAGGGCCGGGACAGGCCAGCCACGGGCAGCCGGGGCGCTGCCGGCCGCTGCCAGCGCATGCAGCCTAGTCTGGCTGCGATGTGCGGTGCTGCGGGGGCCGATATGAGTTGATGCGCCAGCCAGCCACGCCATCCCCACCCGCCAGCGCCACCCGCCAGCCCTGCCAGCCCACGCATTTATGACCTCAGCTTCAGCCAACCCGGTGTATTTACTGTTGAAGTAAATAGTGTAATCCGACAAGAGGCGACACCCCTCACGGCTGGGGCTACAATGCCCCAGCCAGTCAGTGCTGCTGGCCACGGCGCCCTGCCCACGTGGCAGGGCAGGCCCAGCAGCCAGGACATGATCCCACGGATGCACCAGAGCGCACCACTCCTCACACCAGCAATCAGCGTGCTATATGCTGCAAGGCATTGCAGCGCCATACAAGCACTCAGCGGTCAGCTTGCTTGCCAGGTGCCGGCGGGCACAAGTTCTAGCAGGAGCCTCACAAGGAGGATTCACCCGGGAGCTCAGGGCTGTGCCCCACTCTAGAAAGGTGAAAGACAGAAAAGTCCAGGGAGTAAAGTACGGGCAGGCCCCACCAGCGGCTCGATCTTTCATAAGTAAACGCAAAAGCAAAAGTCAGGAATTAGAGAGAGGGCTCCACCTGGTGAGCTCAGGGATGTGTTCAATGCCGATCGCCTTGCCCTCTTCGCCCCCACGGCTCACCATCTTGGCAAAGGCAGCTGTCAGGTAGCTGCACACGGGACAGGGCACGGCGGGAGGGAGGGAAGGGAAGAAAGACATCTGAATCTTCAAGAGTTCTTCTAGGGAGATGTCTGCTTGAACCACTCAGAGCTGCCGCCATGCTGTGCCTGCTGCCGCTGCCTGCCCTCCCGGGTGCAGCTTTCGAAAGTCGCTGTCTACTCAAGGAGGCAGTCACCCGGTGCCGCTGCCCATATCCAGCACACCTGGCCCCCCAGCGCAGCAGCCCACAGGTTTGCACCGGAATGCGCGGTACTTCATGACAGGCACTCACCCGGTACCGCTGCCCACATCCAGCACGCGTGCCCCCGGGCGCAGCTGGTCCAGCAGGAGCTCCAGGGCCCAGGCGTGCATGTGCGGGGCGCTGATGGTGGCGGCGTATCCGATGCCCTGGGGGGCGTCCGTGTAGGCAAACTGTGTGTGTGTGTGGGGGGGGGAAGACAAGAAACAGGGGGTAACAACAGAGAACACCGAGGGGCAGCAAGCGGCGCGGAAACAGACTGGGGTGGGGTTGGGGGGCGTCCGTGCAGGCAAACTTCGGGAAGTAGAGGGGGAGGAGCAGAAGGGGGCTTGCGAGGGAGAGTGGGAGGCAGTGAGCTGTGTGGAAAGCGGACCTGCCGGAGGGTGGGTGGAAGGCGTCTGTGTAGGCAAGCTGCAGGTGGCGTTTGGGGGGCAGGGCAACAAAAATATGGGGTTGGGGGGATAGGTTGAATGCATACAGCAACGTGCGCCCCACCCCACCTCAGGCTTTGCGGCGAGCCACCCTCTGTCCATGGGCGCTTGGTGGCAGGCATTATTTTGCCAGCAGATAATAGATCCAGGCAGGCACCCACCTGGGGCTCTTCGGTGAACTGCCCGCTGTCAAGGGAGCAGCTGGTGGCCTGTCCAAAGCCTTGCTATTAACGTACTTTCACAGCTACTAGATCCAGGCAGGCACCCACCTGGGGCTTTTCGGTGAACTGCCCCCCGAGCTGGCGGCCTGTCCAAAGCCGTTTTGTTAAACAACTTTTACAGCTACTTTATCCAGGCCAGCACCTACCTGGGGCTCTTCGGTGAATTGGCCCCTGTCGAGGGAGCGCAGGTAATCGCATGACCCAGCCCCTGCCCGAGAGCGCAGTGCTGGCACTGCGCAGCACCCGACACCCGGCTAATTGCATGGGAGCAAATGCTAGGCCATCCCACCTAGGGCTCTTCGGTGAACTGGCCGTTGTCAAGGGAGCAGCTGGCGGCCTGTCCAAAGCCTTTTTCTTAACGTGCTTGTACGCAGCTTTTACGCAGCTTTTACAGCTACTAGATCCAGGCAGGCACCCACCTGGGGCTCTTCGGTGAACTGGCCCCTGTCCAGGGAGCGCAGGACCGCCTCCACTTCGGGAGAGCGAATCACGCCGTGCTCTGCAGGAGGTGTGGGGTGTGTGCTGGAACGCCCCATCAAGAGGCTTAGCCAAGGGACAAGTTCATCTCGAAAAGAGGTGGGAGAAGGGAGCAAAGAGGGTTGAAGAGCGGACGGACAGAATTGGATGTCTGGGTGGCAGGCCAGCGCCTGCTGTGCATGCACTGCCGTGTGCTTGGCATTCATGCAGGAGGCACACGACCCCTCTTGGTCCCGGCTCGAGCAACTCTCTTGCTCACCCACTAGGCTGTCGACGAGCCCCGACTGCGAGCGGGCGAACGTGCGGTAAGCCATTGCGCCGCGCAGGGTTGGGTGAGCCGAAAGGACGGCAGCGGCGCCGCCAGCCAGGACAGCAGCGGCGAGGGTGGAGCCCAGAAGGAATGCTTTGCGCTGCGGGGCGGCGTTGGCGCGCTGAAACAGGCTGCGCAGCATGAAAGCGGGCCGGGGCTGAAACGGCGCTCGCTTCGAGAGTGTCGGGAGCAGGGTTGCGGCGGCGGGGTTTCGAAACAAGACTACGTTCACTGCTTCCCAGAAGATGTCATTTGATGATCCAATGCGATGTCGGAAACAACGGCACGCAGCCGGCCGCCCAATTAAGTGTACTTGGTGTCGCGGCGCCCAGGTAGCGGCGCCGGCGGCAGCAGCTGCGTCCCTCAGCCTCGGCTCTTCCTTGCCCTCAGCTGCCATTGTAAATACGTGACAAATTCGGCAGTGTACACTCGTATCACGGCCACGCACGACAGCACACAAGGGTTTGTACGGGGCGTTGGCACTGGTGGGCGTTTCGTTGGGCCGGCAGCCGGCACGTTCTGTGCGAGCGCCAGCTCAGCGCCCTCGCACAGATGAGGTCAAACAAGGGCCTCGGGTCAAACACAGGTCCGGTCAAACAATGGCCTCCGGGTCGAACTCCTCCCCCACGGGGCTCAAATCCAGCTCCATCTCCTCCTTGCCCTTGCTGGCCTTGGCAATGGCCAGCAGCTCAACAAGCAGGCGCCGCAGGTGCCTGCAAGCGCAATTTTCAGGGGAGGTTGAAGGCTTGGGAGTAGGACAAAGATGGCTCAGGTTGAGGCGCGGAGGATTGGGTGGAGCATAGGATGGCACGTGTGTGGCGGAAGGTGGTGAAGCACAGGGAGGGGGGAAGAGGGGCGGGGGAGAGGTAGGCGAGGAGAGAGGCCAGAGGGTGCGCACAGGGGGATGGGGATGTGGAGGGGTCAGGCGGGGTGTGGGGTCGGGCAGGGCATTGAGTGGGTGAGGTCAACCTGCCGCAAACCTGGGAGGTTGCAGGCAGGAGCGTGCATGCCGCCAGCTGGCGAGGCAGGCAGGGCAGGCAGGCGGGCGGGCACGTGCGTCCGGAGGGGTGTGCCTGCACGCTGCTGGCGGGAAGCGGGTGTTGCTGACTCACCGCAGGGGCCACTGTGTGGGGCCATCCACCGGGGAGGTTGTGGGGTCGTCGTGCACCTGTGGGAAAGGCGCACAAAACAGGCGGATCAGGTGAGCCTTCGTTTGGGAGCTCTCCACAGACTGGGGCCACAAGTCATGCCAGGGGTTGCCACTTGTTATGGGGGCACGGGGTCGTTGTGAACCTGTTGTGAAGAGGCAGGCATGGGGGCAGGCAGGCGTGTGAGAAGGGGAAGGACTGTGAGCTACATGCTCAGTATTTCAGGCAGGCATCAGCGCCTCCAACAGCCCGGCCCCGTTGCAGCCCAGCTGGCAGCCGCGCAGCGGCCTGCCAATCCAGTCAGCGCAGCAACAGGAACAGACTGGCAGCAGCAGCAGCAGCAGCAGCATGCACACCACAGCAGCAAGCAGCAGCAGCACGCAGCAGCAAGCAGCAGCATGCAGCCCCAAAGGCAGCATAACAGGAGGCACAATACATGACAGAGGGTCAGGCAGCGCACCTCCATGAACAGGCCATCCACGCCGCATGCCACCGCTGCACGTGGGCAGGCAGCCAGGCAGCCATCCAGGGGGACAGGAGCAAGGGGTGAGAGTGCGGGTTTGGGGCAGCATGGCGGGGGCCGGACATGGGGGGGGTTTTGGCATGCGGGTGGCTGACATGGCATGGCTGCTGACATGGCTGCTGCTGACACAGGTGGCTGCTGACACAGGTGGATGACGTGGCAGCTGCAAGCAGCCGAATGCAGGGGAGCTCAGGCGGGCACCAGCAGCAGGCAGAAGCCGATCAAGCCGTGCCTCGTCTCTACTTGGAAGTACGGAACGGGGGAACAGGCAGGTCAGGGCCCCGTCGGTCTGCACATGCTGGCCTCTCAAATAGCAAGACGGCTGCCGCCCCGCTGCCCCGCTGAGCGGTACATGGCTGGCCTGCAAAGTACACAAGCCAGCTGCCACCCAACGAGGATGATGCGTCACCATTGGGGCGGCAGCTGCCCACCCACCTGTGCGCGCAATGGCTGGGATCATATCCCTCAGGCCGCCGCTGGCCACGCCGCCGCCCTCCAGCGCCTTCCCAGCCGGCTGCACGGCAGGCAGGCAGGCAGGCGGGCGGCCTCAGCCCCTGCATTTACCCCCTGCATGCAAGCCTGCCTCATAGGCCCCTCCCCCTCAGGCATATGGGCACATCGGCAGGCCAGGTGGTGAAGCAGAGTGGGGGGGCCAGAGGAGCCTGAAGAATGCGTCCAAGCCTTGCAGCCCAAGTTGACGCCAAAGCGTGGGCACAGCACAGCGCTCCACAGCATGGCTCGCCAGGCGTAGTCATGGCACCCTGTCCCACCGACTGTAACTCCCATCCACCCGCCCACCCAAACCCCCGACTTGGCCCACCCTGGCCACCCACGCCCGCCCGCAACCACAATTGTATGGCACGTCCCGCCCGCTTGGCACCCACCTGCTGCTGCTGCTGCACATGCTTTGCCCCCAGCGGTGCCTCCTTCACTTCTCAACCATCCCCCCTGCTCTCCCTCCCCTGGCCCCCTGCCCTTGCGCCCCCCACTCCTGCCAAACTGCAGCAGGAGCATTTCGTGGTGGCCAATACCACCCCTTCTCGCACATTCCTGGCCCCTCCCTGACCGCGCTATACGTGGCTTCAGCTCTGGGGCCTGGTCTGCCCCTCCCCACCTGCCTCAAGCCACCCCTTCTCAACCACCCCTGACCCCTCCCTGACCCCACCAATACACGGCCCGAACAACCTTATCGCGTGCCCGACGTCCGACCCTGCCCTTCCCTAGGCAACTCAGGTACTTGAAACCTTAGAAGCCGGCCCCCCTTCCCACCTGCTGCAGCGCATGACGTCGGCGGGTTCTGTGCAAACATAGGTGTGAGGCTTGGCTCCTCACCTTGAACGCCTTGCCCCACACAAAACCTGCCCACCGGCTGCAGCGCGTGCGTGACGTCGGCGGTGACGGGGCACCCCCCTTCCTGTGCCAAACATAGATGCGAAGCTTGGCTCTAAACCTGGCTCCAGGGACTGCCCCCTCCCCACCTGCTGCAGCGCGTGTGTGACGTCTGCGGTGACGGGGCACCCCGCATCCCGCATCGCCACAAAGTTGCGTGGGTCCACAATCAGGTCGGAGTACCCAAACATGGTGCCCCGCTCGCAGACCAGCACGTTGGGGTTGCCTGTGCGTGGGGAGGGAGGGGCGAGAGCGGGATGCGGGGAGGGGCTGGAGGGGCAGGCGGGTGGGAGGGATGCCAAGGGGCGGCGGCATTGAGTTGCCTGCGGGGTAAGGATGCGGGGAGGGGCAGGTGAGTGGGGATGCAGGGGGCAAGAGGAGGCAGGAAGCAAGGGCAGCAGGCAGGCGGGTGCGGGGGTGGGGTGGGGTGCCGTGACAGAAGAAGGCGGGCGCACCACACACGGCATGCGAGGTCGCAAAGCGTGTGGCCTGTGGAAAGGGCCAGAGACGGGCAGTAGCACAGCTCGTGTAGCCAGCTCGCTCCGGCAGCCTGCAACATGTGGCGGCCAACCCGGAGGCCCGGTCCCCTGCCGGCCTGGCCTCACACGCCCACTGCTGTTGCACTCCTAACAACCCCGCCCTCTCTGACGTTCTCCACGACGCATCTGCAGCGCACACCCCTGTGCCGCCGCAGCACTTTGGAAGCACCAGAAGGGAGCCAACACAGTCGCCCCACGCACCCGCGTCCCGGCACTTTTGTGCGGAGTTGCGCATGACGGATGGCGCGCAGAACTGGCCCTTTTTTATTTGGATGACCTTGCCAGTCTTGGCGGCGGCCACCAGAAGGTCGGTCTGGCGGCACAGGAAGGCGGGGATCTGGATGATGTCGGCCACCTGAAGTGAGGATGGACGTAACAGAAAAGAAAAGTCACAAGCGGTAAGAAGGTCTGGCAGCAGGGGAAGGTGGGGACCTGGATGATGTCGGCCACCTGAAGCAAGGAAAGAGCACGTCGGCAAAAGTGAAACAAAAGTGTCACAAGTTCTATGGATGCTCTGGCGGCAGGGGAGGGCGGGGATGTGGGTGATGTCGGACACCTGGCAATGGGACAGGTGGAAACAAGACCAACGTGTGCGATTGCGCAGCTTCAACTGCTGCCATCTGCACCAGCGCGCGGCTCTCCTCAGTGCCGCCTTTACCGTGAGCAGCAGCAGATTCAGAGTTCCACTGTGCCGCCCAGCAGTGCAGTACCGCCCCTTTGCAGTACCGACGCCCTCGAGGCCCCATGGCTCACGGCGACGCCTGCAGCAGCCGCAACCAACGGGACGTCCCAGCTTCCCGAGCTCTCCAAGAGCGCACCTGAGCCACCGCCTCTGCCTGCCAGGCCTCGTGGATATCTGTGATGATGGGCACGCCGTAAGTGTCCTTCACCTTCTTCAGGATGCTGCAGGCAGGCAGGCAGGCAGGCAGGCAGGCAGGCAGGCAGGCAGGGATGGCGGGCGGGAGCAGGGGTGATTTGAGCCATATTCCGGCAGGCTGGCAACGATGTGTGATGATGGGCACGCCATGCGTGACTGCACCTGTTTCAAAACACTGCCAGGTAGCGTGCAGCCTGGGGCAGTGGGGCAACGGGATTGGGTCGGCTTCAGGACCCGAAGATCAGCAGAACTGGAAACAGGGCAGCAATTGCACGGGCGGGAATGTCGTCTGGTCCGCCACAGGGGCAGCCAGCTGGCAAGCGGGCGGGAGGACAGAAGGGTGGGGGCGTTAAGGCACGGCAGGGTGCACGCGGCGGCGTGGCACAGCCGCACATAAGGCAGGGACGGCACGCAAAATGCGAGGCAGGTGGGCAGCAGAGCAGCATGCAGGCACATGCCACTGTGCCATATGGAAGCGCTGCGTCCCAGCGCTTCCAGCTGAGATAGAGGACAATGGAACTCCTGGCTTAGAGGTAACATTTGTTGATATCAGGAGGAACACCAAAAGCGAAGGCAATTCTCTGGGGCTTCACTGACGTTGAGAAGGCGATTCTCTGGGGCATCCTCAAACTTCCTCCCAACGGCAGCACCCACCGCAGGCCTTCCTCCATGCCGGGCCCGCGGAAGGAGCCTGCGCTGGTGCGGTTTGCCTTGTCGAACGAGCTCTTGAACACCAGCTTCATGCCCAGGCTGTCTGCAGAGGAGCAGCGCACGTGGCAGTGGGTACGTGGGGAGGCGGCCCGTGCCGCAGCGGCGGTCGGTTCAGCGGCGGGTGGGACGGCGGCAGTTCAAGTGCGCACACCTACCGGTGACCGCCTTGATCTGGCGGCACATCTTCAGCATGTGCTCCTCCGACTGGATGACGTTTGGCCCCGCCATGAGGAAGAAGGGCTGCGAGCCCTTGAGCTCTTGAAAGAAGGCCGACTCCTGCGGGTGCAGGGAACACGGGGCCGCGCCCAACATTCACCATCGTTGCTCGGGCATCAGGCGAATGCGGCCATCGGCTCTGCAACGCGGCACCCCGTCTCACCGCCATATTTGCTGCCTGGTATGGCCTCTAGGTAACTCCCGTTGATTGTAAACACCGAGATGTGCCGAGCAGGGTGCCCACAAAGGCGCAAGAGGGTGCCACAATCGCCAGCCTGTGTTTTTTGCCAGCATGGCAGAATGGACGCTTTTCTCAGCAGCCGAGGGTGCGTTTATCTTTTATTTGCTTGCGATGTGCTCCGCAGGGGCCACTACGTCTGTAATAGCGATTCCAGGCCGTCCCGTGTGCCTCTGCTGTAGACTGGCCCGTGCAGGGGCGCACAGCGGCGTGCGCATCCCCTGCCTTTCGCCGCGCTGCCACCCAGAGTCGCTCAGTTGCTCGGTCGACAACACTGGATGCTACATGACCCAGCTGTGCAGGCAACGCTGCAGGGTGGGCGGTGGCGGTGGCGGAGCTGGCCGGCCCCATGGGAGCATACTGCAGCGTCCCCGCGCTCGTTGCCTTGCCAAAGATGTTCTATCCTTTGTTTGGTGCCTACAGGTTCGCAGATGGTCTCTTAAACTCCCTGTGCGACCGCACCCTTGCATCTGCGAGCTGATCAGGGAAACTGGTGGACCCACGCAGCTGGCGCCAGAGGGCGGTGGGGCGGCGGGGTGCCGCTGGTAATTTTAACGTTTTCTGTGCGATGGTTTACCTGAATACACGTCTTTTTGATGATCACCATCCACTTATCCATGTGCAACCCCGGAAACACACCTTCTGCAGCTTCACTGCCACAGAAACCCGGGCAAAGCATGCACGGGGACTCACAACTAAACAAAACTCGTGCAGAAAACGTTCTAATTAAGGCGGCTTATCTGGTCCAACATATAAGGGCCCGCCAAAGCATTCGGGAGTCACTTTAGTGCTTGCAAACGGTTACTGGCGCGGTCAACGCGCCCACGAGCGCGCACAGCCTAAGGGGCCTGTTCACCCGCCCCCAGCTAAAGCCGCACATGCCCCGCCCGGGCACCGATCCCCCAGACTCACTGCTCCTCCCACTCTGCTGCTTTCATCAGCCGTCACACGCCTGACTTAATGTATGAATGTACGACTGCTTTCCATAGTGCCGTGGGAGCAAGCACCGCAGCGTGTGCCGTAACCGGCTGCAAGCCATGCCATGCCATGCAATGTTTCAAGTTTACAATGTGTTTGCAATGCATGATGTTGGGAGGCACAAACGATGCAAGTAGAGACAAACAATACAAAAAGGCGACAGCGCAAAGTAGGGGCTCAGAGGGGGTTGTACCAGGCAGCCCGTGCAATGGAGGCGTGAAGGGTGAAAGCGGGGAACGGTGATGTGGGAGTGTGCTGGGCTGTACGTGCCAAGAAGAACATACGGCAAGGAATCGGTGTGAAGTCATAAAACAAGTTGCTGGCTGATGTGTGCGAGAAGGACCCGTGTCATTTCCTGCTGGTTTTCGACTCGCGTTCGCTCGTCAGCCACCGCAGCGTGCCCTCCACCGTGGCCTGCCGTTGCTCTTGCTGCTGCATGCGCTGCGCCGTGCTCTGTGGCTGCTGTGGCTGCTGCATGCGCTGCTGCATGCTCTGTGGCTGCTCTTGCTGCTGCATGCGCTGCGTCGTGCTCTGTGGCTGCTGTGGCTGCTGCATGCGCTGCTGCATGCTCTGTGGCTGCTCTTGCTGCTGCATGCGCTGCGTCGTGCTCTGTGGCTGCTCTTGCTGCTGCATGCGCTGCGCCGTGCTCTGTGGCTGCTCTTGCTGCTGCATGCGCTGCGCCGTGCTCTGTGGCTGCTGTGGCTGCGCCCTTGGCTCCTCCACCGGCAAATGCTCCTTTGCCCTGGCCACCGTCGACATGCCGGAGGAAATCATGCGGATGACCGAAGAGATGCGGCGAAGCGGCGAGTTCTGCCCCGCTGCTGGCTGCACATCCTGGGGCACCTCCGAGTTGCTGCGCCACTGGTCTGGCTGCTGCTCAGCAATCGGGGGCATGCTGTTTGGGGGGGCCTCAGGTTGCCCCTTTGTCACACGCTGCGGTGCGCCCACCCTGGGGCTGGGGGCGGGTGCGGGGTAGGCGCTGCGATGTGCCAGCATGGCAGCGGAGACGCGACGGATGGAAGACGACATGCGCCGCACTGCCATCGAGTGCTCTGCCGAAGCGTGGGCGCCCACAACGGTGGCATCCGGGTTGCTGCGCCACATGTGCGGATGCTGGGCAGCAGGCGGCGAGCTGCCATGGCTGGCCTCTGCCTCACCCTCAAGAGGCACGGCGCTGGTGGTGGGTGCGCTCGTCGCTCCCCAGGGAAGCATGACCGCCGAGATTCGGCGCATGGCAGTTGAAATGCGCCGCATCGTGATGCGCTCTGTCCCGGGTGCGGCCTGCATTGCAACCACGCTGTCGCGCGGCGCGACAGGGTTGCGCACCCAAGCTGGCTGCGACTGCTGCAGCGCCGCCGCTGTGCTGCCGGGTGTGCTGCTGCTGCGCTCTGGCTCTCCCGATGCAGCAGGCATCTGCTCGCCGGAAGAGGTGGTGTGAGCGGTCGGGCGTTTGAAGAGCAGTGAGGAGGAGATGTGGCGCAAGGCGGTGGACAGGCGACGCAGTCCTGAGCGGCCCTGCTCCTGGGCGGGCCCGTCCTCTGGCACAGCGCTGTTGTCCCGCCACATGTGTGGCTGGGCCCCTGGCTGCACCACCTGCCCCGCTGCCCGGCTGGCTGCTCTGGCCATCACGTCCGCTGGCATGGCCGGCCACGCGGGCGGCGCCGGCAGCATCGGGCTGACAGGCCCGCCCCTCATCCGTCCAGCCTCCGTGAAGCCCCGCACGCCAATATAGCTGCGCTGTGGGCCGTCGGCGGAGGCTGCAGGTGGCAGGCGTGCAGCTGCCGACTGGTCGACTGGAGCAGGCGCGGCGTCTGATGTGGACACGCCCGGTACTGCTGCAAACTCTGCTTGCGTAGCGGAGCTCTCTGGAAGCTCCAGGGCTGGCAGCATGCCGGAGCCATCTCCCTGCAGCCCCTCCTGGCTTGCATCTGTGCCCCGCTGCCACAAGCGCTGCACACCATCCGGCAACGGCTGCAGCTCCTTCTGCTGCTGCTGCAGCTGTGGCAGCTCCAGGGCTGGCAGCATGCCGGAGCCATCACCCTGCACCTCCTGCCAGCTCCCTGCCGCCCTCTGCTGCCACAAGCGCTCCGCTCCATCCGGCAATGGCTGCAGCTCCCTGGGCTGATGCTGCAGCAGTGGTAGCTCAGCTGGGGGCAGACCGGAGTCATCACCATACTGCAAACTCCGCAGCCTGCCTGCCTCGGGCTGCTTCCATTGGTGGTCCCCCTCGCTGGCCAGGCCCTGCGCCCGCCTCAGGTGCTGCTGCAAACGCAGTGGCGTGTCCTGGACCGCCAGCGCCAGGCGCTGCCGCATGTCGGCGGCCAGGGATGCCAGCTCCGCTGCAAGGCCGCCCCGCGCCGCGGGCTGCACGCTGCCAGCTTCGCTCGTGCTGGTTGAGTCCGCTGCTGCCACCGCAGCAGGTGCTGCCGAGGCTGGCGGAAGCACGCCGCTTGTGAAGACGTGCACGGTGGTTGGGCTGGCCTTGCCATCCGGCCGCTGCGGTACACTCTCGGCCTCTTTACTGTACTGCATGGTCAGCCTGCCCAGCCGCAGCGCACCCAGCACAGCAGCCTGCTGAGCGGGGTAGAGCTCGGCCTGCCTCCTGCGCTGCCGCTCCATGCGCCGCCACAACAGCAGCCCGCAGCCTGCAGTGCACAGACATGCATGCGCAGGGAGGGGCCTGGGTGCACGGCAGGTGTGGCTGGCAGAGTGCGCGCTCTGCAGCGGTGCTTGCCCTTTGGACATGTGTACGGCAGCTCAACAACACACTGCCTCCCCCGACCTGGGCTTACCTAGGAACGCGATTGCAGCCGCAGCAGAGGCTGACGCGAGTGCCACGAGCCACATTGGTGTGAGGTTTAGGAGGGGCCAGATGGGCAGGAGGCCACCGTCGAGGCGCACATCCGTGACCCATGGGTTCCCGAAATGGTCGACGGGCAGCACTTGCTGGTGTTGCGTGAGCAGCGTCGTGCCAAGCCGCCGAGCCACCGCCTCCTCGGCCCTCGCAAACTGCACAGTCACCAGCTGCGCGGCGGTGCCATCCAGGCCAGCAGCGTGCGCCACATCTACCAGAGGTTGCTTGGCCGCCCCAGCGCCAGCGGCTGCCTGCTGCACAGCTGCTGCCAGGCGGCCCCGCAGCGCTGCTGAGGACCATGACAGCCGGTCGTTGCGGCTCCTGGGCTGCACAACAAAGGTGAGAATCACCCAGCCAGAGGAGGGTGCCCTTCCCAGGAAGGGCGGTGATGGCTGGGCAGGCGGCTGGGCCGGTGGCTGGGCAGGAGGCGGCTGGGCCGGTGGCTGGGCAGGAGGCGAGCTGGGCCGCTCGGTGGGTGGCTGAGGGGGAGCTTCAGCAGGCGGCACATGTGGTTGCTGAGCTGGCGATAGAGCTGGCGCCTGAGGAGGACTAGCTGGTGGCTGTTCAGCTTCCAGGGGAGCCGGCGGGGGTGGAGAGGGCGGCGCGGGAGAGGTGGCGGGCCTGCAGCAGGTGGAGAAATATTGCTTTCGATTTGCTTGTCAAACAAGAAGAAGGGGAACAGCTGACCAATTCCATGCCTTCAAAATGCCTGCAACCCAATTTCGCAAGGCAACAACCATGCAGCTGCTTTTCAAATGCGTGCCAGCGTACCAGGATGGCGGGGGTGATGGAGGGTGGGGCGGCGGTGGTGGAGGAGGGTATGGCGGCAAGGGTGGCGGCATGGGAGGAGGGGGAAACGGCGTGGGTGGAGAGGGGGGTGGCGTAGGGGGAGGTGGCGACGGGGTAGGTGGCAAGGGTGGTGGCATGGGAGGAGGGTATGGCGGCAAGGGTGGTGGCATGGGAGGAGGGGAAACCGGCTTGGGTGGGGAGGGAAGTGGCGGAGGGGGAGGTGGCGACCGAGGTGGCGGAGGTGGGAACAGCCCCAGCGTTTGGGGGGGGCTGTTTTGAGAGGGAGGTGACAGAGCCAGCCGCTCGTCGTCCTTGTATGCATCAATTGTGTCCACCGGCCCAACGCGGTTGCAGGGAATGAAGCGGCAGGGCTCCCGCAATGCCATGTAGCCCAGTTGCCTGGCTGGCTCATCATCGGCTGGCACAAAGTAGGCGATGATCTGAATTGTAGGCGCGCTGAGGGAGGAGGCGGTCAGGCGGCGCCTGCCTGCTGGTTTGGGCCGCACAACCACATACGGTGCCTGCGATGCGCCCAGTTCCAACGACACATTCTGAACAACTGACGCAACAACGCGCTGATCCTCCGTGGAATCCAAAAGAGGGCTGTTTGCGTCAACCAGCATTGAAATGCGGACAACAGGCCCGTTCGAATTTAGAGGGGGGAGCGAGGGGGGC
>JTEE01000261.1:0-58555 GCA_002896455.3 Chlorella sp. ArM0029B
CAAAGCGCACTAGCTGCTTTGTATGGGTTGGTTGACACTTGGGCAATCAAAGCATGCAGCATGTCTGTTGGCGCGATGCCGCCAGTGCTCCCCGGTGGAACAGCGCAATGCTTGCTTGCATACACATTGGCAGTAAGTTCATCTCGACCTGAACTAACATGTCCCAGGTAGTTGTGGTGTCCAATGATACTCTTGACAGTCAAAGCAAGCACCACATGCCGCCAGTGCTCCCCGGAGGAACAGCGCAATGCTTGCTCGCATTGGCGGTCACTTTAACTTGAACCTGACAACATGTCCCAGAATCAATGTATCGAAGTCATGGAAGGGCCCTTAAGTCGAGCTCTAAGGGACCGTTGGCCCCTTCGCCTCTGCTTGAAGCTATCCCTGGTTGAAGCCTGTTCTGAGCTATCCTCGCATAGCATAGCTCGCTTACTCCGCTTTCGGCTACGTGTACTGTCCTGGGCCACTTCTGTGCCTGTTGTCTTCGTGCCTTACGCTGCCTCTGTGTGCTTTTTCTGTACGCTTGCATTCCAAAGGGGGGCCAGGCCATTTGCCACTCCCTCCCTCGCCCGTCGTGGCGACAAGTCACGCATATCTGCGTTCCTCTTCTTCTTCTTCTTCTTCTTCTTCTTCTTCCGGGTGTCTACATTTGTATGCATGGCGAGGACCGTCAAGCGCTTGGCGACAGCGAAGTTGTGCAGCGCTGAGACCCTCATCCCCTTGGCATCAACACTCGTTGTCGCCGCCTTGCTGGTGTTGGTGTTCCTTGTGCTTGGCAGCGCCCCGCGCCATGTGATGCGGCTGCGGGAGGTCGGGGTGACACCAGTGCTGTCAAGCAGCGGCAACGGCGGCCCCTACCCTGCCAGTCGTCGGCGGCGGCGGCGGCAGCGGAGCGGCGGCCCCTACCCTGCCCTCCGCTGCCGCCGCCGCCGACTGGCGGTCCAGCCCTCACGTCGCGGCCACCAATTACACGACTGATCTTCAGCCCCACGAACTTCAGCGGGGCATCGTGAGCTATGGGGAGACGGCACGCGTGCGGAGAGCCATGGCCAAGCTACTCCGAGGGGAAGCACTTGCCATGACCGTGATTGGCGGCTCCACATCATGGTAGTGCGGGTGGTTGGGGCCGCAGGCAGGCCGAACTGCGCATCAGCCCAGGTGGCAAGGTTCTGGTGTGGCAGGCCACAATAGGCATCCTGGCAGCGCTGGGGTGATGTGGGGTGAGGTGGGCTTATGGCCCGGGATGCCGCCAGTGCACCGATTTCCCCACCCCTGGCCCCCCAGCTGCTGCGTGCACCCGCTGGTTTATGCAACCCCTGTTTGATAGGCTCTCCCCACCTTACCCCATGCTGACACAGGGGTACTTCTGTAAAGCGGGGCATCGAGGACTACCCCGCGCGCGTGTTTCATTGGATCAAAGCCACCTTCCCTGGGGTGCGTGCGCGCGTGCTGGGGCAGTGTTGGAGCAGCCACTGTGTCCACGTTGTGTAAGGAGTGCTTGCACGCCACGCCAAGCCGCAAGGGCTAAATGCCCCTTGTGTAGCCACCCACGCCAGTCCACGCTGTTGGCCCACACCCACGGTTGCTGAATCATGCTCTGCCTGCCCGACTTGAAGTTCTTGCCTCCTCCCCCCGGCCCCCCAGCCCCCCACCCACACACGCAACCACACCTGCTGGCCATCCCCGCCTCTTGCAGCCAACACACAAGTTCAAAAATGGGGCGGCCGCAGCAACGGACAGCAGGTGTGCTCGTGCCAGCCAGGGGGCCCTGTGGAAGAGCCTGCTCCCTGCCAATGCGTTGGGTCGATGCGCACACTCGAGGCTCACCACACGCCTGGTTGTATTGTGCCCTGCGTGCAACGTGTGTATTGCATGCACAGGGGATGCCAGATGGCATCCTCTGTACATTCAAAGCACACGCTGCATGCGGATGCACTGCACACTGCACGTCCTACGAAGCACACGTGCACTCGCCGAGGCTCCTGCCCTCTCACCTCTCATGCCCTTCATGCCCCCCCCCCCCGGCGTGCAGCTACTTTGCGCTATGCCACCAATGGCACATGCTTCAAGAGTCGGACCTGGTGTTTGTAGAGGCATGCGGGGGGTCTGGTGCCAGCTACACATGCTGTGCATGCTGTATTGTCCGGATGTGGTTATCTGGAAGTGTAGCGCAACACATGGCCTGGCAATGTGGAGTCAGCAACGTTTGCAAGGGGTGGGGTTCCTGGGCCGCTGCTCCGCATTGCATGGCTGGCATTGACCCGCCAATGTGTGTTGAGGCCGGCGTTGCCCAACTTACTCGTGCCAAACGGCCTATTCTCCACCCGTGCCTGGCTGCATGGAAGCACGAGGGCTTGAAGTGTTGCGTGGTGCTAGGCCTATGCCAGCGACAAGGGAGGGCGAGGCTTCGCGGGGGCGGGAGCTTGGTTGGCCATCCACCAAGTCCCCTGCAGCCCGTTGCCCCCTGGGACGCCAGCCTGGACCGTTCCACACCCTGCCCTTGCCCTCCCCTCCGTTGGCCGCCGGCCTGCAGTTGGGCCCCAATGAGCCCGGGATCATATGGGGCGATATCCCTGTGCGGCGCTCCTCGAGCGGCTGGTGCGCAAGCTGTTGGCGTACCCCAACCGCCCTGCGGTAGTGGAGTTTGTCCACTATCGCCACCCCGGATTCCCCTTCCATGTGTGAGTGGACAGCCGTCTCACAACAGAGGACTTTATAGACATGTGCCTTTTATGGAGGCCCAGTGGGTCTTGGGTGGGCGCAGGGTGTGGTGGGCGGAGTGCAAGGGGCCAGAAAGGGGGCGCCTGTACACCATGTCAACTACCGGCTGCCTGCCATTCTAGCTGTCGGCCGATTGCCTAAGGCACAGCATCGGGCGAACAAGCGTTAGCATGGGTTGTAGCATATGCGCTGGCGCTGCTGTGCCCGCCGACGGCCTGCGTGCACGCTGTGCGCAGGCACCGGCAGCGCCATGGCCTGTGTGGGCCACCGTGTTTGCCTTGCGGTGGCGGCTCCGGAGGTGCCTTTGTGCGTGAACTGGGAAGTTTGAGCCCACCATTGAGTGCTGCCAGCCGCTGTGCCCCCCACCGTCGTGCAGGGGCGTCAACATTCCGTACCGTTACCAGGTTGCCGACGATGAGATTGGAATAATTGCGCAGGTACAGCGGCCCCTTGCTACCGGTGCAACGCTTCAGATCCACAGACGGGCGGCTGCAACCATCGCAGGGCCGCGCGAGAGGAACATCTGGGGTGCCTGTTCACTTTGTACCCTTCTTCCGCTCCCCCTCTGCAGTATTATCGCTTGCCTTGGCTGTCTGTGCGTTCATTGACGTGGGGAGAGACGGGCATCCCGGATGTGCCAGAGAATGGTGTGCCACAGAGTGGTGAGAGCCCGGGTGGGCGGGGTGGAGCTGTTGAGCTAGAAATTGCTATGCGCTGGGCGGGGGGCCACCCGCAGATTCAGGCAGCAGGCAGCACTTTAGTGCTCATTGGCGTCTTCCCTGGCAGGCGCGCAGCAAGAAGTGGAGCAATGTGCAGGTTCAAGCGCAGAGTGTGGCGACTGTCAAGGCAGCACGGCGCTGCCGTGGAAGCAGTCAGCACACAACGGCTGACATGTCTGCATGCAGCCCACTGGTAGCTCTTTGCCGCTGGGCGCAAAGCAGGCACACAGGTTGCTGTCATGCAGCTGTACTCGCCATGCCTGGTGCACCTTGCACGTTGTCGCCGTTGCCGCGCCTCTGACCCTTGCCTAAGTGCGCCCTCCCCCGCGTGACCAGCCGACGCACCCACCGAGCTGCCCGGCAAATTCAGGGAACTCTGGAGTTGGCCAGTTGACCATATCCACCCTACACCAAAGGGCCACGAGTGAGTGGGGCCCAGGCAGATGTCCCAGGCTGCTTGAGGCTGCTTATATCCTTGTGCGGCTGAGGCCACGTGCAAGGCCGATGTTGTGGCCGTTGCGCGCTGTCGGGGATGCCAAGGCAGATGGTATGTGTAAACATGTGATGCTGGGGCTGTGCTATTTATGCGCGTCGTAGCATCAACCTCGCTCCTCGCTGTTCCCTGCGTGCCTCCGCAACATTTATACGGGAGCGCTCTCACCCCAGCCAGGACCTCCAAGCCCAAACTTGGCATGGCCTGCACATATTTCCGGCTGCCACCCCAACCCACACGCCCCTCCCCCTCCTCCCCACCACGCACTCTCGGTGATGCAGGTGGCTAGCGGTGTGGCGTGGCTGGGGAGGGGTGTGTGAGTTGCTGTGTAGAGTTGCATGGGCCTAGTAGCGCGGCCGTGCAACCGACGGGGGGCCAGGGCTTGGATGGGAGCTTTTGCGTGCAGGGGTGGCGTTATATGGCGCAGCTCCCCAAGGCAGTGCACCTGTGTTGCGTGATGCAATCGTGTGCTCAATGCGTGCCCTGGTGTGCCTGCTTCTGCTTCCTTGCCATGTTGCGCTGGTGCCAGCCAGCCACACCAGGTGTGCCGCCAGGACATCCCATCATGCCAGCTTCGCACCAAACGAATTGGGTGTGCTTCCTCCTCCAGCCCCCTTCCAGCCTTGCATACCCTCGTTGTCCTGCACTCTGCACTTGCAACGCAGCCTGTCCGACACGGCCTGCATTATTTGCCTGCCCCCCCTGCCTGCCACACAGGCTTTGGTCATTCATTGGTTCCAGCAGCAGCTGCAAGGCGTGTGGCAGCACCCCTTAGCTCCCATAGATGAGGAGCTGGCGCAGGCTGACCTGCTGCTCCCAATGTACCCGGTGAGTGTTTGCACACCGTTCTGCAAGCGAGAGCACAGCGGTTGTGGCGGCTAAGGCAGGCGGGGCTGCTGCTCCGCCTGCACACGGTAAGTTTGGCTGGCATGTTCAGGGGCAACAGAAGGGTTGGCTGCTGCCGGGACGAGTGTCGTCGGCGGCAAGGCGGGTGCTCTCTATGGCTGGGCTGAACCCGCATGTTACGCACTGACAGCTCCCACTTGCTCCTGCTCGGTGCAAGGCATGTCAGGGCCGGTCCGTTCGTCAGCTCTGCAGGGGCGACGGGATGTCGGGAAAGCAGCTATGCAATGCCGTTGCCCGTGCAGCCACCTGAGCTTTTAGTGAGCCCATGCTACCCCCTATGTGTGGGCCCGGCCTGCTGCTGCTGCTGCTGCTGCTGCTGCTGCTGCTGCTGCGTGTCACTACACTGTGGGGGCTTAAACAAGGGTACATGCATCAACAAAGGGTTGGGTTGCCCTCCTGCCGCTCCTGCCACAGGGCAACTGGGAGTCGCATAAGAGCAGCTGTCACATGGCTGCGACCTTGGAGAGCCTAATCACCCACATGGATGCCTTCCAGTTTGTGGACGAGGGGACACCGGAGGTGAGCAAGCCAGTGGATGTTGGGGCCAGGAGGATATGGGCCTGTTGTTTGGGGACACCGGAGGTGGGCATCTGGGTCTTGTAGATAGTGGGGGCTGGGCACGTGGATGTGGGTGCACCTCAATGGATGAAAGGCGTTGGACGAAGCGCCGCCGCATACTCTGTCTCTCAGCCTGCCACATGCTGGCCCCTTTTATGTGCCCATGGCTGGCCATTGCAGAAGCCAAAGCAGGGGTTCATGAGCACGCAGCCTGGCAGCATGCTGCGCCTGACTGTGGATACCAACCTGGTAAGGGGTGCTGGTGAATGGTAACACAAGAGGGGCTTGATGACTCAACTGCCCTGTCGCCCGGTTCCACCAGTGCCGGCCCCCCTGCATTTGCTGCCCTGCCTACTTAGTGGGCCGCACGTATGGGGGGTATGTTGTGTTGCACACCACACAGCCCAGTACAGCATGGCAACCGAGGCTTAGTTGACGCCGACATTTTCTGTGGCCATTTTAACATCTCCCCCAACTGCCTGGCCCGTCTGTGCAGATGGGCAGTTCAGGTGCAACGCATCACAATGCAACGCATCACAACAATGTCTCTGTGGCAATCGCCTACCTGCGCAGCTACGAGCACATGGGGTGCTTCGAAATTGCGTGCGTGGAGGGGTGCACTTGCGAACGGGTGGAGGTTAACGGGCATGTGCCAAAAGAACAGAACTCGCAAGTTCAGCTGGCGCACATCGTGGTGTCCATCGCAGGTAGGCCGGGGCTGGGCTTTTGGCAACTTGATTTGGCCGTTGCAAAAGCTGGCTGTTCAGCAACGCATGTGTGCTACTCTGGCTCGCTCAGGCACTCCTTATTGGGCAGCCTGCAGCCGTTATCCACATGTTGCCTAGTGCGTTGCAACAGGTTCCTGCGTGGCATGCCGTGCGCACCCCGCACGCAGCAGCGATTGCGGCTAGCGAAGTGTGCTCCCACCCATGTGTTGCCTTTTCTCGCCAATTCCGCCCGCCTGCCTGTCGCAGACGCTTGCCAAGTGCAGGTGACTGTGCTGGCCAAGTCGACGTCGAATGAGTACAAAGTGAAGCTCTTGGGCGTGATCGTGTCGGAACCTGGAAGCAAAGCGGGGGAAAACTGGACCGGACTGCAAGACATCGTACATCGGGCAAGTGAAGAAGACACCGCGGCGGCGGCGGCAGACACGGCCTCGCCGGGCGGTAGCAGCGGGGCGTGACGCCGGGCTCGCATGTGGTAGTTGCCGCTTGAACACACCCATTTTCTTAGCGCGGACCCTGCACCACGCCAAAGTGCTTGTGTTTGCGAGAACGTATGTGTTCTCCGTGCGCAGCCACCATGATGCGTGACTTCGTGAGAGTGGTCGACAACCAATCAAGTGCACTTACCTACTACTACTACATGCCTAACCTTTCAAGTCGCCTTGTGAGATGTGATTTTAAAGAAAGAAGGGAAGGAAGGAAGGACCTTACATAACCGTTAACGTTCTAGCGCTTTAAACACCATGTAGAAGGTGGGGGAAGTGCTTTCTTGCATGCACATTGGCGGTCACTTCAACTTGACCTGAATCAACATGTCCCAGATAGTTCTGCTGTCCACTATCTCATTGATGCACAACTGTACCAAAGTCTGGGTTGATTGATACTCTGTCATTCAAAGCAAGCACCCGTTTTTTTTTTTTTGCTTGATGCCGCCAATCCTCCCTGTAACCCGCGTTCCTTAGCTCCACATCATGATGCTGGTTGCAGGTGCGTCGGCAGTAGTAAGCACCTAGAATTGATCAATCATCAGCTTGCGATCAGCTAGTCTAGCCTCACACCTTGCGCCATGGCAGCGGACAGCTGGCAGGGGCACGTGCGGGGCGCCTCAGTGTGCTGCAGCATCCAGCGGGTGATTGCAGCGCATGTGATGAGCCCGGCCCAAGCAATCATGCTCGTACGCTTGCCCTACCCGGCACTGTACTACCTCATGTGGGTGTGGCCATGCTTGGCCCCTGTAGCATGCCGGTTGGCTTGGGCAGCGGCAGATGCTGCAGCTGCCGTTGCTACTGTGAGGATCGCGGGTTACAGGGAGAATTGTGATACACCCGGCATGTTTAATAATACAAAGCTTTCAAGTTCATGTGGCGTCGTCGCAATGACGCGATGGTGTAATGAAACGCTGTGCCCCCCGCCTCTGGGTACCAGTGGAAGGCGCCGCGGTGCCGCACCAGCGCCTCCACCATTCCCCGGTACTCCTCATCGCTGATGCCACGCAGTATTTCGCGGAGGCGCGGCAGGTCGGCGTTTGTGAGGCGGACAGAGAAGGTTTCATAAGGCAGGAGCTCCTCAAACGGCTGAAAGACATGCTCCTGCGGGGGGGTGGGGGGGTGGAGAGGAGAGGAGAGGAGAGCGGCATGGAAATACTTCAACTTGGGTAGAACAAATGTGCGGCCGACCCGAGGTGTGCTGTGAAAGTTTTGCTTGTCAAACTTGGCGTCGGGGGGGACGGGGAGGAGAGCAGCAAGGATTGAGGGGTGACAAGGGCTGGCGGCGAGCGGGCGGTTAGGGAGCGGGACGGGCTGTGGATGGCTGAGCAGAGGCGTGGTGCCACATGGGACGGCAGGCAGGTGATGCAGGAATCGGCAGAGCGGAGCCACCCAAATGAGCATGGCGCGGACGAATGGTTGCTGCACCTGCGAAGCCACTGCTACCCCCTTGGGTGCGCCTGCAGTGCGGTGTGCAGTCAATGCAAGGCACCAGCCTACCTGGACCACGAGCGGTATGCAATTCCCCGTCATGGCGTGCGGGATGCGGACACCTGCGTGCAAGGTAAAGCATTAGCGAGGTATGTCAGCGAGGGTCAGTGCGGGAGAGCTTCAGCACGGGCACAGGCGTCTTGCACACCCGTGGGGGCGCTCTGCATGCACGCTGCACCCTCGGACAGCAAGCAGTGCATGCAGTGAGATGCCAGCGCAAGGGCGGTCGCTGTATGAAGACACAGTTGAGTCTTAGGATGACCTCAAGGAAGAGAGGCGCCAAGTGTGTTACACACTCAACCCAACCCTGCAGCGCACATGGCCACTGCGCCACCCTCACTCACCCCATCCCCAGCCGTAGGGCGTTAAACAGAACTTGCTCTGTCGGTGTAATGTCTCATAGTCAGGCATCTCAGCGTTCACCACATTATGGTCGAACACCTGCAGAAGGCATGTGGCCAAGTAAGCCTTACTTGCTCCGCTCGTGCATGCCTTTCCCTTTTGGAAAACATAAGGGCGCGGTGTGGCGTCAACGCATGCATCACACGGTAGGGGCCACAAAAGGAGTGGCAGGCAGCTGCTTGGGAATGGACCCAGGAAGTCAGTGCAGGGTGCTGGCCCAATCAGTGAGCCAGCCGGAGCTGATGGGACCAAAGAGTGGCAGCTGCGCCAACACATGTGGGAGTGAAAATAATGAGCTGGGCAAGGGACGCACGGAGCACACACCGGATCTCCCCACGACAGGGCTAGTTAGGGCAGGGGAGGCAGGCACCCCTACCCCAGGGTAGCGCCAGCAAGAGCAAGGGAGGCAGGCACTCACACAAAACTCTGGGTCCTTCCACTCCTCCACCAGCTTGGCCAACGTCTGCCGCGAGTTGCCGCTGCAGCATTGCGACAGGTATGGTTTGGTGACAACTCTGGTCAGCGCAGCTGGCGGCTGACAGCGGGGATGCAGAGCAGTGGTTGGCTGCGCAGCGTGCAGCAGAGAGCCGCCGCGCCCAAGCATACAAAGAAGGCCCGCCATGGTTCTAGCACTGTGCGTGCAGCTGCAGTGCCGGCCCTGCCTGCCTCCTGCGCTGTTGCAGCGTCGTATGCATCTCTCACTTGTTCTGGGCCCCGGTTCGGCCCTTCTCAATGCCCACCTGTAGGTGTCCACCCCCGACAACACGCTACCTGCAAAAGAAAGAACACTGCAGGGCCAGGAGGGGAGCGCAGCATTGGGCGGGGTGATGTGCATGTGTGCCACGCAGCATTGGTGCTCAGCACTCGCCCAGGGAGGTGCTATTATTAACGGCAAGTCCACCCGGCTTCCTTGCACCTCCCCATGCTCACAGCCCCAACCTTGCACGTGCCAGTGGCCACACCCCCTGCGCAGACCCCTGAACGTGACAGCGCTACATGCTGTCCACCACGCCTGCCAGGCCAGAGACAGGAAAGCTCACAACACGTGCCACTCACCGCCTCCACTGCCGAGAGAAACCTACAGTGCCCGCCGTCACGCCCACGCTTCAGCGCACTGCAATGAACGCATCTTGCCCACGACATGCCACCCTGCTCCGCTCTCGATCTGGCACTGCCCATACCCCAGCCTCCCCGGCCTCTGCCACCCTGGCACACACATGTGAGCGGCCACAATGTGCATTTGGATGCACGCCTCACCGTATCTTCTCTTTGAGAATTTCGTCTACGTTCAGCGCCAGGCTGCGCTTGGCCCACACTTCGTTGCGCGGGTCATCTGGGGGCGTCATCACATCGCGCAGAGGGTGGTAGCAGCCATGCGGCTCTGCAGGGGAGGGGCGCTGTTGAGTCAGGCATAGGTTCAAGACTGGGCGGTACGCAGGGACAGTGCAGCACATCGCGGCACGGGTGGTTGGGCATACGGAGGGCTGCCAGTGTTCACGACAACAACAGCAGAGACAAGTGAACAGAGCACAACGACAGCTGTGGGTAGCAGCCACGAGCTCCGGCAGGGCGCTCTGGTTCCCAGGGTTTGAAAGGCGGGAATTGGCAGGCGTCCGTGCCAGCATTGTGGGCGCCCTAAAGGCACGAAGTTGGGGGCAGCGGGCTAGACTCACTCTCCATTCCCTTGACGTCTGCCCACTCAAGGTTCCTGAAAATGAATGGAGGAACGGAAAACCAAGTGCACACGTGGTTGCCCTGGATGATGTGGGCGGGTCACAGTGACATGCAAGCTTGGACATCCTGTGCCACGTCCCGACCCGCGGCGCACTGGGCAATGCCGCCTGATGCCCTGATCTCGTTCTCGAAGCTGCCCTCGTTGCCTGCGGCCTGGCAATGCACAACGGGGCGCGCTTGTGCACTCCCTCTCCCCTGCCCCAAGACCGCAAGGCACTCACTGGTACATCCCCCAGTGCACCAGCTTGATTGCCGCCTCTGCATGACCTTGGCTGTAGCACCCGCCCCGGTCCTCCGTGATCCACTGCAGGGTGCGTGCACACGCCAGGGGAGAGGGCAGGCTAGGGTTTGGAGCAACAGGCGGGCGGGATGGGCGGGCAGGCAGCAGCGCCGGCGAGGAAATCTTTGCAGAAGCGCGGCAGCAGCGCACAAGCCGGGGCTTGAAGATTGCATGCCAACAACAGGCGCGGGCACTAAGATAAGCGGCTGCCCCAACGTCCAGTATGCGCAGGCATACATCGGGCATGGGCAGATAGAAACGCAGCTGCCTGTTCTGTGTAAATCCCATCAGCGATATCAGAAGTAAGCGTGCGTAACGCAGGTAACACCGAACACATGCTCACAAATCGCGCACGCACGCACACATGCGCACGCGGGGGCAGTGACCCACGCGGGTGGGCCGCTAAGGTCGCGACGTGGGCAGCACCACGTACTCATTGATGCTATGCCCTGCCCACGCCAGCAGGCTGCCCGCCTACCACTCGTGTGGTGGCATGCACTTCACACACTCACCACTACAAAGGAGGTGCACGAGAAGTTACCTTCCCCCCCATGCACCTCCCATCCCCGATCCCCACCGTGTGCCCCTCCCTGCCCTACCGACCCTGCGGACCTGAAACTCGCCCCAACAACCCAAACGCCCACGCAGGCCACCCAGCAGCCACCCTGCCCAGCCGCCTCTGTGGACCCCTGCTGACGGCAGCAGGGACGCAGGAGCAGAATCAGTGGCAAAACCAGCTGGCTGGCTGGCGCGCGGGCTAGCGGGGCAGAAACAAGAGAGCACAGCACGCAGACAAGCGGCGCACTGCCACTCACAAAGAAATGGTCCTTGCCTCCTGTGCGGTTCCACCAGGAGTACTTGCTGACAACGTGGTCCATGAGCAGATACATGTGGTGGGGGCCTGCAGCAGTCCATTGGCCAGGTGAGGGGATGGGCAGGCTACCAGGTGAACAGGAAGCCATGCGGGGAAAAGAGGCCGGTCAGGCAGTGGCCAAGCGCTCAGGCACACAGGGAGGCAAGCAGGCAAGGCCGAATGCTGTAGGGGGCCTGGGTATCCGTGGGGGAAACAAGGGGGCATTGAGCAGCGCTGCAAGCACGACCCAGCAGACGGGTGGGCTTGGGTGGCGCACACAGGGTCTCACGAGCCCAGCAGCCAGTCTTTGGGCTGATGGCTGGCCTGCCGACGGCTCACTGCCCCCGCTGGTTCCTGCTACCACGACTGTCACCGCCTCCCCTCCAGCCCATCACAGCGACAACACGTGCTGCAAGGATGCGGTGCCAATGGCAAGGCTAGCCATAAAGACACGAACGTGGCAGCGGGGAACCAGCTAATGAGGCAGAGCAACATTGGAAAGCCTTTTTGGCTGTTGGCTTACCAATGCCGTAGGATTGCTGCAGGGCTGGTATGTAGAAGAGGTTGGCCTCTGAGGGGTCCTCTGTTCGCACGGGGCTGGTCAGGAACTGCAGGGCCAGGAGACAAGGGGAGAGACTTGTGGTGCAGGATCAGACGTCAAGGGAACACTGTGTGGTGGGTGGGGCTGTGTGCAGCTGAGGGGCCGGTGTGTGGCTGGCGCCTAGAGAAGGTGTGCATAGGGACCGCTTGCTAGTTCAACACAAATGCCCGTCAATAAGGCAGTAATATTATTATTTCGGGCCTTTGGGTGCATGCCTCCAGCGGGTGCGGGGGGAAGATTCCGCACATAGCCACTGGTTCCGCAGGGGTACTGAGGTGTGGGCAGGGGAGCTGGGGAGCTGTAGAATGGCTTTACCCAGTAGTGTGGTTTGATGGGTAAGCTCCAAGCACGGTAAAGAGACGGTGGGAAGCAGATGAGGGCGAATAGATGTACTGGGTATCAGGATAAGAAGAGAAACGGCGGCCCCGCCTTAAGGTGCAGGAGGCCACAGTTGCGCCCCTCTTTTACGCCAGCAGTGTGCAAGAGCGCAAAAGGTCCAGCTGCGCTGCTGCTGCCACCGACGCTTTTGTTTGTTTTCCAAGCTGGTGCCAGCTGTACGCCTTTCCACCTGCCGAAACAAGGTACGTACGAGCAGGTCTTCCAAAGAATCAGCGGCGGCCTGTAATCGTTTTTTATAAGCAGCCGACTAAATCGGGACTCCGCCCACAAAGGATGGAGGGTAAAGCCCTGAGAGAGCACTGCGCACTTTGCTGCTGCTACCATGACGCCAAACCCTGCACCAGCTGCTTCGAGATGTGCTCGACAGAAGTGTGGGCGCAGGCCAGGCACGCAGAGAGAGAACAGCTGTGCACGGCACAGGTGCGTGCACAAACCCACCTACCTGCGTCAGGAAGTGTTCGTAGGCATTGTAAATGCCATCACCACGCCCGCCGCCGATATAGTTCACCACGCGATATGCGCGCTGCGTTGGCAGCTCATACATGTAGATTTTGAAGTTGACGGGGCTGGGCATGGAGTGGTTGGTAGGGTACGACTTGCTGCGGGTGCAGCCCAGCCTGAGCACAGAGCACAAGGCAGGCAGGACAGGAGGAGCAAGCTGTGAAGGTCCAGGAGCAAGTGGCATCGCTGGCGCTGTGCCCGCTGACGTTTTGCGCACAGTGCCTCACAGCTCGGCAGACCCGCTTTGCAGCTTGGCCTGCCACCCCCAATGTTCGCAGCAGCAGCAACATCGTTACCATCAGCAACATCGTTACCATCAGCAGCAGCAGCAGCAGCAGCAGCAGCAGCAGCCAAACTCGCGCGCACCCGAAGTAGGGGGGCTCGCAGTGGCAGAACTCGTCGTAGCACTTGCCCCGCCCTGCAGTGTTTTGTAGACGACAAGTGCATCCCGTAATGTCAGTTTGTTAACACACCGGAAGGAAGGGAGTCGCAATGCACACAACGTGCTGAAATAAAGGGAGACGCAGGCGTGGGGGTAAATAGAGGTCAAACCTGCCCCTCCCTCCCCTGCCTGCAACGGCTCAGCCGTGCATGCCTTCGCCGGCGCTCGCCTGCAGATGCAGCGCAGCTGCACCTGCTGCACACAATTGTAGCAGAGTGCTGTTGTGGTGGACGGCGCCCACCCACCGCGGGAGCACAGTGCCGGTGTGGCAGCACCTGACGACCAAGTAACACCGGAGAACCCCACCCGGTGGTGGGTGTGTGAGGAGGGAGCGCCTACAGCACGCGCTGCTAAGCCCCCTGACCCACCCACCGCTGCATTTCAGCAGGCAGAGGTTGACCTCGGTCTCGCAAGACATGCCCTGCACAGGCAAGCGTGGCAGAGATGTGTGCCTTGAAGCGGAAGCAGTGCGCATGACATACCCTTGCCTACACCTGCCAGCGCTCTTGGCGGACACCACACTGCCTTGCACACCTTCAAACAGAGCGGCGCTGCTCCCTTCCTCCCTGCCCGTCGTGCAGGGGGATATGGGTATGCGGCGCTCAACACATCACCTGATGACCTGGCCAGCCGCACCATGGCCTCACCTCAAAGCCGCGCAGGCACACACAAATTGCCTGTGCATCCTCCTGCTTATACCACTTCATGCAGTACCCGTTGTTGTTGCATCCGTCGGGGCACTGGGACAGGGGCAGCGTCTCGAGGTCAGCGTGCCGCATGATGGCGTGCAGCTCCTCGCTGCATGGGAAGAACAATGCCGCATAATGAGCGCAAGAAGTCTCTCCCTACTGCTTCTAAAAAAGGGATCCAGAGAAACCACGGCACTGGAACAGAGCAGGCGGGGTGGCCACGGAGCTGCTAGCGCCCAACAGGGCACGTCGGCATGCCACTGTTGCACCTGCAGACCTGTGCAGCTCAACTTTCCGTCAATCTTGCAGCAAGCGCAGAGAGAAGGCTGCGACAGGGCGGGACAGCAACAGGAAACCTAACCGTTTCGTCCTCATGGCATCTTGGTCCTTGCTCAGACTCAGGCGCGCACCCAAGGAGGCACAAGTGGGGCTGGGCTGGGTCGTTCATCCGCAGACAGGCACCTCAAAAGCAGCGAAAGCTTATTCTGAGCCGTGGCCGGCTACCAAGCCATCACAAATGCATGCATGGTGGGCGGGGGCGACATGGGCACGATGAGCATCCAATCACCTTGTGGGTGCTGCCAATGGCTGCGTCAAGTTCAGCCAATCTTTGAACCACTGCACCCCCGGCTCCCCCTCCTCGGGTGCCCTGGATGTCTGCAGGGGCCGAACAGCAGAGTGGGGGAAGGGGCGAGGGTTGGGCACGCCTGGGGGGACTGGATGGGGCGGCCTTGCTTGCTGCGGTGTGCGCCGCCCGCTGCACCTCTGGCGCTGCACGCCTGGCGCAGCGGAACCACTGTTCTGCACAAGCGCCTTTACGGGCAGGCGTTCTAGCACCAGGGCGACAGACACACTGCCCAGGCGCCAGCACCCACCCAACCCTGCCTAGGCGACCGTTCACATCAGCAGACAGCCCCGCCTTGCCTGCTGCTCTGGGGCCAACCCGTCCCGCATGAAGCAGCCTCGACCCTCGCCAGGCAGCTGCACGTCATTGGGCCTGTCAGGCGCCCTGTGGTAGTCCCGGCACTGCTGCCAGCAGGCGCAGCTCTTGGTTGCAGTGATGCCGCAGAGAGCTGCAGGGGACATGGGCATGGCAGGGCGTGGTGGCTGGTGTGTGTGCCATGTGCGGCACAGCAAGCTTTGAGGTGGGCACAAGTGCGGCACAGGCAAGGGTTTGGAGGTGGGCGCATGTGCAGCACAGATGAGGGATAGAGGTGGGTGCGTGTGCGGCAGTGGCGTGGTTGAAGAGGGAGGCGGGTGCATGCAGCGCGCTGTGAGATGGGTGTGGCACACGGGCGAGCAGGGCAGGCGCCTCTCTTGGGAGAGGCTGGGGGTGGCACATGCGCGCAGCATGAGCCAACAAAAAGGGGCAGCAGATACAAGTGCGCTGCAAACACCAGTCTCTGACAATCCCTGCAAGCCGAGCCCCCATGCTCCCCCGCACTTCGCACCCCCCGCCCCGCCGCCGCTGCCCACTGAACGTGCCTTTGCCTGACGGCTGAATGCGGCAGGCCGACAGCAGGTCCTGCTCACACGCCCTGCCTCCCCAGCCGAACTGGCATCTGCAAGGAGGACAGGGCAGCGGAACTATGCTGTGGGGCTGCCGCCGTGCCAGCGTAGTTTCGTGCAGGCGGCGGCAGACGGCCGGCAGAGTCCTGCAGCAAGCCTTTACACCTGCGCTGCGCCCACTCACATGCACTCCCCGCTGTCTGGGTTGCAGTTCCTGCACATCAGGGCGGGGAGGGGCACACTTGCCACAGTGTGAGACCGTTCGCCAGCCAGAGGCGGGCATCGCCGGGTCTGGGCGGCTTACCCGCGCGCAGCACATTGGCTGTCACACTCGTATGGTTGAGCGCCGATTCCTTTCAGACCCAGGAAGGCAAGCAGCAAGGCCAGAGGGACACCCATCGCCGGGTTGGCGCGGGTTGGCGCTAAAGGCAGGTGCTCATTAATCATCAAGTCGGACACTGACACGTGACACTGACACGTGTGGACAGGTGTGGACACGTGTGGACACTGACACGTTCACAATAATGTGTCCACTGATTTAGTCCACAAATCAACAAATTGTTGATTTAGTGGTTTAGTGATTTAGTGATGTAGTGATTTAGTGATTCAGTCCACTGATTTAGTGGTTTAGTCCACTGATTTAGTGCACTCACGCATGCTGGTGCCATGTGCCCCTGCCCTGCAGGTTGCTGTCTCAATAATCAAAGTTACTGTGCTATTAAGCAAGTGAATGTCGCCGGAGTAAAGTCATGCGACACAATTGCTTCTGCCTCATATGACTCCACCCCCTGCAGTCAAGCCCGCGGCCGACTTGGTCATTGAGGGCATTGCGGGCACTGCGGGCACTGCGGACACTGCGGGCACTGCGGGTGGCGGCTACGCCCTCATGTGGGGCGTCCATCCTGCACCTCATGCCTGCCAGCACCGCGACATGACCCCTCCTCCCACCCCGCCCCTTGCATACCACTCCATTTAAACTGAAGAGCTGCCGGGTGGCCACGCCTTGGCGCAGGCCGTTTCTAAACGGATACGCACTTGAAACGGCCCCCGGAACAACGATCCAGCCACAGCAATGTCAGGCTGGGGCGTGCATCTGTGTATCCAATGCCCCGCTATTCCTTGAGGCGCGAGTATGCCCCCGCTCCCCCTGCCTTGGCCCCGCAACCTTGTGCGCGTTGCATTACATGGGGCCATGCTCCAGCATTCCCCACGACAATCTACCACATGTCGACTATAGGGGTGGACCATTGGGGCCCATAGTACTGCATCAAGTGTCCCTCCACGTCGTCGACGCCTCGCAACCACAGCCTGCATGCATTGGGGCGTGCATTAGCTACGTCAGCATGCAGAACCGGTTCCGCCCCCCTTAGCGCTCAGCACATGGCACTACGGGTGCCAGCAGGGTTCAGCGAACAAGGACAGGGTGCCGTGGGCTGAAGTCTTCTTCTTCTTCCAGTCCTGCCCCTGCACCACCCTCGTTCTTGAAGGTGGCCCCTCGCCTCCCCTGTCTCACCCGCTGATGTTGTACAGATGAGTAAACGTTGCATTCGCAAACGTGTCGTGTTCACCATTGCCCGGCTCGCCCTGCGTGCCGTGGGGAGAGCACCGAGCATGCGGGGTCAGACACAGGGGAGGGAAATTCGAGGAATGCGGACGAAGGTGGTCGAGCCGTGCCTGTGCAGAAAGCGTGCGCTAGGTGTGGCAGCGGTGGCGGGCGGGGGGCGCTCCAGCCGTTGTGGCAGGTTTGGTTGGCATACGCTTTCCCAAACAGCGGCTTGGCATCAGCGTCCCCATGGCCAGCAGCAGTGTAAAAGGCATCAGGCAAGCCCAGCCCAGCTGCCGCTACACGCGGACGATCCCATGACTGCCAGCTCAAGCAGGCCAACCTATCAACAATCAGTGGCTGTGCAGGGCACTTTAACAGGCCAACCTATCAACAATCAGTGGCTGTGCAGGGCATCGATCCTTGCCGATGCAGGCATATGGGCGAGAGGCGAGGGCGCAGCTGGTCAGATGGAAGTCACGCCGGCCGGACTGTGCCGCTGCCCTGGGGAGCTGCAAGGCCCCGCGATCCCCTTTGGCACGGATCCCAACAGCATCACCAGACACAGCAGCAACAAGTCAACAACAACCACCGTGAGCGCACCGAGTGGAAACGATGCCGGTCACCACCTCCCTCTGCTCGAGCTTCAAACATGTCGACGAACACTTCTTTTGCCTTTTCCGGTCGCGTGAGCTTGCCAGGTGCGGGCCACTCCTCAGCCTCCCCCGCCAGAAAGTCTGGGTGATGCACGTGGTAGCAGGCCTTGGCAATTATGTAGTTCCCAGACATTGGCTGCAACACGGGATGGGTCACGTGTTGGGTTAGGGCATGCACAAATGTGGTGCCCAGATGAGGCTGGCGGGGTGTCCGCGCCCATGCCAGGGTGTGTGGCGTTGCACACACCACGTGTGCCGGCGTGTGCTGCGCACCTCAAGGCAGCGGGCAGCACTGGGGCATGACGCAGACTGCGGGGAATGATGCAGACTCCACTCCCCCCCCAAGCGAACACAAGCAGGGCGGGCGGTGTGCCCATGGACCAACCAGGACAGGCAGGCAGACAGATGGGCTTGCGCCTAAGCCCATCAAGCAGCCAAGCTCGTAGCAGCCAAGCTCGTAGCGGCAGGCAAGCGGGCAGGCAGGGCATTATGGAGCACTGGACAGCACTGGCAAGCACAGGGCGTGCTCCGACAGGTAAGGCATGCTGGCGCAGCCCAGGCCTGCCAGCACATCACCCTGAGTATGAAGCCGTACTGCCAAGCCTCCTGCTGCAGAGTGGTGTCGTTGGTGACGTTGTTTGGGCTGTTGAGCAGGTTCCAAAGCTGCACACACAGGGAACTGGTGATCAGCGATATTGTCAGGGGTGGAGGGCTGGATCCAGAAAGGGGCAGAGGTGAGGAGGGTGGGTAGAGGTTGTAAGGTTGGGCAGGGGGTGTGAGGACGGAGGCCAGGGGTGAGGTGGCAGGGCAGGGCCAAGGAGGGGGGGCGGGCAGGATTTGGCAGCTGCAAACACAATCGCTCAGGGGCAAGGGTGTGTGCAGCGTCGGGTCACAGGCGCTGGACCCCCCAGACCGCATGCGTGCAGCTTGTGCATATGCATGAAGGGACACAGGAGGGGGAGGATTGGGTGTGTGGGTGTGGGGCGGGGGGGGGGGCGGTCACGGGTCCGGCAGGGAGCACGTATGCCTTGGGCTTTGAGCGGGCCATGTGCGCATCATTGGGCCAACACAGGGAAGCGTTCCTGAAGAGGTGCCTTACCAGGTCGGCCAGGTCACTGTAATGCTTGCCGGGCAAGAAAGGCTGTCCACCGGGCGTACCTGGGTGTCCACAAGCAGATCTGCGTCTTTGTCCCAGGGCAGCACGACGCCGTCACGATAGGCACCCAGCAGCGTGCCAAAAGCGATCATGTACCTGCAGTGGGCGACAGTGGGGAGGGAGGTGCAAGCTGGTGTGAAGCGCTCCAAGGCGAGACGGAGTGGGGAGGGCAGGGGCTAGGCAGGGAGGTTGGAGGGTGTCGGCACTCGCCGGCACCACATGCCGGAGTGTGGCACTTGCCTCGCCTGCAGCACGGGCCAAGCAAGCAAGTCTGCCGAACCGCGCTCACCCATGGCGGCCCAAAATGCCTCCCCAGAACAGGGTGGGGCGTGGGGCAGACCCACGGCAAGCAGCCGGCAGGCCCCACGCCCCCGACAGAGCTGTGGGCTGCCCGCTTTGGTGCAGGCGGCATGGCAAGCAGGCGGCTGCTGGGCCAGAGGGCACGCGGCGTGGAGGCTGGCAATGCATGGGGGTGAATGAGGGGCGCAGGCTGGCAATGAAGGTGCCGACCCCGGGCCCGACTAAAACCTCCAACCCACGGACCTCTGCTGGTGCTGCTCAAACTGCCATCCCAAAAACTCCAAGAGTCCCCTGATCCAGAAGCTGCAGCACGTTCTGTCGGAAGCGGGGCATGTGACAGCATCCCTGCACAGCAGCGGCACACAGTGACAAACAGCCCGCCGGTGCGTCAGCCGAGGGCAGCAAAATTGGGGTGCAGCAGGCCCCGGCTGCACCCCAGATTTCAGCTGCCGAGGTGCCCTGTTCCACCCAGCCAGGCAGAGCAGCGAGGACGGGAGGCCGTATACGCCCCAATGGAGGCACATGGCCCCGCAGGCCGGCGCAACCAAATGCGCCCGCCACCCTGCCTGCGAAAGGCTCGCCCACTGCCACCCTATTGACCCAACTACCCAACAGTCAGGCTTGCACTGCTCACTTGCGGCAGTTTATCAAGGCGCAGTTTGTACTGAATGGCCCCGCATTGGGGTGCTCCGTAATGTTCATCTGTGGGCGATTGCGCCGCCATGGCCCCGTGCGGTTGCCGTCTTGGATGAAACCATCGCCCCAGGCTTCGGTCAGTAAGAAAACTGCTGTTCCCAAGGAGAAGGTGCCACTGCGTGCATGGTGTGCAGTGAGGCCGGTCACCAGGAGGAAGGCGACCAGCACCCCAATGGTATGCGGCTGCAGCCACCAGGCGGCCGGTGCCGCCAACTTGTAAGGCTGGTGACAGTGCACCACAGCCATGCTCCAAAGTGCGACCCTGCAGCAAGTAGCATAGGAGTGGCCTCAAAATGTAAGGAGGGTTGCACAGACTGCGGTCAGGGTGAGGCAGGAAGGGGCGAGGAACTGTGGAACAGCGCCAGCGGCGTCTGCTTGTCCGTGTGCGCGGCTCCTGGGGGGCGCCAGCGGTGGGATGGCGCCAGCGGTGGGTGGCGCCAGCTGTGGGATGGTATGTTTGCGCCGCTGCGTCTTGCTGGCACAGGCTCTTGTGTACTTGTTCTTTGGTTCTTGGCTTTACCAGTTTACCAGTACAGGTCGGCGGCTCGCACCGTGAGGTCGGACGCGTCCGGACGCACTCTGGAGGAATGGAGCAGTTTATCCTCAAACGGACCAGAATAAGAACAAGGTATGGCACACTGCGGGTGACTGTGGGGCAGATGTCCCGGCAACAGGAAAGCGGCGGGGCTTTCCAAAGCCTGCTGCCGCCGACCCTCCCCGCCCTCATCTCATACGCCCTCTACCCTGGATCTGGTCTGGGCTTTGACCCTGCTGCGTATACAGATTCCTGATGTTAGCTGTGTATCTGACATATGGGCCGCCACTTTGCGCACAACGTTCGCTGCGCTTGGTGCTGCTCCCGGAGCGCTGGTCCAGCTGCTCGGAGCGCTTGGTGTTGCTCCCGGAGCCCGCCATTAAACCAGAATGTGACACAGTCACAAAGTAATCAAGCTGTACCGCCCCACTAAGACCAAAAAGACCAAATAGGCGAGCGAAGACTTATGTTGGCCAAGTCTTTGCCTGGGGTGGTTCTGTGGATCCGATGAGCGCCCCTTACCAGCATGCTGCAGCACTTCACCAGCTGCCCATCTGCCGCATGCTTTATCCCGTGCGAACAAGTGCGCTTGTGCGACCGGAGGGGTGTTGAATCGGTCGTGAGTAGCCCGACTAATACCAATTCTGACTGAAAGCAGTGCCCGCCACAGGCCAGCCCTGCTGCTGTGTTGTGCCTTTTAGGACGAAGCGCGCCATGGCGAGAAGCTGCCCTGCGCAAGACAGCACCCCCACGGGTTGAGCGTGTCAGTTCGCGTGTGGCTGGTGGCGGCAAGCGGCGCCAGGCCGGGCGCCAGCCCTGTGGCACCAGGCCAGAGGGCGGCAGGGCGGCCCCTCTGCATACTGTCATCTAAGACGGCTCATGGCAAGTTGCTCATGTGCATGCCGCAAAAGGAAAACGAATGTGCATGCCACTATAAGTGTCTGCCACACAAAAAACGCAGCTTGCTGCGCTAGTTCTGACAGCAAGTGGCAAGAGAAAGGGATGAACCAGGGGGGTGCCACTCGGGGCCTGTTCGAGGTGGCATGGCATGTTCGAGGTCGATTGACCCATGGGACCAACACCAACATCTTTTTTAAAGAATCTCTTGCAGGCGTGTTCTATGGTGTTCAGGTACCTCCATCCAGCTGGGCACAAATGTTGGTGTTGTTCCCATTGTCCATTTATGGCCCCGAAACTGCCTTCTTTGCAACGCCTGCATGGGTGCTTGAGACCCACTCTTTCTGCTTCTTTCGACGGCCTGAGCATCTCGATCGTGCCTCAACTACCATGGTGAGAGGGAGGGACGCGGCGTCAGGGGTGGGTAAAAGCTTTTTGGATGTGCGATAGAGGCACCCCATCCTCGGGGGGCCCGCAGCAGCGGCGTACAGCAAGTTTCGGTATGCTGTGGGCGTGCATGAAGCCATTGGGAGGGGGCGGCGGCCATTCAGCTATGAATTCCTTATTCCTGGTCCCTTAGTGATGTCAACATGTAAAATGGGCAGGGCAGGGGGGGAAAAGCCCGAAGTGCGGCCCGACCGAAGTGCGGCCCTACCGTCCGCCTGTCGGCGACCGCCTGGCAATTTCAAATGCATGCAGTTTACATCAACAGACTCCGTTTGGGCCGCTCAGCGGGCAGGGCGGCCCGGCCTGGAGGAAGCCAGCGGCCCGCTCTGGCCTAGAGGCCTATGGATCTTCCCCGCCTCCCAGGCTTGCTGCGATGTCTATCGCGGGCGGCTGGACATACTTTAATATCAAATATATTCTATATAGAACTTTCATATCAGAGACTACCTTTTAACACAGGCGCAAACTGGTTGAGCCTCGTGCGAGCAGCTGGCGGCATAGGGCGGTGGGGCGGCGGGGTGCCGCTGGGTCGCTTTAGAGCGCGGCGCTTGCACCTCAGCAGTATAGCATCTGAATGTTTTTGGCGGCGTTTCGCCCGGAAGGCCTCTGTGCAGCGCTTCCCGCTGCACACATGTATCCCCGCAAACGCGGTGCCAGCGGTGAGGAAGTTAAATGGTGACAGCAAACACTTACACAAGATGACCAACATGCCGGCGCATGCGCCAGGCCGCGGTGGCATCGACCTGCGGCCGCCGCCGCTGAGAGGGGCCCCGAGGATGGGGTGCCTCTCAGACGCTTTCCCGCACCCCTGCCGCTGCGTCCCTCCCTCTTCACTTGCTAGTTGAGCATGATTGAGATGCTCAGGCCGTCGCAAAAAGCAGAAAATGTGGACCTCAAGCACCCATGCAGGCATTGCAAAGAAGGCAGTTTCGGCGGCCAATGCCATTTGTGCCCAGCTGGTTGGAGGTACGTAAACACCCATAGAACACGGCTGCAAAAGGAATAAATTGTTGGCTGTGGTGCCAGAGGTCAAACGAGTTCGAACGTGCATGCTTCTGAACAGGCCCAGCGTGCCACCCCCCTGCCCTGGCCCTCGGTCTGGATTATGGGAATGCCCCAGGAGGAGCAAGCGGCAAGGCGCTTGGATATGAAACCCGCGCACTTGGACACTCCCTTCTCAATATCCTCGCCTCAACTAGCGACAGTAAGCATAAGACACATTGTTGACATCAGCATGCCCCGGGGTAATGCGGCATGGTATGCGGCCGCATGGAGCTCGAGCGATCTGCCCGTGTCGCCATGTCGTCAGTGCAAAACGCAAGTTTCGGGCTCAATGACGAAAATTGCTGGTGGCTTACCTCAGCCCGACCCCTGTGGAATCCGGAGCTGTCAGCAGTGGCGGCCATTTTAGGCAAATTTATGGCGGACGCAGTCACGCGCCGCCGGCGGGGCCAAAACCACCTGCCGGCAACCAGAGCAGCGGTTGTGCCCTTGCTGATCACGGGGTCCCATGGTTGTCGAACCTGGAGCGTCCAATTGCAAGGACGCTGCCAAGGAAAGCTTACAGAAGAGATGCAGGACAGTCTGCTTCGTTTGTCTTGGCTGGGCCTCGGCTGGCTCATTGGACTAATGAGCCCATTGCATTTGCCATGTCCCATCCCTCACTTCCAACTGTGTAGCATGCAATGGTTGTAAAAACTACAGGTTGGCTACCTTTGGAGGTGATGTCGAAAAGCGAGGCTGGAAGCAAGGGGCGTTGCAGGTGCCACGTGACACACTGAAGCAGAAAGTTTTACAGTCAGTGCAAGGTATGGGTCCAGCTTGAAACTTCGTTGCATTGATGCCTTAGTTGTGAGGGGTGTGACAATAGTTTGGGCAGCGCTTCTGCGCCCTCACGCCTCCTCAGAGCCGAAGGCCCCGTTGCTCCGCCAGCTGACCGATCATGTGCTGTAGCTCTTGTATGGCCCCACCTAGGCCAGCCAGGCCACCGCCCATTGGCAGCCCACCAGCCAGCGGCATCATACCTGCGCCCGCTGGCATGCCGGCAAACAGGGGCAGCCCCCCAATTGGCAGCACCCCCGCTGCTGCCGCTGCTGCCGCACCACGACCCATCGGAAGCGCCTGCTGCTGCTGCTGCTGCTGCTCCTGGTGCTGCCGTCGGGCCCCACGGCGCGGCTGCTGCTGCTGCTGCTGCTCTTGGCGAGCTGCCCGCTGCACTGCGCGCTGCGCGGCCCGCTGCTGCTGCCGATGCCGTGCCACTGCCTGCGCCGCTGCCAGAGCTGCCTGCTGCTGCGCCGGCTGTGCTGCCGCCGCATGGTGTTGCAGCGCCGCCGCCATTGCTGGCGGCGGGCGCAGCCACTGTTCTGCCGCCGGCTTGCAGTCGCAGTAATGATTGCTCTTGGGCTCCTTCCGTTTGCCACAGCCATAGCAGAACCTGGCGCCGCAGCGACATGACATGTAGCTGCAGAATAGCAATGGGCAGGCAGGCAGGCAGACCGGGTTGGTGACTAGGAAGTCAACGGGGCATCGACCAGGGGTTGCGTGCACAGGCGGGGCAGCAGGACGCCAGGCAGGCAGGCGCAGACGCGTACAGGCGGTGTGCAGGCAGGCTGCACCAACCTAGCGGCCCGGCCAGCAACGAGCAATGCAGCACAGCGCACCTCCTGCCTTACAGTCAATCGCTGCTACGAAAGCAATGCATAGCACTGCACGCTGCGTCAACCTGCCCCGCCCGCCCGCCCTGCCCATCCGTCGAGCCAGTGGCGCACCCACCTGCACCCCTCTGTGCGCTCCACCATGACGCCGCAGGCGGGGCACCGCTTCATCCCCGCCTTCTCAGCAAAGTCCAGCAGTGCCTGGTCCTCCTGCAGGCACGGCAAGCGGAGCGGCAGACATGGGCAGCTGTTTGAAAGGGGCCCAGAAGAGCAACGCGAAAGGTGGAGACAGGCCTGCCCAGCACAGGGCTGGCAGATTTAAGGGGCATGGCAAACGGACATGGGGCAAGAAAACAGTGAAACAAGGTCTGCCCTGCAGGCACCGGCGAAGCCTGGTGCTGTTGTGGGATTATTTGAGCGGCAGGGAGGGGCCAGGCAGGCTGAGACAGCTGGATGAGGCGGAGGTTGCCCATGTGGGCGGGGCAGCGGTAGCGCGGGGTGGGGGAGTCCAATACTGAGAGTGCAAGATGAACGTAGAGAGCTGAATGAAGTGCACGGCCCGGGAGGTGTAAAGGGCAGCATGCCTCCTGCTGACAAGCTTGCCGAGCCTGCAACATTGCAACGCAGCGCTACAGTGTGGGCTTCCACAGCACCAGACGGCCAACGGGCTGCCAGACACGCACAGACCAACCCAATCCACCCACCCACCTTGCTTCTGAACGCGCCCGGCTGCGCCTGCAGGCACAGGAAGCATCGTAAAACAGGCAGGCAACACGTGTCAACCAGGTGAGGCAGCAGCGGCAGCGTGCCTTGCTGAGGCTGCCCGTGCTAGAGGACAGCGTGGGAGGGCAGGAATTGCCAGTGGCAGGCACGTGGCTCGTATCAGCAGCCGCAAACGCCGGCTTGTTTTCCAGACGCCGCTGCTGCCGCCCGCACGGCGGCAGCACCCACCTGGTACTGCGCGCATGTCATGCCGGCGTGCCAGGCCACTCCGCAGTTGGCGCACAGCTGGCACTCGCAGTGGGGGCAGCCCATGGCGGTGTCGGCACGCTTGTCATCTGCAGCAGGGGCAGCAGAAAGGGCGTGTCTCGCAGGGTTTCTGCAAGGGAGGGGAGGACACACTGGCAAGACAGGGAGACGCAGCAGGGCTGAGAGGCACAGCCTGGGGCAGGGCGGGGAGGATGCAGGGGCACTGCAGGGGCTCATGGAGCAAGAGGTGAGCACGGCGGGAGTATGCATGCGCCAGCAAAATCGGCAAAAGAACCCTGCCCTGCAAAGTCATGCCTTACTGCCGCCCACCCTCCAACCCACCGGCGACCAGCAGCTGGCTGCACTTTGGATTGGGGCAGAACAGGCGGGCGCCCTCGCCCACCGCCGCCTCCATTTCCATCTGCACTTGGGGGTCGGCCAGGTGGCATGCCAAGGCGGGTGGTGGGTTGCAGTGGCAGGGACTCGCCCAATAGGACAGGTGAGGTGGCCGAGGCAGGGGCTGGGCGGCGGTCCTAGCAGCGAGCGGTTGGGCATCGTTGCAACCACCCTTCGTGGCAGGTGTTCCAACTCACCACCTCATTGCCCTTGCCGACCCCCATTGCCTTAATGTCCCCCCCATTCTCGACTACTCACCCACCCCCAGCACCCACCTTGCCCAGCGTGGCCTGCTCCTCTTCTGTCAGCACCAGCCCGCACTCTGCTGCGCTGAGCTCCTTCTTGCAGTCTGGCAGCGGGCAGACGATGGGGAACAGGCGGTCCCCCACCTTGCCGCTCACGAACTCCCGCAGGCAGGGCAGGCAGAAGGCGTGGCGGCAGGCGGCTGCAGAGACAGCGGATGGACGCGGCAGGCAGGCGTTGTGACGCATGGGGCGGGCGTCTTGGGGCGGACGGAATGTCAAGCAGGGAGCGGCCTGCATGCCAGCTGTGCAGGCCCTGCATGCAGCCCTCAAAGTCGCGCGCAGGACTCACTGATGTTATGCATCATTGCTGGCACATCTTCAAAACAGATGAAGCAGGGCTGCTGCTGCTCCTCTGCTGCTGCCGCTGCCGCCGCCTGCTGCCGTGGCTTCTCCGCATGCGCCTTCTCGAGCTGCTGCTCCTCTTGCTCCCGCTGCTGCTGCTGCACGTCCTGCAGTCGCTCCTGCTGCTGCATGTCCTGCGACCCCCAGGCCTGCAGCGGCTGGCGGTCATCTGCATGCTGCCACCGCTGCTCACGCTTGCGCCGCTTGGCAGCAGGCAGCGCGGGCGGCCAATCAGCAGGCTCATTTTGGCTGAATGTGAGATCCACTAGGTCTCCATCTGTCTGCTGCTCCACTGGCCGTTGCCGCCGTCGAGGTTGCTCTCCAACCGCTGCCGCTGCCGCTGCCGCCGATGAGCCTCCGCCCCGGTCCGCTCGTCGACGGGCTCTAGGCACTGGCGACTCCCCGCCTGCTAGGTCAATGACCGCTTCCTGGCGCGCCGTCCTGCGACCCTTGCGTGGCGACCGGTCCGCCTGCAGAGGCGAGCAGTGAGGACAGCTTCGAAACACGGCGCGCCAGGTGCAGGGCCAACCGGTACGCCTGCGGTGTCGTCAAACACACCTCGAAGAGCGTCAGGTCGATATAATCCGCTGACGCCATGCCCTGCGGGTCGGGCCGCTCGTCCCCCCTCAGGTCCTCCAGGTCTCTTGCAGGACCTCCTAAGACCAGCAAACGAGCTACCGCACAACCTCCAGGCGTCAGCCCGCGTGCAGTTGGCTGCAGTTGGCCGCCACGCTGTGCCCGCCCGCCAAACGCAACAGTCGCCCACGCAGTGCGACACCATCCTCGGGTGATTACATGGCAACCATGGTGAAATGCGGTGGAAGCAGAGGGTTGTATGAAGGACTGCAAGGCCACCGAGACGGGGGAGACAATTAACAGGCGACCTGGGGGCCAGTGCGAAGGCATGAAATGCGTGTGCGGGACTGAGAAAGGAGCGTTTGTCTCTGGGGCAAAACAAGAGCTGGCTACACATCAACGTGGCAGAGCAGGTGTCGGGTAACTGGTGTATGCACAGTCAGGGCCCGGGTGTCGGAGCCTCGGCAACACAACTGTCGAAAGCTGTTCACGGGGCTCAGAACTTGCGCTCCGACGCCGCCGCCCGGTCCTTGTCACGCTTGGCGTACAGCCTCTCCAGGGCCCGCCGCGCTTCGCCTGCTGGGAAGTTGGCCATGTCGTAGTAGTGCGGCGCCAGGTCAACCAGCCACTCCCCCTTGATGTCCGACACCGTGCGGATGTAGTTCTTAGAGGTCAGCACAAACTCCTGGTACAGCGCCCTGTGGGATGGGAGAGGGGGGGGAGAAAACCGTCAGCAAGTGGCCCCTTTTCTTCACAGCGTTCCACTGCGGGTAATGCACAACGAGTCGGGAGGGAACTCTGGGTCCAGCGGCAGTTAAGGGCAGCCAGCAGGCGACACGGCGGGGCGCTTTGGGCAGGGCAGTGTTAGAGAGGCCATGGCCGACGCCCGCCAGCCCCAGCACACCCGGCGCGATTCGCTGTCGCACCCTGCAACCCCGCGCAACCCTGCCCCCCCAGCTCTGCCAGCTCACCACTCCGGCTTGTGGTCCAGGCAGGTGGAGGGGTGGAGGTAGACCACCTGATTGTCTTTTGCTGTCAGGTAGTGCCCGGTGCGCTCCAAGTGAGCCACCTGCGGGGGGGCCAGAGGGACAAGGTGGGTTAGTAACGGTGGCAGCACAGGGGCGGCAGATGGCAGGGAGAGCAGCAGAAGCTGATAGCAGCCAAGCGCGTTGCTGCCACAGAGCAGCAGCAGCCTAGATAAAGCACACCTGCATCGCGTGCACTCCCGTGCAGATGTTGGTGTGGCCACAAGCCCGCCCCACCACCATACACCGCCACCACACAGCGCTGTACTGCCTGCCCACCGGCTGTGCCCCGTCTCCACCGCCACGATCTCACAGTAGTGCCCACCTGCATGGCGTAGCTGCAGGCGCGCCCCACCACCACACAGCGGTGTACTCGCCTCCCCTACACAGCGGTGTACTGCCTGCCCACCTGCATGAAGTAGCCCGCCACCAGAGACTTGCGGATGTTGGTGTAGTAGTCGCGAGAGTTGAAGTCGGTGGACACCAGCTTCACCTGCAGGCGCGTGCAGATGCGCACCTGCAGACATGGAGTAGTAGAAAGGGTGAGAGGCAGTGAGACGCATGAGAGGGAAGATGCGGGAGCCGCGAGCCAGGCGAAAGGAGAAAGCTCTGGTGCAGGCACTGCATATGTTGTTTGACAAACACCCTGTAATGCACCCCAATCACGGAACCACACAGCGCAGCAGGCTACGCTGCGGCATGACGAGCACAGCTGTGTTGGAGCAGGCAGGCACAGGCCAGCCCATCCTCTTCATAAGCCTCTCATAGTCCCCAACTCAAGCTCTGCCCCGCCTGCCCCCACCCGCACTCACCAGCTGCCCGCGGACGTTGTCTCCCGACTTGAGCGACCGGTGGTTGAGGAAGTTTGCAAAGCACCACTCGTTGTCCTCCCCATGCTGCTTGTACGCGTGGTACACGTTCAGCAGGGTGAGGTGGTCGCCATCGATATGGGCAAACCGGGCCTTGGCCTCGTCTGCCGCCTTCATCGCCTCACGCGGCCGGGTGAACACGTTGGGCACCGACAGCATGGCGGCGATGCTGCGGGCAGTCGCAGTCAGGGGTGTAAAGAGGAAGAGGGGTGAGGAAGTTGTGTGGCGGGGGGCCGATCACCCCACTGGGGACCGGCAGCACGGCAGCGATGATGCAAGGTCAGGAGGCGGCACGGCGGCCAGCGGGCGAAAGCGCGGAGGCAGGGGCAGCGCACACGCGTGCCAGCACACATACACCGGTCACTTGCTCCTCCAGGTTGCCGCCTGTCTGCCCTCCCAACCCTATCTCTTGTTCTCTTCTGCTCCAGCGGCTGCCCCACCTGACAATCTCGTTGGAGCACTTGAACTCTGGGGCAGCCACAATCATCTTGGAGAGCTGGGGGTCCAGGGGGAACTCAGCCATGATCGAGCCCACCTGTAAATTGACATATCAGTATTTGATCATGTAACCAACTACATTGCCAGCTACATGTCAGCTGCAACTCGTACAGTGGTCCCAGGTAGCTAGGCACCCCACCACCTAGGACACCGCCACCAAGCAACCTTGTATAGTCACGCACGCACGCCCACCTCGGCCGTCCTGCCCTCGTATGCCACAATTAGCCCGTGCTAAACCACAACAAGCCCTATAGGAAGCACACTGCAAAACAAAGGCAGCCCCCCTGGCGATCGCTGCCCAGCGCCACATTCCAAACACCACCCCCGGGGCCCTTCATAAGGAAGAAAGCGCACAAAAAGCCCATACCTCGGTCATGTTGCCCTCATCATCCAGCGCCCCCAGGTAGTTGAGCAGCTCCAGGGCACGCATGAGCGTCTCGGGGGCAGGGGGGTCCATAAAGTCAAAGTGCACCTGCAGCCCGGGGTACAGTGCAGTGATTATGTTGTTCATCAAGGGCCCGCACGTGTTCAAGTGGCCAAAATAGGGAGCAGAGCAGTGAGAAGGACCCGGGACAGGGGAGCGGGGCGGGCAGGTGGGACAGCACAGGGGAGAGGTGCCGCACGTTGGTGTGGCGGTACAAAGGGACACAAGGGCGAGAGGTGGTGCAGGCGGGCGTGCAAGCGCGTGGGCGGAGGCCTCCGTCGTCGTATGTTGTACTCATGTGAGCCGAGGGGCCACGATCAGTCCAATGTAGATAAGGAATATGTGATATCGTCACTGGCCGGGCGGGCGGGTGGTGCGTGTAGGAGCAGTGTGCAGAGTGTGGGTGCAACAAGGCGGGCAGTCGCAGCAATAGAGCGCTGCCGGGGGTGCCAGCGGTGTGCAGGGCGGAAGGAAACCTTGAGGATGTGGGTGACTAGGCGGCGCTCAGATTCTATGGGTGTATTCGTGTCTTCCTTGCCCGTTAAAGGGCAGTGCAGTACAAGGAATGCTTTATAATCACTGCGCAGGCTGCCGCCACCTGGTATATACGCAGGAGCAGGCATGCCTCCAACCTGGCCTCCTCCGCACCCCACTCCGCACCCAGTTCCTGTCGTGCGACCATAACGCCCAGCCCCTGCGGCGCGTCGGAGGGCAAAGAAAGCAACACATGCAAAAGAAACCAAGCAAACAGCCCATCTCTCACCAGGTCGTCAATGCCCAGCTTCTTGAGCTGCAGCACCACCGATCCCAGGTTGGAGCGCAGGATCTCTGGGTACGTCTGCTCCTGCAGGTCCTTGTAGAACGAGGCCTCGGTGTAGAGGCGGAAGCACTTGCCGGGCTTGGTGCGCCCCGCACGGCCGGCGCGCTGGTGGGCGGATGCGCGGGAGATGGGGGAGACGAGGAGGGACTCCACACGGATGCGCGGATTGTACACCTGCATGGGGAAGCAGGGACAGAGGGGGATAGGGAGTGACGCAGTGTCGGCGCAAGCAAGCTGGCAAGGGGGGGCAGGTTCCGAGGTATGCAAGGAAAGGCACGGGGGTTGCAGGATGAGGGCAGGGAAGCGATACGTGTGGGGAGGCCGGCGGGGTGGCGGGAAGCCACATGTGCAGCCCACGCGTGTGCAGCGAGGCAGCAGCAGCCCACCCCGCAGGCCCGTGCGCCCACATTTCACAAAACTGCCACGCTTGGACCACCCACCTTTTGCTTGGCAAATCCGGGATCGATGACGTACACAATGCCGTCAATAGTGAGCGACGTCTCGGCAATGTTCGTAGACACAATGATCTTGCGTCCGGCGGGGCCGCCAGGACGGGCCGCGGGCGGCGCGGGGTCAAAGATGCGCTGCTGCTGCTGGGGGGGCAGGGTGGAGTAGAGGGGGTACACCTTGACTGGTCCCACGCTGTCACCCAGGTTGTTCACCTGCGGAGGAAAGAGGGGGGGAGGAGAAGGAGGGAGGGGTGAGCCCAGGGACAGGCTGGAGTGTAATGCGAGGTGGCTGCCGCGGCAGGAGGCCAGAGGGCAAGCATGGCTTTCCCCCGCCAATCTGCTTGCGCTCCTCTGCCCCTGCCACTGGCCCCCCAGTCCCGGCACCACCCTCTTCCCCCGCCACCAACACACCCAGGCACACACGACAGATGCGCACGCACCTCCTTGACAATCTTGCGGCACGCATCCTCAATCTCCTCCTCTCCCGTGAGGAACACGAGGATGTCTCCCTCCGGCTCGCAGCTGTGGATCTGCACCACCGTGCGGATGCCGGCTTCGAGGTAGTCCCGCTCGGGTTCCTGAGGGCAGGGAGGGTGGGAGCAAGGGTGGTGTGTAGGAGGGGAAGTGGGAGGGTGAGGGGTGTGTAAAACCGCAAGGAGCGGGGGCAAGGGGGCTGCGTAGGGCACGTTCAGTGACAGGTGCGCTTGCATGCCAGCAGCATGACGTGGCCCGCACACCCACCAAGGCCCCCGCCTCCCCCTGCTGCGCAATCACCCCACGACCGCGTCACACACCCCGCCTCGGCTATAGCGCGCACATATACACTTCAAAAAAAGCTGTTGTAAGGGCAAACACTCGCCTGGCTGTAGAAAACCTCTACACATCTCTACACGGCCAACCAACGCCACCCTGTCCCACACAACAACACACAGCCATCCTACAGCTCCCCTTGTGCAGCTCCCCTCACGTCTTTTCTCACCTGGGTGTAGAAAATCTCCACGGGATGCAGCCGGCCCGGCACCTTGATCAGGGGGGCATCCAGAAAGTAGCCCTGCGGGGAGAAAAGTGGAGAGGACGGGCTAGTGAGTGCCAAGGAGGGACACGGGGCACGGCCGGGGCAGTGCGCAGCAGGAGTGGGGCAGCGGTAGAGGCAGATCTCCAAGGCAGGGCAGCGCAGCCCCAACTGGCGGCTCTCTGAAAGCTACCCTCCCCCAGCCAGTCAGCCACCACGCACACTGGGACGTCCGCCATCCTGTCCCACCGCTGTGCCCCTCTTGCTGCTTTCTCAGCAACGCACCCCCGTTACCCTTACTTACAACTGCCTTCCCCATCCATGCAGCCAGCTGGCACCCTACCTACCTGGAACTTTTCCGCCTCCAGCGTGGCACTCATCACCACCAGCTTCAAATCGGGGCGTTGCTTCAGCACCTGCACACAAGAGGAGGTGGGTTGGGCCAGACAGTCAGGCGAGGTGAGGTAGGACATGCAGAGGAGGGGGTACGTGGCGCGGCAGCGGGTAGGGCCACCAGTGGGCAGAGGCAGCAGAGGCGAGCTGCAGGGGCGCAGAAGCAGGCACGGCAGGCAGGCAGGCGTGACTGTGCGTGTCCAAATATCCAAGGAAGGTGTGGCGCAGCAGCTCACAATCCTGGCGAAGAGAAAAAGCTGTAGAGTGGGCACGGCAAATGTTGTTGCCCTGTGATGGAAACCTCTGTCACGTAACCACACAGCGGCGCTGCGCTGTGCACGATATGCTGCCGCACGCAGAGTGTGTTGGGGCGTGCAAGCACAGGCATTGCATGCCGGCATAGCAGCCAGGCAGGCACGACAGGCACAGCTGTCAATGTTGGCACCCGCACACCAACCGTTCCTCACTTGCCACGGCCACCCAGTCCCTGCCCACTCATTAGGCCTCATCCATCCCACCACAGCCCCTTCCCCCTTCTAGACACCCACATCCACAAGATACACGTGCAACACACCTCCTTGAGCAGGCCAAAAAGGACGTCGGTGGCCAGCGTGCGCTCGTGCGCCTCGTCCAAAATGATCACGCTGTACTTCTCCAGCAGAGGGTCGGTCATCGCCTCGCGCAGCAGCATGCCGTCGGTGGCAAACCTAGCCGCAGGGAAGGGGGGGGAAGGAGAGGTGAGTGAAGGATGAGGAGCAGTGCAGAGGATCAGTCACCATCTCACGCAGCAGCATGCCATCGGTGGCAAACATTACCGCGGGAGCGAGGGGTGAGCGATGGTGGCGTAGAATGGGTGGGAGAGCTTGCTTAGGTCTGCGCTATGCTGCTGCGTTGGGCTGCCCTGCCTGCCCTGCCTTATGCGCTGCTCCCTGCCTCTCTTGCCAATTTCTGCAGCCCTGCCTGCAAAAACACGAGTGCACCACTCTCTGCATCTCCATGCCACTGCCCGAACCTGGTGATGGTGGGTGGCCCATATAGCTCCCCTCTGTACTGCACACCCAACTGCCCAGCCCCAACATCTTGTTGCATGCCGTTCTTAGCACACCTTCTGTTCTACTCAATCTCCAATCTTCACACTCACTTGATTATGGTGCGTGGCCCGGAGCACTCCTCAAATCGGATGGAGTATCCCACCTCCTCGCCCAGCCCCACATCCATTTCCTCTGCCACGCGGCGGGCCACCGACATGGCCGCCACACGCCGCGGCTGCGTGCACACCACCTTCTTGCCGCCCGTGCAGTAGCCAGCCTCGGCAATGAACTGCGGGGTTGAGGGGATTTGACAGCAAAGCACAGCACGAAGGGCGTGAGGAAGGGCAGGCGAGGGGAGGCGTTGACCAGCCTTGGCCGCTGGCTGCGGGAGAGGGTGGCTAGAGCTCAAGTCGTTGTGCAAGAAAGGTCGGTATCAGTGCACCAACAGGGCGGCGCACGTGACACCGGCATGGCCTGCCACCGGCCCAAACTGCATGGTGGGGTGTGTGCAAAAAAGGTGTGTATGTGTGTAAGAGGGGGAGGGTATGAGAGTGCCCACCTGCCCAATCTGCGTAGTCTTGCCAGAGCCCGTCTCGCCAACAAGGATGATGGTCTGACTGGAGTTTACCATGTTGATGAAATCGGCTTTAGCCTGCCACACGGGCAGGCCTGCAGGGAGAGGAAAGAGAGGGGGTGAGGCGGGTGTGCGGGGGGCGGGGGGGCACGTGGGGAAAGGAGGCCCGCCCAGGTGTGATGTGCCGCTCACTGCAAGCGGACCTGCAGGGGCGCGCATGCATGCATGCATGCGCTCTGCATCATCTCGACAGCAGCCACCGACACATTGGTCACTGCAGCAGATGGATATTTTTAAAGCAGGTGCAGCGATGCACACATGCGCGCGCGGTGGTGCAGCCGTGCGCACCGCCGCCCCCACAGCCGCGGCCACATATGCCGGCAGGCGACGCGGCGCCCTGGCTGGGGCGCCATATGCAGGCCACTCTCTGGTCACACACTCACCCTGCCGGGTGGCCAGGATCTGGCGGTAGCGGGCGCTGTAGGGTCGGCCATTGAAGGGGTTGACGTCGGCGGCGGCGCCAGTTGGCGGCGCTGCCGTCTGCTGTCCAAAGCCGATGCCGCCGCCATTGGCGGCCGCCGGCTGTGGCGATGCCTCGTACACGTCCAGCTTGCGCTTGCGTTCCATGCTGCCGCCTGCTCACCGCTGTGCCGCGCTCACGCACTGCTGTTGCCTGGCGGGCGGAGTTGCGGACGTAACTGCGAGTCTTGATAGGCGCCTGTGAAAGCACTGCTGTCTCGAGGGCGCAATGCCTCTGATGGCGGTCGAGCGAGGCCTCGCGAGGGGATGCAGGCAAGGTATATGTGTATAGCGCTGCCCAGATCGTTGATCTGCAAGTGTAAGAATGCCGCAGGCGCAGAGAACTAGCACGACTGCATGGAATTGCTGGCCGGGCTCAAGTCCTGCCCTGCTGCGCTCGATGAAATCAAAGGTTGAGGCGCGCAGGCTTGGCTCTTTGCGTCTCCACCGGCTCACGATGCAGCAGCAGGGAACTTTTGCGGCATCCGTGGCCAACGCCGCGCCCTTCAAGGCGCAGCGCCGGGCTGTAGGTGAGTCCCCAACCCTACTCTGCCTTAGGAACTCGGTTTGCGGGTTTCCTCGGTTTGTGAACCCCTCTGATGTTTCCTGGGTGCAGGGAAGGGACAGAGGCGCGCCCTAGTTTGCCGAGCCCAGGCCCCTGGCCGCTCTGTCGCTGCCAAGAAGTGAGCCTTGCTTAGTGCGCCCTATCCGTCGGTTTCTTGCATTTCGTGACGCGAACAAGGCCGCCAACCAGGGAGCACTGCCGCACGTGCCTGCCAACAGTGCGGGAGCGGCGGCGGCGGGCCGCGCGGGCCCCGGCTTGCTTGCACTTCCACCGCCCCCTCATGCCGTCATGGGTTGCTGTTGCTGCACAGCTGGGCGCAGCTATTGCGTGCTTAGGATCATGTCAGTCAGGCTGTGCGGAATATGCCTGGGAACCACGCTGCTCTGCGCAGCGTCACCTGACGCCGCACGCCTCCCCGGTCCCCGACCCGACCGCAGTACCGCCACTGCTGATGCGCCCGTCAGCGCCAACGGCACCTATGGCATTTTCACCACAAGCTATTCGTTCGACAACGTGAGTTCAGGGCCTGAATTTTGAGTTTTGGAACGCCAGGGCTGTTGCGGGGGCACCTGTGCTGCTTCGGGGTGTCTGGGCACCGCTGCCGCCGCTGCCGGTACTACCACGCTGCCCGCCGCACCCTCCCCTTCCATCCACCCTGCTTGCCCTGCCTGCAACAACCCTCCTCCCTCTCAAACCCTCATCTGCCCTCGAGCCTACCTTATGCCTTGTCTGCGGGCCAGCACCGTCCCAGGCGCGCGCGCTGTCCCAGCCCTTTCTGTGCCGGCCGCGCCCCCGCCTCCCACCGCTTCTGTCCCGCGCCTTCATCTTTGGCTCCCCTCCCCCTGCTTTCCTCCGCTGTGCCCCATGCCCCCCTTCGCTCCCTCACATTTTGGTCTTCTGCTCTCTTCCCTTTGTCTTCCCTTTCTTTCTTCCCTCTGTCTTCTTCCCACCTTCCTCTCCTTGCCTGTCGTCCCGCACCCTGACCGTGACGGTAGCCCCTCACCCCTCCCCCCCTACCCATCCCAACCTTGCTCCGATCCTGCCTCTCCCATTGCTTTCTTCCCGTGTCTGCAGGAGCACCCTGACCTCACCCGCAGCTGGAAGAAGACGATGAAGGTGGCGGTGACAGGGGCGGCGGGACAGATTTCGAACCACCTCCTTTTCATGCTGGCCAGTGGCGAGGTGTTTGGGCGGGACCAGCCCGTGTCCCTGCAGCTGCTGGGCAGCGAGCGCAGCAGGGAGGCGCTGGAGGGGGTGGCCATGGAGCTGGAAGACAGGTGGGGCAGGGCGGGTCCAGCTTGTGTCGAAGTGTGGGGCTGTAGGGGTGGCTTTGGCGTCCCACTGCACTCTAGGCTTTTGAACAGTAGTTCATAGGTAACAACCCCCTAGTAGTAGGCTGTGCAAGCCGAAGCTGCTTAGCAGCTGTTCATAAATCAATCAATCAATCATGGGGTTGGGGCGCCGGGGGACGCTAGAAGGGGCGGTGCATGTAATTGGAGGTTGCGCGGGCTAGTGGACGACTGACAGTGCACTGAAAGTGCACTGGCATCACCAAGGTGGGAGACGGTGCACTGGCTGTTTGGCGTTGTTTTTTGAATGGAGGGAATGCATCAGGTTTGTCAGTCGGATGGGGTGGCCATGTAGCTGGAGGACAGGCAGGTAGGTAGACACGTGTGGAATTGCAGTTCGGGGCTTACAGGGCAGCGCTTTAGCGCAGACTTTCCTTGCTTCAAATGTCCATACGGATGCGCAGCAACTGCGGGCTCACCCATGCCCAACCACTCTGTGACCTGCCATCCCCCGTCCGCGGTTCTGCTTGCCCCTTTGCAGCCTGTACCCGCTGCTGCGCGAGGTGAAGCTGGGAATCGACCCCCTGAAGGTGTTTGCGGACGCTGACTGGGCGCTGCTCATTGGTGCCAAGCCCCGCGGCCCCGGCATGGAGCGCAAGTGAGCGAGGAGGTTGGGGGTTGGGGGACACCGTGGGGGCAAGCAGGTGGGAGCAGGGGCATGAGGGGCGGCAGTGTTGGCCGCCTCGAGTGAGGCTGCTGTGTGCTCAAAGGTGTCGCCTGTTTGCCATGTCCCCACCAAGCATTCATGGGCTGCGCAGCCTCTGGCCTGCTTGCCTGCCCGCCCATCCCCCTCCGCTTACTCCACCAGTCCCAGCCCTGCCCTGGGCCTAGGTACCCTGATTAGGTGCCACCATTTGCCGCCTCGCAACAGGGATGTGCCAGATTTCCAAGGGCCAGGCAGCTCTGGGCCCCTACATTAGTGGCTGCTGAAGTTGGCTGGCCTGTAGGGTCCTGCTGGGCCCGAGTGGCGTTTCCTAGACCAGGCACTGCCCCGCCCCCCTTGAGCTGTTCATTCATGAATCGACCCTCCCTCCCTGCCCCGCCCCGCCCCCAACCCCACCCCCAGGGACCTGCTGGACTTGAACGGCCAGATCTTCCAGGACCAGGCGCGTGCCCTCAACGAGGTTGCCTCCCGCGACTGCAAAATGCTGGTGGTGGGCAACCCGTGCAACACCAACGCCCTCATCGGCCTGCACAACGCCCCCGACCTGCCCAAGCGCAACTGGCACGCGCTCACCCGCCTGGACGAGAACCGCGCCAAGGTGGGCGGGGTGGGGGGCAAGCTTTGCTGTTCTCGGTTTTGTTCTAGTTCTGTTGTTGGCGTTGTTGTTGTTCTGTGTTGGTTAGAGGGAGAGGGAGAGGGGCCGGATGTTGCCTGCTGGGTTGAGGGCGGGTGGGGTGAGCCTGGATAATAACCGCGCCAGAGGGACGGCGTTGTTTCCCCTGTGTCTAGGGGGTGGGGAGGGAGCTGGCGCAGCGACTTGCCTGGAACGAGCACCGAGCCAAGGTGGGGAGGGGGCTGCCTGCATCGGTGCAGGTTAGGTTGCAGGAGGGAGGGGTTGTGGTCTTGCGTGCCTGGATGGGCAACGTGCAAGGTGGGCACGGGGGAGAGGAGGGCAGGCGGGTGTTTTCCTGCGGGGGTGGCTGGGGTGAACTGGGGTGCAGGGAAGCCATGATGGGGCGTGGTGCAGACGCCAGGCTGAGGGATTGTGCGTGCTTTGCCATCAAAGCCAATCCCTAGTTCCCGCGCTCACTTGCCCCCGGCCCTTGCCCCCCTGCAGTGCCAGCTGGGCCTCAAGGCCGGCAAGTTCTACACCAGCGTCACCAACATGTGGTGAGTGGGTGGCGCAAGCTTCCGTCACAGCTTGCGTGCCGGCCTGCGTGCTGGCTTGCCTGCCCGCTTGCGTTCGTGCGTACACGCTTGCTGGCTTCTTCTTTTGTTGCTGGGACACCCACACTGCTCTTGCTGACATGCAACCCCACATTTTGCTGTGCTTACGCTGGCCGCCCGCCCCTGCTCTCCTTCTGCGTCCCCACTCGCCTCGCTCCGGCTGGCCAGCTGGGGCCGTCTGCACACAGCGGGGGGCGGCTGCCGCACTGCCCTCAGCGTCCCGCCCTTGCCCCACACGTAGCCTGCTGCTGCGCTGACCCAACCCCTCCCTGCCTGCAGCGTGTGGGGCAACCACTCCACCACCCAGGTGCCCGACTTCCTGAATGCCAAGATTGGCGGCAAGCGCGCTTCCAACGTCATCCGTGACACCGCCTGGCTCAAGGAGGAGTTCACGCCCAAGGTGGGGCCCTGCAAGTTCGCGTGCAACGTCCTTGTGCAACCAACTCTTGTGCAGTCTCGCCTTTGTTCAAGAATAGGGGGTGAGCGCAACGAGGAGTTCACGCCCGAAATGGGGGCTTGAAAGCGTTGTGCAGCTCTGTTGGAGTCTAGGGTAGGGGGTGGGGCCTAAGGACGAGCTCACGCCCAAGGCAGGTTGTATGGGCGCTCCCTGCTTTCTTACCACCATGTGTGTTGGTTTTATTTTGGAGGAGGTCAGGAAGGGGCAGGGAGGCAGAGGAGGGGGGAGGGGAGGGCCTGTCTTGAGGAGGATGCTGCCACCCACGTTGTGGCGCACTTTCATAGAACTGCGTGGGTATAGGGCGCTGACCAAGGGGGGCCCGGGGCAGGGTGGGCAATCTTGTTGAGCGGTGATGTGCTGCCGAGTGATCTGCCCGGACATGCACGCCCTCTTGCTCGCGCTACCGCCGAGCTGACTCCCCACCCGGCACGCCCCGCCTTGACAGGTGGCCAACCGCGGCGGCGCCCTGATCAAGAAGTGGGGCCGCTCCTCGGCCGCCTCCACCGCTGTCTCCATCGCCGACCACCTGCGCTCCCTCTACATCCCCACACCTGCCGGCGACTGCTTCTCAACCGCAATCTACACAGATGGCAACCCATACGGACTTGACGGTGGGTGCACCCGCACTGCACACCGCCTGTGCCAGCTGGGTGGCGGGGCTGCGCTGCGCTGTGCCGCGCTGTGCCGCGCTGTGCAACGTTCACCTGTGACAGCTTCCCTGGTTGAGGGCCGCCCCTGCCCTGTGTGGCATCGGCGGCAGCCTTCCCAGCTCCTGCCCCCCTTGTGTGCCCCAACTGCAAGCATGCGAGCACACATATACCCACCACCCCACCCCACCCCAGGTCCCATGTTCTCCAAAACCAGCCGCTCCTCCCCTCCCCTAGCACCCCATACCGTAAACCCTATACCCTGAGCTCCCGCCATGCAGAGGATCTTATCTTCTCCATGCCCTGCCGCTCCACCGGCAACGGAGACTACGAGGTGGGGCCCGCCTGCTTGCGTGGCTGGATGCATGCTTGTCTGCCCATGTGACAACCCGCTTGCGTGCCCGCCTGCTTAAGTGGCTGGGGGCCTGTATGGGGAATGGCAGGGAGGGGACGGGGGTAGGTTTGGGGCAGCCAGGGGAGGGAGGAGTGGGCGTCAACCTCTGTGCCCTCGTGATCACTGTAAGGCTTCCCTATTGCCCGCCCGCCGCTTGTGAGGGCATGCCTGCGGAGTGTGATCAAGACGCGTCACGCTGTGTTGGGCTGCCTGCTGCAGATCATTGAGGACTTTGCGATGGATGACTGGCTGCACGCCAAGCTCAAGGTGGGGCGCCGCACCTGCAGGGCTGGGCAGGGCCGAGCAGGGGCCGGGCGGCAGGTTTACAGAGCCAGCCCAAGCAAAGTCAGGGTGGGGCAGGGGCGGGTCGGGCCGCAGGCGTGCCGTGCTGCTCCTCTCTCTTCACTGCGCCACCTTCGTAAACGATCGCACCGTGGTCCTGTTGCTTTAAGGCAAAACGAGATACCTTGGTGGGACCGCCCACCTCGCCCTGCCTGCGCTGTGAGGGAGAGCAATGTTGACCTGCTGAGGAAACGGGGGTGCACGTCCATGCCTGCCACTCTTCCTGCCCACACTTGCTCACTGCGCGCGCCCCCCGATGTGTGTGTTCGGAGGGCAGCAAAGATTGGGCTGCTGCAGGGCGCGACTGTGTGTTGCCCTCCCAACACCTCACACTTTGCGGCACCTGTTGTGATCACTGTCACGCACACCTGCGTTCCCATACAAGTGTTTGCAGGAGAGCGAGGATGAGCTGCTGAAGGAGCGTGACTGCGTGGGGCATTTGATCCCAGGGGCCACCCGCGCTGTGTGCGCTATCGTGGAGGACACCATGCTGCCGGGTGGGTGCACACACTTGTGCTACAAACGCACAAGCGTTGAGGCGGGTTTGTTTGAGTTGGCACTAGTGTTGCACATATGAGCATTGCAAGGGGTGGCACCAGTGCTACACAGACACACGAAGAGGGGTAGGAGTGCGGTGTGTGAAGGTCTCGGTGAGGGCTGCAAGCATGGGACGGCATCAACTGGTGGGTGGGCTGTGTGCAGTTGCACGGGCTGTGGCCTGGCGTGCACGACGCAGCTGCGGTGCAGGCTCCCTGGCAGCCTTTGGCCTGAATGGTGGCTTGCGGACCGGTGCGTTCCTCATGGCTTCTTCAACCCCACGCCTGTACTCTGATCTTTATTATTTCCTTCGTTGTCTTGCCGGCCCGCCGCCCGCCATGCACTGCCAGTGCTGACTCTGCGTGCCCGTGTCCCCACCTGGTCGCCCTGCAGGCGAGAACTGAGCAGTCTGCTTGTGCTGGTGCGTGCGCTCCTGCTGGGGTTGTAGCGGCGTTCTCTGTCGTGGCTTAGAACCTTGCAACGTCGCCGCCTCCCTGCGCCCTTTTTTGGAGGCCCAATCCGACTTCGCCCCACCTTGGTTTTGGCTCGGACTCCATTCCAGGCAGCCGGGCTCGTGAAGCCGACCCAGCCGTACAAGCTGTCTGCGGCGCGCCCCACTTGGCCTGAGGCCATTTGTGTATCGCTGCTGCTGCTGCTGCCGGCGGGCCTCCCATTTCTCCTGCCCCGGCTTTTTCAGCTGGCGTACCACCTGTTCAGAACACTTGTCTGTGCTCGATGCACCCCGGCCTGTCTACACTCGCACCCACCTGTTTTCCTCCCTCCCCACCAACCACACAGTCCCCGCCGCCACCTCCAGTACTTTTGCCACGGCAGCTGACCCCGCTTGGCGGCTGCCATGCTTCTAAAGGAATTAAGTGCTGCCCTGACTTCCAAGACAAACACACACCCCTGGCGGTTAGACCACTCTCAATTTATGAAGCTTTTCCTTGCTGTTCCCTCAAATCGCTGCCCCTCGCCGGGCCTGCCCTGACCCTCCCTCCTTTGATCCAAAACACGAACCATCTCTCGGCCCCCTTGCGGGCTGACGCATGTTTCATTCACCCATCCGCTCTTCTGGTTTGATATTTCATGCTGCGCTGAAGATGAGTCTTGCGTTGTCTGTAACAACATTTGGTGCTCCCAGCTGCTGGCATGGGATGCGGAGGGGTACTCCACCGAAGCTGGTGCGCTTAAGGTGCTTCGCAAAGAGATGTAAGCGAGGGGAGAAGAGCGAAGATGGTCCAAAAGCACATGGCTGCACGGCGCACGGGAATGACTGCAAGGACGAGGCACCAATGCCACATGCCGGGTACCAGAAATTGTGCATGCCTGTGCAAAGAACGAGCGGGTGGAGGTGCACGTGCTCCGGCTTGCCCCTTAGTTGCCTGCCTGCTTGGTATAACAGCATGCCGTCTGGACATAATGAGCAGTTTAAGACAGATTTCCTGTCTCTGTCCGTCACCATGCCCAGGCCCGCTGCTTGCTACAGTGCAGCTGCAGCACATGTGTGCGCGAAAACACACAGGGGAGCAAGTCATTCCATGTTTGAGTCTTTAGGGCGCTCCTGGCGGCTCCCTTGGCAAGTACTCCTGCCCATGCGCAGGACAGCAAGTACTCTGCCAGCAAGTACTCCTGCCCATCCGCAGGCAAGACGGACGGCAGCAATGAGCACCTTGAGAACCCAGTGGCAGGTGGTGCTGCTGCCAGGCTGGTGAGTACAGCAGCCACATATGCATCTAAAACCCATTTGCTGTTGTGAGCTGTTGCAAAGTCAGCTGTCAATCAAATCAAGATTTACAAGTCGATGCAGCACTCCCCTCCCAAATCATGCACACCCTACGGAAGATGGCCAATGCGCATGCGGCGCGGCATGGCGCAGCGGGTGGCAGCCGGCAGCGGCGCCTGTCAGATTCGGTGCCCTCTAGAGATTTCCTGCTGCTTTTGCTTGCTTTATGTGATGTCTTCTTCCTGCAAGTCGAACCATCCCCTGCCCTTCACACACTCCATGTTGCCTCGCGTCCCCCCACATCCTTCCAGATGCGTGATTCATGCCAGCAGTGGTAAACGAGAAAATATTCATTTATGCGCGCAGGGGGCAAGACCTCCCCGTGCCCCTTTCCCCCCCGCTCAATCGAATGAACGCCATTCTCCCCCGAACTCAGAATGTATACCCCTCGTTTTACAAAGCTGAAGGTAGGTTGGAAGGAATAGGTGGGGAAGAGAGTTGTAAGATGGTGCTTTTTGCCCGAGGTGTGGATATTGGGGCAACAGAACAATAAGCAGCGCAATCGATACAGTATGGTGGGAGCCCACCACGTGATCATTCTTGGAAGTTTGGCCGCTTGTGAAAGAGAGACATGTCAGCGGCACATCTAGTGACAGGCAACTCATGCTTAGGCAAGCGCCAAAAGCGGGGCATGCACGATGCGGCCTTGGATTCGGAGCCGAGCTGCGGCGCGCATATGCCTGCATGGCAGGGAGAGGGGCGCAAGACAACAAACAGCATCGCCGGCTTCAGCTGGCTGCAACGGTAGCTCCAGCAACGCCGCCAAGCAACGGCCACCCATTTGAAGCATGGTATCGATGAAGAAAAGAAGAGTGTTACAGCCGGAGGGCTAAGCCGCGACCACCAGCCAGCGCCCAAACACACCTTTGTCATCGTCCATGAACCACAACGTCTGGTTCGCCAGGACCTGGTTCTTCTCCAGCCCCCCGGTGCAATACGCGTGCACATATAACACTGCAACATGGTGAGCAGCCATGTGGCATGAATTCATACGTGGTGGTGTGGCGCCTATGGCAGTGGCGGGGACGACGACCTTCTTGTGGCCCTTCGCATGACCACGCAGGTCCGCCTGCCCAACTGCAGCTGAGCACCATGGCTTGCCGTAGTCTTCACAATCTCCCAGCTGCAGCCGCACCTAAACATGCCCGTCCGCCACTCTCCCTCGTCTGCGTAGCGCCCTGGCCCCTACCCCGCTTCCTCCCGCACCTTGCCAGTCGCACAGGTCAATCACCGGGGGGTCTGGTTTGACCAGCGTGCAGAAATCGACATATGTGTACGCCCAGTAAGCGGCCATGTAGGTGCGCACAACAGGCAAGCCTGTGCGGTTTGTCTCTGCCAGCTGCGGGACGCGGCCAGGTGCAGGCAATTGCATTCACGTCAGTAGCCCCTCGTTCTCCGGCACACACGTTTCAGCAAAGGCCGAGGTGAGATGTGCGTGAGGGAGGGAACATCAAGGAGCTCATGCGTGCTGTCGGCCGAGGGTTCTGGGTGGCCATTACTTGTGTGCGCGTATGGAATTGCATGCTGGAAGATGTGCCGTGTGTGCGCATGTGTGTGTGTGTGTGCAGCCGGCCACCCTGGGCCAGGGTCGGGGTGGGCTGAATGACCCAGCCAGCCCATCCTGACCCTGGCCCACCGCGCCCATCATGCAGGAATGCGCTGCGCACACACCCAAATCCAGTCAGCCCAAGGGAAGCTCACCTGATCATACAACCGAAGGCAGTTTTGCCGGCTGCGACAGATTTCAAACACCTCGTTGCGTGCTGGCATGAAGTTTACAATCCAAATCTGCACACAGTCTGAGTATGAGTGACGTACAGGCTTTAGCCGTGGTGAAGTGGAGAGGCGAACAACCTCGCCGAGCCGCCCATCAACGCAACACAGCGCGCTCAAACAACTCACCATGCACACACACCGCCAGAGACACTCATGCAGGCACGCCACCGACCAACACCCGCCTGGTCATTAAAATCTTCAACAATCCCCCTCTCCAGCCCCGCCATCCACCCCTCCATGAAGCGTATGCCGCCGGGCGTGGGCAACACCACAAAGTTGCCAGTGTTGACTGCACAGGTAGGACAGGGTGCGCTGGGTTGGCAGGGTGCCGGGAGCCTGATGCAGGGGCCGTCCTTCCTGGCCATGCAAATGAGCACAATTTAGCACGGTAGCTGGGCAGAGCAGCCCCACGCCCCCTCCTGGGATTCACCCCAAAACCAACCAAGGATAGCTGCAGGCATCCTGGCAAAACAAACATCAAGACCCCTTGTTCTACAGCCTTCCCCTAATGCAGGAGCTCACTAGGGCCCATGGCCATCTCCTCGTTTTGGAAGGCGGCGTCCGCAGGCGGGTCTTCGAGCAGTGCAAGGTAGCTGGCCCACACCGGCTTGGCCGCGTACCCAATATCCGTGTCTGTATGACGTTAAACAAGTGCAAGGAAACAAGCAAAGGTGTGGACCCCAACAGCGCCCCCCCTTGCTGGCCATCGGCTACAGTGGCTGCTCTCGCAAGCACATGGGCAGGTGCGACACGCGTGCATACGTCTTGAAGGGCATGTGGCCCACCAGATTGCATGGCTTGCTAGGCCGTTGTGGCCCCCTGCCCAACCCGCCAGCCCGCCACCTGCCGCCCACCCACCTGTCACGTGCACCACAAACCCCCGCTGCAGCGCATATTGCGCTACGATGGGCTTAAACCAGGTCGCACGGTTGCCTCCGCGCTTGTCCTCTGTTATGTATGCGTGGCTGTCAAGCAAGGGCTTGATGTCCGCGCATGGCAGGTTAAGATCAGCGCACACCTTGAGCGCTTCAGGCGTCCAAACCGCCACTACATAGTTGGTGACGCCGCCAAATTTGACCAGCCCGTACACTGCAAGCAAAGGACACGAGGCCACCTCTTGATGGCTGTCTGCCCTCTCCAAGGATGGTTGGGGGGAGGAGATGCACGTACTCGGGCATGGACAAGATTATCATAAGCCCTCTTCATTCAGCAAGCATGCATGCGGGGCAAGCTCCATTTAATCAGGAATGCATGGGAGGCAAGGGAATGCCCAATTACGTCCAACAACAGGCGGGACTGGCGATGCCAAGAGCCAGCAGCACCACAGCTGCAGGGCGGCATGGCCTAAGGCATGGCCGGCACAGGCTCCTCCTGGAGAGCAGCGCGTTCACCCGCCTGCATTCCGTACCGCAGTTTAGCGTCATCACTTGTTGCGAAGGCTCGTGCAGGGAGGACGCCAGCAAGGAGATCGTCTTGTTGTGGCCCGGCTGCACCTGCGAGCGCAGCGCCAAGATCTCATCTAGGCCAGTGACCCCTGCGTATGCCAGGTGGCGCGTACGTGGCGGCAGCAGCCACGGCGCGGCCACAAACTCATCCGCTAACGAAGGTGTCGCGTCCAGCAATGCAGGGTCGGCCTGCGTGGGCATGGCGTGCAAAGCGTGGGAAGGAGCCAACATTGTAAGCAAGCAGCAACGTGTGGCTGGGCAGCATCAAGGTAGCATAGCACGCGCGCCCCAGCTCACCAACAACCGCTCGTACAACTCCCGGGTGGGCCGAAGGAACCGCTCGGCCACTGGGGTGGGTCCTACGGCATCTACAAGCAGGGTGCCGGCAGGCAGAGAAGTTACAGCAAAAAATGGAATGGTTGCACAAAATACCCCGCCTTTGTCCAGTGGCAGGCGTCTCGACATATGGAGACCCTATGGCCGGGGATTTCATCAACGCAGTTATTGCCGTCTTCCAAAAGCCAAAGCAATGGTTGCTGTGGGCTATAAAACATTTCCAACAAGCAAGCCGTGTGTCAAACTCTTGAAATCACAACAACAAGTTCGAGCGCAAAGCAAAGCCAGTGGCCGCCACTACTTGATAGATACCTTTGATGGAGAGTGGGCAGGCCACAAGGTGGGACCCCATGCAGAGTTCAGCTCACCAGGGGCTAGCAGGTGCACAGCCTGAAGAGCTGTGCTAGCGGCGGCGGTGCTCCAGCGGCCGCTGCCACCCAGTGAGGTCAAGCTCAGGCCTGCAAGGTGCGGCAGCGAAGTCGTATGTCGCTTTGTGTGCGCATTCGCAGGACGCGTTGGCGTCCAGACAGTTGAGTGCCACGGCCGGCAGGCTCTTACCCGTGAGCAGCAGTAGGGCGGCGGCCGCTGTGATACGCTGCACATTGCTCGAAGCTTCTACGATGGAAAATCTCGCCATAGAAGGCTGCGCGGCGAGCAACTATATAGATATATCCCAGAAGGCCTAGCAACGCGCGCTGCCGGGCCCTTGCAAGGCCTGCGGAGCCCTTGCAAGGCTTGCCTTGCACAACTCACAGTTTGCAAACAATTAGGCGCAGCACTGCCCGGCAGTAAGTTGCCAGGCTGGCCATCTCACTGGCATCTCCAGGGCCGCCTGCGAGCTGCGCGCCGCTGGCAGCTGCTGCCGCTGCTGCCGCTCCGGCTGCGCAGCATGCGCCTCCCGTTGCTGCCGCGCACGCTTCTGTGCTGCTAGCTCTATCGTTTAGCGACGCCACAGCACCTTCGGGAAGGCAGGCCGCCGAAAGGGCAAAGGCACTGCCCAATTTAACCAAAATCAACCTTAGACCATCTTTGCCATCTTCGGACACTGCCAAGTCGAAAGATTGCATTAGCATCCAAAGATTGGGTCCATCTTTGGATGGCAACCCCATCTATAGATGGTCAAATCAATCTTGAGATGGTGGCAGCAATGCAGGGATGGTGTTGATGGTCTGTGCTGATTGAGATGGGCTAGAGATGGGTCCAAAGATGATGGGTGGGAGCTGGTGCCCTCACCTCACTGCAGCGCTGCCAGCCACACGGGGGGCACCCCAGCCGGCTCCCCTGCATTGCTACTCTACCTGCTGGCAAGCACACACTTAGCGCACTGAGGGCAAGCGAGGTGTACTGCACCAGCATGGCCCCGGAGGACAGGGAAGCCTGCTGAGGTGGGGCACCGCGAGTGTCCGGTACCGCAGTGTGGCACCGCCATATGGGGAACCCCGGCCTGATGCGCCCGCAACAAGAGATGTCAGTCTTGATGGCCGTGGGTTGTGCGGAGGATGGACACGAGATGTTTCCCAGGATGCATATTGGGACAGGCATTTGTGTCACTGCCGACCCTGCCGCCGGTGGCAGGCATGCTGAGGCTTGTCAGCAGGAACTGAACTGGCTGCTGAGCAGGAACTGAACTGGCTGTTTCCAACACCTACCGGAGTGCATACAACGGTTGAGCATGTCCGCAGGGGCCGCTGCAGGGTCAGCAAGCGCCGGCAAACCCTCGCATCGCAAACCCTCGCATCGCTCGCCGCTTGGTCAGCCGACTAGTGTTTCTGATATCGCACGACGTGCTGACGCAGATGCAACACAGCGGAACGTTTTGGGGCGGTTACCCGCTCGCCGGCCGTTCGAGTTCCACTGCAGACAACCGTCCGAGGTCCACTGCAGACACGCCTGCAAAGCTCTTGAAAGGTGATCATGCGGCATGGGGCATCCAGCCGCGCGGAGTAGGGGTGCCGTTGCGCGGCGCACGCCAGACAACCGCCAGACAACCGCCGCGGCCCGCCCGCAGAGCCAAGGCCCCTGGCAGGGGCTGCCCGGCCGGACGTTTGCTTTGCTCCTCATACCTCGCTGCCGACAGCCTTGTCACGCAAACTAACGTATCACGCATGTTGTCTGTTGCAGGCATGTCGCGCAAGTGGTCCACGCAGCACGTGGCCAGCTGACTCAAGTGGGCTTTTCGTTGGGGCGTGCGTGCGGCACACAGGCCACCACCGAGGTAAGGAGTGCTTGTGGCACTGTGACTGTGGCGTGGCCCAGCTGGCAGATTATAAGCGCAAGAAGGGGGTGACATCAGCAACCGTGGCTGATTGTCTTGGTATGGGGCCATGGTTCGTGAGTTCAAGGCGCATGCGCGCGGCCAGGCAGGCGGGCGCCGTGCTGCTGCAACGTCCCGCTGCAGCAGGCAGGTGCAGGCAGGAGAGCGATAAGGTCTCCCCTCCCTGCGCGGTATCCCCTCCCTGCACTCCGTCTTTCACCTTTTTATACTAACAGCCACCCTGCCAGCCCTCTTACCTCCCTGCCCGCCCCTCGCCCACGGCAGGCCCTGCCCAATCGAACACTCCTCCTCCCACCCCTCCCTGTCCCTCCCGTCACAGGACTTTTCTCCCTTAGGTACCGCCTCAATTGAAGGCAGCTAACTGCATGCGCCATCTCATCACCCATTYTKKWGSYYACAAGGTGCGAGGAAGGGAGGTGTCACCCTGTTKCACGCCCGYCCMCGYCCTCCTGTCCGCCACCCACCTGCCYGTGTGCCTGCCAGCCCACCGTGCCCAGTCTGACAGCCTGCCTGCCAGCTCACCGCGCCTAGTATCACAGCCTGCCTGCCAGCTCACTGTGCCCAGTCTTACACCTGCCTGAATGCACACCTATCCAGCACCCGCCTGCCTGCCCTTTTGCCCACCCGCATTCCCGCCCAGCCCCTTGATGACACTGGGGCCCACCGTACCCTCGCCCTCCCTTGTATGCCATCAWGGACGGCCGTACCTCCCTCTGTACCCCCAGCAGGTCGGGCACATGAATGCAGCAGCACCTCGCAAGTGCCTATGCACCAGATTGACGTTATGTGAGCAGAAGGGACCCTACGCCACGAGGTGAGCCACTAATCTGGGCAAAGCTGGGCTGGGGAAGGGCGCTGTGATGAAATGTGGCAACCTGAGGCCGAGGCAGCTGAATGTGATAGGCAAGGTGGAGTGGTAGGGCTGCTCAGCCGCACAGGATAGTGCCGTAACAGGGGCAGGGGCAGCCCATGTCTTCTGTCCAGTTTGCGGTACCCCTGCCCCAGCCTGACTTGTGCAGCCAACCCCAGTTCTGGCCCCTCCCTTTAGCTCACCCACCCGCCTTGCTCCTGGTCCCGGCCCGCCTGTTCCGCCTGCAGGCCTCCTCCTGTATTTATCTCCCCAGCCTGATGGCCGCACTGGCTGGACTGCACCCACCCAGTCGCCTGAACTGCACACGCTGTTGGTCACCTGTCATGTGCTGTCTTGTGGCGCCTGCCCCCCACTTGGCACTTCACTGAGCCCTTCCGCGGAGCATGCTATGTCTTGGCAAATTGCTCCCCGCCATTGGCACTTGTGTCCGGTTTTGTAAGATGAGCAGTGCAACCCGGGCAACTCATAGCAACAAGGGGATGGATGCAGAAATTGGGGGGCCATCTTTGGATGAGTGCACCAATCTTTGGATTGCATGCACCAATCTTTAGACCATCTTTCCAGGGAGCGCCCATCCCACCATCTTTAGATATTTAAGATTGCTGAATCTGAAGATGGCCACCATCTTTGGTAAAGATGGTCCAAGGTTGCTTTCCTTAAATTGGGACCTGGCAGGGCTGGGGCCGACAATACGTGCCCATTTCCCCAGGACAAGTGCATTTGTAAAGTACAGCAAGCCACCCCGCAGCTTTTGTGCCGGGCTGCTGCTTGCATGGTTTTTAAGCCTTGGGATTCACATGGGCCGCACTTGGAAAGCACTGTAGGAACAGCCACCGCTATAGGCTTGCAGAAGCGCTAAAGCTTGCACAAGCGCTAGCGCAACACCCCTGCGCCAACTCAGCCAGTTCAAATCAGACTATATAGGATATATGATGCACACGGCGTGCCAGACAGGCAGGTGGATTTTATGTGCAGGTGGGGGAGTGGGGTGAAGCTTGAAAAATGGATGGATGTAGATGTGTAATGCTGCGGACTGCACAGGGTTGCCAAGCCCCAGGCACGCACCGCCGCTTGTTGTCTTCTCCCAAGCCCGCCTGCTCCGGCTTGCATGTCAATCCGGGGGCGTACCTTAACCTCTGTTATTGTATATTCCATGCAATCATACATATTCCATGCAATCACCCCTTCTCTCTCCCTTTTTCTGACAGTTTCAGGTCAGGTGCAAAACACAGGCGCAGAGGCCTTAACGCAGAGAGTTATTCTTCAAGTACCATTCCAAATTTAGGTAGACAAAGGGAGCAAACAAGGGCATCTGAAGCAGCAGGGAAGGGCCTCGATGCGGGGCAACCAGTTGAACTGCCTGGAAGCAAGGTAACGGGGCCGTAGCATGATCACGCCGTGTACTTTGGCCGCACATGGGAGAGCGCCAAGTCTTTGGCGCATTTCGTGACAGGAAGCTCTTGTTCAGGTAAACGCCACACCAGGGGCGTGCATGCAATGGCTTTGGAGGTGGAGTTGGGTTGCACCGCACATTCGCCTGCAAGCGGAGGCACAAGTGCCGAGCAGCAGGTTAAGCTTTGTCTGCCCTCACTCGATGCCGGCTGCACCAGCGCTAGCACCAGCATGCGGGGCGGGGCTGAGGTGCGTCTCACTTTTTTTATTTAGTCCTGCCCGCAGTGCTCGGCCTGTGCAACTCGCCATTTCCCCATCATCTGTTAACCACATGCCTGTGATGATGCAACCAGTGACCATAAACAAACATGGACGCAATTGCAACATTGCCCCGCCCCGCCACCCCTCACCCTCACCGTCGGGTTGATCATCCATGTACCACAACGTCTGGTGGATCAAAAGTTCCTTCTTTTTCCATCCGCCTAGGCAACATGCATGCACATACAGCACTGCGCAGGGGGCAATGGCCCAAGTGGCGTGTATGTCAGAGATTGTTAGTCTCAATTCCTTGTGATTTGGGATGGTGTGCTGACGAAAGGCAGTGTGTTGAAGACATCTGATGGTAACCCCGCCCCACATGCCTTGCTTAGCGTCAAGAGTTGCCTCCTTGCTTGCAATCCTGGCGGTCCCCCACTAGCCCAGGGGTCTGTGTCGCACTTCGTTTGCGGAAATCAGACTGCAACTCCCCAAAAGCAAAAAGCAAAAAGCACGCTCCCCAACACGACCACGCCCGTCGACCATTACACAGAAGTGCACATGCACACACGCACGACCCAGAGGAGCGGGCGATAAAGGAGAAGGAAGCGAGCCTAAAGGGCTTTTAGTGAACGAACCCCAAGGAGGACAGGGGCAGGGCAGGGGGCACACATGCACACTCACGGCCAGCCTGTGCCCACCCAACCTGGTCCCAGCTACCCCCTTCCCGCACCCCGCACCACCTGCCCACGCCCAGCAGCTCACCCTGCCAGTCGCAGAGGTCGATTTGGGGGGGGTCGGCGGCGGTTAATGCGCAGTAATCGTGGTACACATACGCCCAGTACGGTGGCATGTAGGTGCGCAACATGGACGGCACCGTCCGGTTCTGTTCCTTCATCTGCAAACGCACCCGTGGACAAAGCGCATGTGGGGAAGGGCTCAATATGGTTCACGGCGTGGGTGCAGTGTGGTGCATGCATAAAGGTGTGGCGTCGTTTCAACCCGGCCATCCTAGCCAAGCTTGGCCCGGCCCAGCCCACACCTCGGTGTTCAAACGAAGGCAATGTTGCCTGCTGCGGCACAGCTCGAACACCTCTTGGCGCGGCATATGGGCCACAATGTAGATCTGCACAGAGCCGTGAGAGGGCTCACACATGTAAGTGTCATCAATTACTAGCCAATTGCGGATAGTGTTCTTAAAACTGCCTATTGAATGCCGCAAGCATGGGCAGGGCAGGCATGCCAATCTATGTGGCACATATCTCGCGCATCACATACCCAGACACATCACCCTGCTCCCACCTGGTCGTTGAAGTGCTCTGCAAACCCCTTCTCTAGCCCCGCCAACCACCGCTCCATGAAGTTTATTCCACCCGGCGTAGGCAACACCACAAAGTTCCCGGTGTTGACTGCACAGGCAGGTCAAAGGACACAAAGTTAAGGCAGAACGGGGAAGTCCATGAAATTGTAATGCGGTGGCAAGAAGAGGGAGTGTCCACAAGGGGGTGGTGGGGATTAAGGTATGGGGCAACAGGAGGCATCAAGGCATGGGATGATAGGCACATTTTGCGTGGCATGCTGCACAAAGTGTAAGGAACACCATAGTGTTGGCTTTGATTCGGGCACGGTGGTTCCGGCAGCAGCAATGTGGAGGATTTTCTGGCTTCCTTGGAGCGCCGCATTCTGCGAACTTGGCGAACGAGTTAGTCAGCGATGAGAAGTTGCATGGACACTGAAGGGAATCCAGGCCTTGGAACGCTGAAGTCGAGGGACAGTCCGCCTGTAGGTTTGGGTTAGAAGGGCAACCAAAGTCAAAGAAGCGGCCCAGCCCGGAAGGGAGGCCCGCAACTTTGGGGAACATAAAACAGATTCGGTGCCGCCGAAAGGACACCATCATGTCCGCGCCCCCATGGCCATCAAACCACCCCAACCCATCCGTTCGGATGCCCCACTATCAACCCTCACCTGACCTTATGGTTTACACGCTGACTGGATGACGAAGGTAAGAGTGCCAGGCAGCTTTCGGCAGCCGCCGGGAAGTTGCCCCTTTGCCTCCGCTTGATCCTTAAATTCCAACAGCACGGGCATGCACACAAATACTCCACAAAGCAACTCACTGGGGCCCATGCCCATTTCCTCGTTTTGGAAAGCAGCGTCCATTGGAGGGTCTTGGAGAATTGATAGGTAGCTGGGCCACAATGGTTTGGCTGCGTATGACACGTCTGAGTCTGCGGGCATGCAAAGAGCATTCAACACTCAGCAGTCATCATTTGGGCACTAAGCATATACAAAAGAAAGTAGGCGGCAAAACTGGCTAGGCCGCAAACCCCTCGTCCGAGTGTGGGAAGGGGCGCAAATAGCAGTCACATCACATCTTGGGTTGTATTCAGCGATGTATGAATTACACAAACATCTACACCGTGTTTGGGCCACGGATATGGTAGTGCTAAACCAAAACTGGGAGAGCGCAAAGCATGCACGCATGAATACTTACGGGCTCTTAAGGGCGTGCACCTGCCAAGCTTGCACGCACTTGACTGCCGCCCACGCATGTGGATCCTTTGAGCTGTCAGCTGTGTAGCAGTGCTCCTGTATTTTCAGCCTCCCCCTCACACCTCCACACTTTGAGGATGAAACCCGCCCACCTACCCGACATGTGCACCACGTATCCCCGTTGCTGCGCATATTGCGCCACGATGGGCTTGAACCACGTGGCATAGTGGCCTACGCGCTTGTCCTCCGCAATGAAGGCGTGGGCGTCAAGAAGTGGCTTGATGTCGGCACAAGGCAGGTTGAGGTCGGCACATGCCTCCAAACCTTCGGGCGTCCAAGTTGCCACAATATAGTTTGTGACATTGGCAAACTTAACCAAACCATACACTGCAGGGCAATCACGAGAGAGAGGGGATAAGGGGAGCTTCAGCGGGTTGGAAGGGACACGGTTTGCACCACTGGCGAGTTTCAGAAGGACACACCCTGCAAGTATTAAGGAGGGGAAGGGCACGTGGAGGCAGTTGGTTGGCTGGGACGGCCACCAAAGCGAGCTAGCATAGAGCGCCAGGCGGGCACGCAGGCAACGACATGTGCAACAACAGCTTTCCCTTTAAAGCAGGCTGCTAGCTAGGTGCATAGCGGGAGTGTGAAGGCTGTGGCAGGTAAAGCAATGAGTGGCAGAAGTCCGGAAGCAGGCCTGCTACAGCTTCTAGTGGACTGCAATGGCGCTAACACTGGTTGCGACGTGAGGCATGGCCTGGCAATGGCGCCGGTACCCTTGCAGCCGTCCCGCCCTGCCAGCAGCCGCAGAGGAGGCCCGATGCAAAGGCCGCAGAGGAGGCCCGATAGTTTGCCCCCGGCGCGTGGGGCATGCAAAGGCTCCCAGTGAGACGCGCTGGCTGCCTGTTAGCGGCATGGATCGTGACCAACAGCGGCAGCCGTTCGGGGGCGCTCAATGTTTCACTTGAGGGGGCCACCAACCAGCAGCATTGGCGGTGGACACAGCCACAGGGCAACGCTCTGCAGTGGCTCACCGTGACCACGAAACCGCCATAACTGCACATTTTAGCATTAAGCAATGTGGCGTCAGGCGGGAACCACCCTAAACCACCACTCAGCGTTGATTTACAATGTCTCACCGCAGTTTTGTGCAAAGGCTTGTGTATAGGTGTCATGTAAGGAGGAGAGCACAAAAGAAACCGATTTGTTGTAGCCGGGTAGTGCCTGCAACGAGCAAACAGATTCAACGTGTGTCTCTGGCCATCCACTGAATGACCATGGGCACAACCGGGCACGAAAAGTGTGGGCGGAATGTGAGATGATGACAGCAATGGGTGAAGTACCTGTGAGCGTAACGCCATGATCTCGTCCAGGACGGTGACCCCTGCATAATTCAGGTGACGCGTACGCAATGGCAGCAGCCACGGCGTGGCCACAAAGTCATCTGCCAGCGAGGGTGTCGTGTCCAACAACGCCGGGTTGGCCTGAAAACGCAAGAAACAGAACAGAAACATGTGATGTATTTGGGGATTATGCAGCTGTTGCGCCAATGCGGGTTTCGCTCTGGCTTGCGCAGATGCCGGTTTGAGAAAACTTGCAAAGGCTGTTGCCAGGACAGGCTTCGGCACCGGTTGCGCACTTCCCCGGTCCGAACCTTTACCAACAGGCAGTTTAAAGGGCAGCGCGGCCACGGCAGCGGGTATGGCGGCAGTTATCCGGTCGCTTGCAAGCGACGCGTTGGCTATGCTGGCTGTGGAGCCAGCGGCTCACCAGCAGCCGCTTATGTACATCCTGGGAGGGACGAAGAAACCTGTCTTCTGCTGGCTCCGATGCTGGCCTGACCATCGCTGGTGCTCCCACAGCGGTTCCTGATTCCGCAGCGACCTTGGAGTCTGCAGAATGAGGGTGCAGGTTGGGAATTTGCGGCAGCTGCCGCGCACATCAGGGGCATATGCCCTTTGTTGCTGCCAGGCAGGTATTGCAGCACTCAGGCGCGCAGGACAGGGCAGGGATTCGCACGCAGAGCGTTCACCGGGAGAGAACTGCACGGCCTTCAGGCAGCTGGCGGCAGCGGTCCCCACGCCGCCAGCGCCATGGCCAACCCCCCATATCGCCGCCCCTGCAGGGTGTGCAGAGCAGTCAGCAAGGCATGGCACTTTGTTTGCGCAGCTGTAAGGGACGGCAGGGCCGGCAGGCAGCAAGCACTCCGTCGCCAAGGCAGGCACTCACCCGTCAACAGCAGCAAGGCGACGGCAGCAATATACATAACGTTGCGGGAACCCCCCGGCGCCAGAAATTTCGCCATGGCAGCAGAAATGGTTCGAAATTCCTGACGTAGCCTGGGCAAAAATTGCCACTTGCCACTGCTGAGTTCAGTTTCCGTAGGGAGACGAGCGTGCCAGTGCTCGCTCAGCAGTGCCACGTGAGCGCCAACTGAAGGGACAGATCTTCACAATTTTCACAAGTGAATTTCAGGGGCCCTGCTCACCTTCTCTTGCTTCTGCTGCGTCTAGTCGCCGAAGTGGCTTGCTATCCTTGCTTGCACTGTTGGCAGCCTCATACCCCAGTGGGCCGCTTGATGGCGGTGCTTGTGCGAAAGGTGAGGACCACAGAGAGAGAGATGTGGGATGCCAGCGCTGCGAGCACAAGCAAGCGCAGGTGCTTTGCGACGGCGGCGACGGCAGCGGCGGCGGCGGCAGCAGCAGCGGCGGCTGCAGCAGCGGCGGCGGCAGCAGCGGTGCCGCCTTGTCTTGCCTTCATCTCTGCCGCCTGCACCGCCCAGCGGTGTGCTGGCTGTCCGTGATTCTTCTTTTGGGTCGGCAAGCTCCGGACGCTGTTCCAGCGGAGGTGCAAGGCTGCCCCACCCCGCCGCCTCCGCCTGCCCGCCTTGCAGTTCACGCCCCAGCCAGGGTGGTGCCAGCAGCAGGCAGTGCCATTGCTGGTGGCCCTACTGGTGGGCACCCTGTTGGGCGCTGGGCTCTTTCGGGACAGCTGGGGTAACGGCAGCTCGCGGCTCACCCACGCAAGCAGCAGTGCATGCGGGCCCAGCCAAGCCAACCTGCATGTGGGTGGCCTGATGCGGCACCTGGAGGTGACACCAGAACAAGTGTGGGAACGGCTGTTGAGCTCCCATGGGTCCCCAGCCACAGCTACGGTGGTGGAGGTCGGCGTGTTCGGTGCGTTCACTCCAGCTTGTGGGCGTGCAGTTTGCGCCCTCTGTTATTTGGTGCATTTGGGCGGTGTGGCAGGGGCAGTGTCTGAAGTAGGGGAGGTTTCGCGGGAGGACTGCCCACCCCTCGCCGGCACAGCAACCGTGGTGGAGGTAGGGATAGTGGTGCAACCGCGCCTTTGCACCTCTTGTGCCAGCCCAAGCACAGGCGTCTCATCCCTTGCACCTGCTGCTGCCCAGCTGCCTCCTTTGCACCCGCTGCCTTGCCGCCCTCAAGACCTGGCCAACGGCCCCCAACCCGCCTCCGCGTATCCCTGCAGACGGCACGCAATGCAAGGCCGCATTTGAGCGCGGCTTCCAGCTGGTGCACTGCTTTGAGCCTTCTCCTTCCAACTTCCAGCGCTCAAAGGACGTGCTTGGAGATGCGCTGAACAGCGGACGCGTGGTGCTGGAGCAGCGGGCGGTGGCCAACACAACAGGGGCGGCTGTTGTGTTCCATGCCACCGGGGGCACGGGAGACCATGCGGGAGCCTTGATAGAGGGCGAGAAGCAGTTTGGGTACACGGATGAAGGCACAGTGCAGGTCGAGACGCTGGCGTTGGTGAGTGTATGCTTGTGTCTGTGAGAGCATGCGCGTGTGCTTCGTATGGTTGAACACAGATCCTTAGAATGCTTGTGGGTGGGTGCATGAGCACCGGGCATGGCTGACTCGGGCGCAGGCAGGTGGGCTGGGAGAGGACGGGCACTCGAGTGAAAAGGCGGGCCGTGCGAGCACGCGGGGAGGTGCAACAGGTGGTGCAGGTGGGCAGGCGGGGCAGGCCGGAAGGTTGGCAGTCGGGCGGTACCCTTGCAGCACTTGCCGCAGCGCAGCGTGTACCATTCGTATGCCGAGCTGCTGCCTCTAAAGCAATGGGCCCCGCTGGGACCGCTCGTTCCACCATGCGGCGAGTTCCGCTGCCCCATCACGCCGCCTTGCCCTGCCTTGCAGGCTCGCCTAACAGCAGCTGCCCAAAGGCATTTGAACTGTATGAAGTTGCCCTCTCCTTGTCCCATCAAACACCAGCCCCTCTCCAATTTGCTCCGACAGAATGCATGCCTGCGCCCGCACCCGCACACCGCTCGCTCTACTCTCGCTGCCCTACCCTCGCAGGACGACTACCTGCCCTTTGCCAATGCATCCGCCGCCAACCCCATCTACCTGATGAAGATTGACACTCAAGGCAAGGCTGCTATGGCTTCCAGAATTTGTTGGTCTAGCGCGCCCTCCTTGCTCCGGGCGGGCAGAGGTCACTGGCTCTTTAGGGGGGACCTACGCTGCTGCAACATCCTCTGCACACCCACCCCCACACAGCCACCCTCGCCTGCCCATCCCAACCCGCCCCCACCTTGTCACCCGCCTCTGCTAAGGCCCTCACTTCCCACCCCGCCTGCCCCTCTCCTCACTAGTCAAACGATGCAGGATTTGCCGCCAACATGCTCCAGAGCATGCGGCACTCGCCGACTGAGCTGGTTCCCTTTCTGTACATTGATTCAGCAGGGGTCCCACACGCGTGTCAACCTGTTTGCCCTGCGCAGGTTTTGATGGCGTGGTGCTCCAGGGCATGCGGCGCTTGCTGGCTCAGCGGGCAGTGTCGTACATAATTTTCGAGCTCTGGCCTGTAGCCATGGACCGGGCAACGTCTTGCGAGGATGCATTGGAGCTGCTGCTGCAGGTACTGTGTTCACAAACATGAGCACCCCGCCTTGGAATGTCGGCTGCCGCCGGCACGCATGCGTCGTATGCTACTGAAGCAGGGTGGGCAGGGCCAGCACGGAAGCTTGCCAAGTGTGCTCCATCCTGCCAGCGCCTCCCCCTAATTGCAGGCCGGGTACTATGTATTTGAAACGGGGCTGAAGACGCTGAATGAGCCTGTTCCAAGCAAGGAGGAATGGTTCAGCCACAGTACCGAGCCGCGGGAGCTATGCCGGTGGGTGGGGCTGG